>OZ024913.1:45248575-45823164 GCA_964017125.1 Flabesymbios commensalis | reverse complement strand
ATAAATGGCTATAGCGATCTAGAATATTTGATTCCAACCTAACCTAAACAAATCCTCAGTTATGTGGGCGGTAGCTGGTAGATATATAGGCCTAGTATTCCCACCCAGACATTGTACAAATTTCGTGTGTGTACAATAATGTGTAGTCTAAGCCTAGCCTATATAGTGCGGTATGTGCTGGTAGGTGAAATATACCATTCGGCATAGGCCCTATATCTCATACAGGCAGGCGATCGACATGCTTGCCTGCCTTTCTCCCAGAGGCCATACAATATAGGCCTAGGCAAATAACATTATAGGGGTGGCGCATTGTAAAGTTAGGCTAATATAACGTATGCCTATAATTGAATTTATAATTTCACCAGGTAGGCGTCGATAGGCCTACCTTCATATTTACCAATAGGCCTACCCTGTGCTCTTGTCCTGTCACGGTCTGACGCACGGTCCAACGTCCAACGAGATTGCTATAAATGTACTGTTATTCAACTTGATCTGAATATAATTAGGCCTAGAGTGTAGAAATTACGTTATTTATTATTATATTTTATATATCCTTAATATTATTATCTCAAAACTTGACTGACTTAATTACATTTAAAAACAAAGAACTTAGGCCTATTGGTAGTGGTTCATTATTCTATGGTAGACTACACGTGCTCCGGTGAATGTTTACAAAACAATGATGTCATGCAGCTGTCGTCAGATTGGTCAAAAGCAAGGGATGTTGTGGTGTATCCTGTGATATGATGATCGTGCATAAATTATTTGGCACATGGCGATAAAGATTAAGATATAAGGTAAAGATCGCGTTAGTGAAACAGTCAGACAGAAATATCTTTAGAACACTGCATGATCTTTAGTCTAAGGATATTCTTGCCTAAAGATCAGTGAATGTTAGTGAACTGCCAGGGGCCCGTTTCACTAACATTCACTGATCTTTAGGCAGGAATATCCTTAGACTAAAGATCATGCAGTGTTCTAAAGATATTTCTGTCTGACTGTTTCACTAACGCGATCTTTACCTTATATCTTAATCTTTATCGCCATGTGCCAAATAATTTATGCACGATCATCATATCACAGGATAGACCACAACATCCGCTGTTTTTGACCAATCTGACGACAGCTGCATGACATCATTGTTTTGTAAACATTCACCGGAGCACGTGCAGTTTATTATGGGATAATGAACAACTACCAATTGGCCTAGGTTCTTTTTTTATAAATGTAATATAATAATAAATAACGTAATGTCTAAACTCTAGGCCAAATTATATTCAGATCAAGTTGAATAACAGTAAATTTATATCAATCTCGTTGGACCGTGCGCCAGACCGTGACAGGTAAATATGAAGGTAGGCCTATCGACGCCTACCTGGTGAAATTATAAATTCAATTATAGGCATACGTTATATTAGCCTAACTTTACAATGCGCCACACCTATAATGTAATTTACCTAGGCCTATATTGTATAGCCTCTGGGAGAAAGGCAACCAAGCATGTCGCCTGCCTGAATGAGATATAGGGCCTATGGTATATTTCACCTACCAGCACATACCGCATCATATAGGCTTAGACTACGCATTATTGTAACACACACGAAACTTGTACAATGTCTGGTTAGGAATACTAGGCCTATATATCTACCAAATTCCGCCACATAACTGAGGCTTTGTTTAGATTAGGTTAGAATAAAATATTCTAGATAGCTATAGACATTTATTCTAGAGTTGAATAGGTATAAACAGTAGGCCTAGAGTAGCCTACATCAATGTTGTAGATAATCAGCGAAACTGTGAGTAGAACGAATAATTAATTCAAAAAAAAATATAGTATGTGATTAGGCCTACAACTTTTATCATTGATGCGCTGTCGTTTTCTACGCAAATGATAAAATACAGAGTCAAATTTATGAATAAACATATGTTAACCATCGTCTTTAACTGGTTAAAGAGTGCCCCCGACCACTCTTTAAATCTCGTCTTTATAACTAAAGATTTCGCCTTAAAAATCTTTAGTGAAACGGGTCACTTAAAGATCACTCCTTAAAGATCGTTCGTGAAACAGTCAACTCTTTAATTAAGGATAAGTCTTTATTTAAGGAGGATTTGGCGTTTTAAAGATCGTTTTTGCCTTAAAGATCGCTTAGTGAAACGCTACCCAGGCTCCTTGTCTCCCGGACTTACGTTGCCAATGCTTTGTACAATCACCTTCCTCACCAGGTGAAAAGAGAGAGGCACTACAAGGTTTATAGCAGTACTAGTGCATAATCTCGCGTCAGCCCTCGCGCTGTGCGCTCTTAGCCACAATCTCATAGAGAAGGTGTCGTGGCAATGGCTAGAGCGCCTGACTGCCTCGCCAGTCATGCATGCGTCCCGAGTTCAAACCCCCCTGTTCCCGTGTAGGGTTTTCAGAGAAACAGCATTGTTTCTCCCTTCTCAATTTGACTAGACGATCACGTTAATCGTCGAGTTAAGATTGAGACCAGTGTATCGACGTTAATTTCGCACAGGGCCCCGCGCTGCGCGCTCCTCACTCAATAGCATCAAAGAGGTGTTGAAACAAACAAGGATGGCTATGATCATTTTGTTTCAACACCTCTTTTAGGACAACCCTTGGACCCCCAAGGAACCAAATTGTAAATTCACGATACTACTTCCCAGGTTCCAGTACTCCTTACCAACCAGATATTTGCACAACAAAATGTAATTGGTAGGCTAAAAAGGATTCGATAATCTGAGATCCTAATGTCATTATCTCGCTCTCAGAAAGGGTTCCTCTCAGCTCAGCAACAATCGCATAATATTGAGCTTGGGAAGTGGCGCATTGGCAGAGCGTCTGACTGCCTCGCCAGTCATGCATGCGTCCCGGGTTCGAATCCCGTTGATCCTACTTAGGTTTTTAAGAGAAATATCCTTGTTTCTCCCTTCTCAACGTGACTAGGCGATCACGTTAATGACGGCCTCATATTGACGTTGATTTCGTACAGGGCCACGCGCTGCGCGTCCATCACAACCTCATGATCACGCCTCCGTGTCGGCGCAAATCATATATGTCACATACTAGCCGTTTATTTTGTTATTTCAAAATAAGATAATGAAAAAGTCAATTTATTCAATTATTCACTTACTGATGTTTATTCACTTAATCATGTTTATTCACTTTATCATGTTTATTCGCTTTGCTATCACGTTTAATAACTTTATTCATTAAGCTTCTTAAGAGAGTTTTAATTTAGTGCTTATTATAAATATTATAGATATATTTGTAGGGTTTTTTCATCCAAGGGATCATGAAGTCTGTTTTAATCATTGTAACAAATATAACATCACATTGTGATCACCCCTGCACCCCACTCTTCGGCATCGTATCTGCGTACCATCGACCAAATTCCTGCAGGCGCGCTTGTCTTAGGTACGTGATCTCGACCTCTTATTAACCCATAAAACCTGGGTCAAGCGCTTTCATAATATTATACTGGTCTGGTGTTTTAGGGTTACAAAAACTATAAATGGAGTAAGTAGATGCTGATACTATTATAATTTGTCATTACAAACACTGAGTCTTCTATCTAATTATCTTCCAATAAGAGTCGGATTTTACGTCGCCTTTGTGGCAATATAGCGCCAGATAAAAACCCGACTTCGGAACTTTGCCTTTATCGAATGACTTCAAATGGTATTTATAGTGCACAGTATAATATAATTATATCACTGCACACTCCATACCTTTGAATAGTTTTGAACATTTTATTTGCACAACAACGACGACAAAACATCAGTCACGGTCGGGATTCGAGCCTGCAGCCGAACTAAATGAGGCAACGAGGCCGGTTGTACTGCAAGGAACAAATGTACATCAATTAAGAGTGCGTTAAACAGTAATACAATTTGTTCCGGGCCGTGAGATATTACCAGGGAATTGGCAGAGAGAGAAGTGACCAAGTGTAAATAAAACGTTAGAATTCTCAGCACGTAATCATCGGGTCAGAGTGACACTGAGTTATTAGCTTAGTCGCCAGGGGGGCTTTTCACCGGAACTCCACCCAGAATGTTTCCTGTTACTCCACTCCTTTGTCTGAGTTTGCTTGCATGCTCTGCCTTTTCGTTTTGTAATATCGGTCGTCATCTGTGTTATGTCACCCGCAGTGTAAACATCGTATTCTGAATTGTTTGTCTTCTCTTGGAGCTCAACCTATGTCCATAGACAGTACATATCAGATAAAAACTGGAATGGATATGCCGAGCTACAGGCCTACCTTTAAAATTGCATACTGCTACCACCATGCCACCACCCTGTATCAACATTTCTAACCACTACACAGAATGTCAAAATCATTTGATGTTAAAACGATAAATATAACACAAGCCATATCTAATAGGGCCTATGTTACATGATGATTCATGTCCAAAACCATTCTATCTGAAGACTGTCGCACAGTATATATTGAAATACTATTTTTTTTTCAGGAATATACATATCTCTATCATGTTATCATGATTACTATTGGGTTAGAAAGGTGGATTTGCTGTAGGAATTGTTCATGTGGCTAAGGTTATCCTGCTATCAGCAAGTTTACTATTGTAGTTATAGCTATAGCTGGGTACACTGGGTGATGCCAAACAGTTCCTGTAGCCAAAATAATGTGCTCTTCTACCTTCTGATAGAAGGGTACATTTAGCTGTAGGAATTATTCCTGCAACTGAAGCCGCCCCTCCAACAAAATGGCTAGATTGTCTGTATAGTTGAATGCCTCTGTGCGCTGTAGATCATCAGCCATGCCACCACAGAGCCGTGTATGCCATAGTGCCACCTCTATGGAAAATTCATTGACAATAACGTATTCATGGAATATTTTATTTGCATCACAAGACCCATGATCCCTGTTATCAATCCTAGAGATGTGACTTTCTATAACATGTCACTAAATTAGATGATATTGTTCCTCTGCACGGAAGACATTAAACATTAGTTTAAGATAATGAAAAGTGGTTGCGATAATAACTTACGAACTTAGCCATTTCAAAAAACAGTATGCGATATACCCTTTGCGTTGCAAAGTGTTTCTTCTGGAGCTTTATTGCTATTTGATTTCTTCCTGGCTGGATGAACACAATGTCCGTTGCCAGGAGAGCCTTATTGCTTGACCTCACTTTTCACGCAGATCACAGTTTGACCTCTTGTCGCCAGAACCCCTCACTTGTGATATAGTTCAATATTTCAGAGAACATAAATGCTGTTTTCCAATGTTATGCAAAAAATAGTATGTCTCCAAACCCGCTTAATTGCAGAATAGTTTTAGTTTAATAGTAAGTTGATCTGGAATATTCCCATGATGGTATTGCGATGTTCTAAATCGGACTGTCAAGCTATATAACACTTTGGGTGGATAGACATGTTCTGACGGTCTAGATGGTACATTGACTAAAGGTACACAGTTGTAATAATTTCTTCTATATATCACATATGTATTTTTTTTAAATATCCAATTTGGTGATTTTGTATAATTATTTTCAAGGGAAATACGTTTTTGGATCTACAAAAAACAAAAAGGTTTTGGATACTCAACCCATCGTTCAATGTTACTGCATATTATCTTTTAGGATATTGCTAGAGAGTGAATGGGGGGAAATATATTAAGACACATTGAGGGGAACCAGGGTATGCAATATTCTTCTGTGGTCCAACCTTGATGAATAAATTGACAATTTGACATCACCTCCATCCGTCATAAAGTGTCGGCTCCCCTGAACGCTTCTCATGAAATCACGTCAAATTAGGCACGCCTCCAAACTGACGGCCCCTGATCTCCCAGCAAACACGAGACGTTCTCACAATGTTGGCACAATGTTGAGCCAGCGTCGCAGACGGTGACCATCATCGTGCCAACATTGGCTAAATGTTTGCTGGTCCAAACGGTACAGATCACATCACAGCATTTTGGAAGCAGGTTCCATAGAAAGACACTATACATAGCAAAGGATACTAACTGCTGGTTGACTCCCGGAGCTAACTATTTTGCTATATTCGTGAAAGGACGTTTCAATTGTGGGCCAATGACAGCGACGGTAATTGGCCCAAATGTAGTAGTAATATAGTGATCTAATGGCTTAATTGTAGCATTATATTCTATACATAGAACATATTGCAAAACTGACCGAAATAAAATTTTAAAAAATCTCGCTGTGAATGGTAGGTAAGTCCCCTTAGCCTGTCATAATTATCCATCAAGAATTTTTTTCAAATTTAGTATAGGCCCACATCTATACAGACAGGAACCGGTGCAGCTTAATTGCATAGACAAATATCTAGTCAGGAGCTGAATAAACCAAACCTGAATAAGCAATTCTATAAATTGTATAACACATGTTATGTTTATAGTTATGGATATGAGATATAAATAAATGTATATATGTAGAACGCCAATTCTCAAGTGACTCAACGGTACTTGTACCTGCATGTCTACCACCAATTACAGCACTTATACCAAATATTGGTGGGCCTTGCGAAACAAACAGCATCAACTAATTGAATGCATTTCTTTTGTGTATTGTTAAAACACAAGTTCATCTGCTATTTTTGACTTAAAGTTGAACAAATACACGACAAATTATCGATCCATAGTTTGTAGCAGAGTTCGTAATCTTTCTTGACCACTGGATATCCATGATATCTACCATGTCCGGTCTCATACACGCCCATATATCTGTTGGCCAGACACCATGCAAATCACAATAGTTTCTCCATTCTCAAGACACTGAGCCACTGTTGTTCTAATGTTGGACCAGCTGCATAGACGGTGGGCCAACATCAACCCGAAGTTGGTTCAACGTCTCGTGTTTGCTGGCGTGTCTTCAATCAAATTGCCACAAGCCTTAGTTTAGACATTAAAATTATTACAATATAGCACCACTTACCTCTACGATATTAGATCAGTAATATAACTATTATAGATTGCAGTAACGTTAGAAGTGTCTTCTACCCAAATATATTTCAGAAATGTATGCCTTTTAGTACAGGCGTATTTTTCACTGCTGGAAACACTACATCGTATCATTCCTGTCAAGCGTTACTGCAATTGGGCTTCTTTCTTGGTAAAAATAAACGTTATAATTAAATGTTTCCATTCAACCCTTTCAGTCCTGAATTTACCATTGTCATATTCATCCACTACAAGCCGCGAATTGCTGCCGCAATTCTCGACTTGTAGTGGATGAAGATGACTGGAAGTGGGTGATAAATTAAAGAAAATTACCATGTATTTGTAGAACAGTTTCATCGAAATTTGTCTTCTAAAACCCTCAGTTGTGAGAAAATCAAATATGTTGTCAATGATGTGAAATGATGCTTTAATGCATCGTGAGGGCTGAAAGGGTTAATGGTCACATGCAAACACATTTTTACTGTTGATCCAAATGTTGCATAATATGCAGCAGCTGCATCTAGGTGATCAGAGAGCAATGAAAGAAAGCACGAATACGACTTTCCCTGATTAATTAGAACTTTCCGCTGTAATCCATTACTTCTCGTCTACCAAACAGCCTTTTTTAGGCTGATGAATTACAATTCCTGTCCTTAGTCGGGTTTATTGATGTGTGGCACTTAGCAAAATATCAGACGTCGTCAGCTATAGGCCCCTAGGGGTGTGGTTGTGCGTGGTCAAAATCGTGATGACAGCTAGCTATTGTGGCAGGATATGATTTGGCAAAAAATATGAGCCAGACACCCAACCCAATGAAAACAATAAATCAACAGTAAATACAATTTGTATTCCCCACTGTCAAGTTTTGTCGCCTGACGAACCAACACCCGAGGGAACATCGACACGTGCCGTGAACGTGAAGATAAGTTCACATCACACTGGGCATAGGTCATAGGTGAATAACGCACCGGTGATTTTTTCCAGAGAATCTGATTTCCCAGAAACCAGGAAAGCAATGTTTGGTTCGATCTCGGGCCAGCGTTTTGGCACTGGCCCGAAATCAAGCTAACCAATGGTCAACGGCTCGCTTGCAGGTGCTGGTGCGAAACTGTTTTTTTCAATATTATTGTGATATTTGTAGAATGCAAAAAACGCTTCTGATGGAGACAACCATGTGATGTTTGTCAGCACTGAGCCTTGACCCAGCGCTGCCTGAATGCTGGGACAGTGTCTGAGATGCTGGTTAAGCGTTAACACAGCACTGGGTGGCCAACGTAGAATGAGAGTAGGCCTACTTTGAGCTTCAGTTTAATGTGGATCACTAAAAAGCTGATGTCATCCCTAATCACTGCTAATGGACACATGGAACCAAATACATTTTGTTTTAGCTAAACTGTTCATGTATGCTGACTCTCAGTGTGTGGTTCCTGCCAAGATGGTATTGTCGACTATAAAGAACTGTTGAATCTAATTCCTTCTGTCGCGATATCGCTACAGAGTACACAAAGCAAATAAATCAGCACTCTCTCACAACTATGTCGCACTGACCTGGCTTGAGTTTACAAATATATTTGTTGATGTGTGTTTGATGTATTATGGCCGGATGTCTGCCTATGTTCAAGCAGGCCACAGGTTTCGTCACTATGAAAGGTCAGGCGATAATAGCAGACACAAGACGGCGATCCAAGTTTGCTTTATATATGGCTTAACGTCCGCGACGTTGGGCCATCTTTAAAACAGCATTGGTAGTGTTTGCTTGGTAATTACCACAGATCTGGAGGTATTGCATGAGACGACGAGCTAACGTTTAGATGTCGTCCTGCTTCGCAGAGAATTCGCACCATCGGAACTGAAGATCTTGTAGCAAGGCAGCAAACAAGGAAAACATTTTAGCCAAGCTACGTTTTACCATCTTCCCTTCGGCCATTCTCATGCTCGTCCGCCATCGCCATCATATTTTTACATCGGGAATCTGGCCAGACAGAACAGCCAATATAATTAGAACGTTATAGGTTGAAAGATGAGTGTGTAGCATTCAAATCTGATTGGATATTCAGCCTTCTGAATCATATACATATCATGCCGTCTGAATCATATCACGTCTTCTGAATCATTTCATTATACACACGCTGTGATGCGTGATCAAGCATTGCGCTATACCACCTCTCATTATTCACAAGCCAACATTAATTATAGAGCTCCCATATGAGAACTTGCATGAAGATGTTTGTTTTTCTACAAAAAACAATGTTGGACAAACGTTATGCTTTCGTTGATAACTATTCTTCTTCACTTTTCCCTAAATATTCTTAGACTCGAATATAATTTAAATAACATAAAGGGGTGGATCGATTCTTAGAAAGGGGTCGCAAGCTGGTGGTTGTTTCTAGGGGTCTCTCTTTATTCGATAGTAAAACAAAAATTATCCCCATTTAGGCCTAACAGATATAGTCACTGAGTTGTGTAATGTAACTTTTTAATGGCGCTTAGTGTTTTAGCTTTCACGGCTGAGTCACTTAGGTCCCCTACTCAGCCGTGAAAAATAAAACATCGTTTAGTTATCACAAGTATAGGCGTAGCCCTTGCGTAATACCAATTACGGAAATGACTATCCACGACACGGGCCGACCTTCTCAACGGGCTTTTGCTTAAACGTTGGTTTAATGTTGGGTCAGTGTCGGAGATACCAGGCCAACGTTTTATTCAGGCTCATGAACTATCAGTAAAAATATAAGACATACCTTGTTGTTAAGACATACCTTGTTCATAGAGAGTGTAGTTAAAACTCACTGTGGGCAATTTCGATTAAATATAGTTAGCGCTATTATAATAATCATTTTTTAAAGATTCTTAAATTCTCTAATTTGTTCTCCTCGCGAAAATTAAAACTTCTCGAATATTACCACATCTATATCAGTAAAAAAGTATACAAATTTAAACAGAACGAACTTACTACAATTTCAATGTGTAGAGCGCCTTCAAAGCTAGGTGTATTTAATTTATTGAAGTCTTCGGAAACAAAGTGTGGTGAATGTTATGCAATAAGTCGGTCCCCAACGACAACCTGTTTGCACTTGTAGGCTTATACAGCCAAGCCAAAAGGCAGTATTTATTTACGTTACAAGTAAGCAGATACTGCCTTTTGGCTTTGTAGAGGAGTGCACATTGTGATTTGGCGTGACTGTTAATCATGTTAATTACACAGGTATTACCCCCACCCTTCCACATTTCTTAGTGCCAGCGTTTATCTTGAGATCAATGATACAGCCTAAATGAATAACAAAGACAGATGGCTATCAGTTTTGTTTTGGAACCCTGTCATCAAAACGGTGACAGGGTTCCAATCCTCCCAAAAATAAATAAATTTACCGTTTTTTATGTCTCTAACCCTTTAATTTACTAGATTTGAAAACGCTGACCTGAGAACCCGGTCTAAATCCGCCCCTGTTACATGTTTTCCTATCGTCGACAAAGATACGTCGCCAAGTGGCAGTGTCACCAAAAAATCACGGCACTCAAATCAATATTGATTGGAGGTTGACCCTTGTAATGGGCTGCATATGAAAAAAAAACCTTACCCTGAAAAAATTGCCACAAAAGGTTTCTCAACAAAGGATTTTATCAATGAATTTTTTTTATTGATTTTTGTGACCCCGTATATTTGTTTAAAAAAAATTATACTATGTAATCAGAA
Organism: Flabesymbios commensalis; assembly: GCA_964017125.1. Classification (NCBI taxonomy): domain Eukaryota; kingdom Metazoa; phylum Annelida; class Polychaeta; order Terebellida; family Flabelligeridae; genus Flabesymbios; species Flabesymbios commensalis. The sequence continues at coordinate 45,812,547 of OZ024913.1, read as the reverse complement.
TATTTCTGACAATTGGAGTAGGGGAAGGGTGGGCAAAGGGGGGCACTTAACGTTCCAATGGTATTTAAGGAGCGTATTTGAACTATTTTAAAACCAATGACTGTTCTATGTTAGGTTCATGCAATGTAGATACATATAACAGACTCACATAGTGTTTCAAGGATACCTTATTTTAATTGTAAGCCAAATAGATTTGCTCTCAAAGTGGCCAGCGCATTGGGCAAAGGGGGCCACCCCCACCTTGGTACTTTTTTTTATTTTGATACACTTGTACATTGCAGTGAGCCTAATAAAACATATATGAAAAAACCTTTCACCCGATGTATATAGAGACATGCTTTGTTTGACATAATACTAAGTTATATACTAAATACTTTCGTTCACTGGGATTAGTGTGTGAATATGTACCCATTGTAAGTTAGAGGGCAAATAAGGGGCCATGCTGTATGGTCTTTGTATTGAACTGGCCTGGCCCCCTTCGCCCTGGCTCCCTTTGCCCAAGGGTAGATGTGGGAAATTTAGCCTATCATCTCTCCCCAAAGTGATCTCCTGACTAAAGTAATGACTAGAAAACAAAGGCAATATAATGTACCACAAAAAACAAAAGATTTTCAGAAGAAATCACATAAATTCATCAAGAGATTCATATAAATATATAAGCTTATATTCATAAGATTGTTGCCAAAAACTCCCTGTCGTCTATCATTTCTATCTAAGATATATACGAGATATCTATTTATGTTTTTTGTATACATATGTTCATAATTCATAACTATGACGTCATTAATATTTCATACAACATGTCAAATTAAAATATCATTGATGGCCCCCTTTGCCCACCGGCCCCCTTTGCCCGCCTCTCCCCTATAATTATGACTATAAAGATATTTTTTTTATTGATTTGTATGACCTTTCACCACATCTTGAGGTCAACTGACCATTTGCCGTTTTTTATGTCCAGACAGTATAATAAATTTTAAAGTAAGTCCCAAGTGACCTCGACAGTCCTACTCAACCTTAGCTAGCTTCTGCAGTAATATTGTAGACAAGAAATGATGTATGGAATGATTTTTATTTATTCCTTCAATATTCGCAGTTTGGTGGCCATTTCCGTCCGCCATCTTGGATTTGAAAACTTATATTTTGACTGTGGTGTGTGTGAAGTGCACTATGTACCATATTAGAACCAAAACAAGTGACAATGCATCAAAATGAGTCGGATGATTAATGAGCAAATAATTGGAATTTGAAGGATTTGGAAAATTTTACTTTTTGCATGGTGAGATATGGTAAAATTTTGATATGTTATTAAGTACACCTGATACTACAATAAACCGTTGAGAAACCTTTTGCGCAAATTTTCTCAGGGTTAAACCATATATGCAGCCGACTTAGTGTGCTTTAAATTGGATGCTGCACAACAGAATATTGTGTTGTAACATTTTCCGTGCTATATATTTTGTGGAAAATCTTATTACTTTTCTTAAATAGCTGTGTTGTAGGCCTACATCTTAAATTTCGAAATGTCAATGGTTGCAGTATAAGTGATGAAAGGGGTCATTTATTAGCTCGTTTACAAACTAGTGTCTTGTCCAACAAGCCGGGTCTACTGACTAAAAAAACAGAGGCGTAACCAATTACCACAACACATCCCGGCCTATTGGGAATTACAAGACCTATTTGCCACTTTGTAAAGTGGTAGATACGACCTTTCAAACACAACAGGACGACTTGTGTATTCAGACTGTGAAAATGGACGCTACTGACCGCTCAGTGCCGGTGATTCTGCTGATATTACAAGGATCTAGGATGGCTCGCAACTTGAACCCAGCAAACACGAGTCCTTGACCCGAGACTGGCTTACTGCTGGGCCGGCGTCGTACCACGAATAAATGGATTGTTTCTAAAAGTTGTCTTAAATAGAACATCCGTTTTAATTATAAGTCATATAAGCTAATCGCAAAATTATCATGGCAATCCTTGCTGTGAAATGTTGATAATTATGTTTAACTCCTCCAATGCGGGCTTCTCAGATCTTATATGTATAATACATGTTCATGTGAATGGTTTCCGTCTGCAGACTCAGATTTATTTATATGACATTTTTCAAAAGAAAACATACAATTTAATACAAAGCAAAAAAATTGTCGGGAGACCCCTATTAAGACACACTATGTGTCGCTCTCATAGGGGTCACTTTGTATAATTATAATAATATTCATTAAAATGCATACTTCTACTATGTAGACATTGACCGAGATAATTCCAATTTCTACTACTTGACGAAGTATTGATTTCACCGTGAGACAACGGTATAATCATGATTTCATGTCCGAAATTGAGAAAAGGTATTATTTGTTCTGCTGAATATTTTGGAATTATATTCATGTGGTTGCTACTTGAGATAATGTGTAACGTACGTTAGCAAAATTATAATATTGTAGACGAGAACGCTATCATTGGTAAAATCCGTAACAAATTAGTAATTGTGCCGGTATGTTTGTTACAGGCGATTCTCTAATTATAATCGACCAACCATCAATGTGGATACAGTAGGGAATACAAGCAGGATCATATCCATGCTTCAGAAATACGGTGATACCAGAATAAGACCCTACGATTCCACAGGTAAGTAAGAGTATCATCTATTCCCGTACATGTTGACATTATTGTATGACAGCTAAAAGAAACAAAAACATTTGAATTACATTGTAGGTTTGAAAATATGTATGGATATGTATGACAGAGAAATGGATTTCTGAGCGATCAACATTCAATTGCAATAACATCTGACATTAGAGGGTGTTTATAGCATAATAAATGATTTTTTTCAAAGTACGTTTTCTTTTCCACACTATTTTATAGGCAAGAGATGTTACTTCGAAAATAATGAAATATTATAATAATAAATATAATATGCAAATCATAAACTCGTCGCCATACCAACCAGCCAGCAGCCACCGGGATAAAGCTCACATTAGTTTTTTAGTAAGAATGTTGGGTAATAAATCAGGCAATGGTCAATGGTTACCTGAATAAATATTACATTATTCTCCATATGAAGGGAAAAACCCATTATACTAAATGCATAGCGAAATACTGGCTCAATATCCTACTACTCTGATTATCTGAGCACTAGACACTTTTCATTCATTCATTCATTCATTCGTTCATTCGTTCATTCGTTCATTCATTCATTCATTCATTCATTCATTCATTCATTCATTCATTCATTTTTTCATTTAATAATTTATTTATTTGTTCGTTCGTTCGTTCGTTCGTTTGTTCAGTCGGTCGGTCGGTCGGTCGTCAGTCAGTCAGTCAGTCAGTCAGTCAGTCCTCATTTATAACGGGTAGCTAACTGATCAAATCAATGCGATAATGATGTGAGCCCGGTGAGATAAAGACTCAATCAAACCTCACTACTACTGCTGGTTCACTGCGGATAATGCACTTACTGATTGATCATGAGATGAGCTTCCAATTTAGCCCAGGAAATAGGATATTAGTATTTCTGGTGGGGGATCTACGGTCGAGCAAAGATGTAAATGTGCAACTAAATCTCGGGAAAGTAGTGAAACGAAATGCAGATGAGAGAAAACCCATTTTTCTTGGCAAACGGTATCTCGTGTGGTGTACATTTTCCTGCACGAGCAATAGCTTTCAAAAGAGATGAGAGCTTGATGTTGATCTACGGCTGGTGAGTACATAGTGATAAAGACAAATTCGCTTGTTCACGATCGTTTTCCCGACTCTCCTTCAGGACATCTCCATGCCGTCCGGTATCCACAGCCACACAAACAAGAACAAAAATTACATCCCTCCAATACAGTATTGAGTGTAGCCTAACGTTACTAACTGTTAGTGATTTTTCTTATACTGTTGTCATTTAAACATAAAAAAATATTAGAGTTATTACTATAAATTAAATATATTTTGGTTGAACTGATTTTGAAATCGATTTTCCAGAAATGACAAAGGGAATCGGAATTGGAATTGCCAATCACGATTTTAACATTTATCGATTATTCAATATGGCACGTGGTAGAACAATCTTTTGGAGTCGATTCACACATGTTTGCAATAAAAATACCTGAATCCCACATGGTTGAAGTTAGGGACCGCGGCAGCGAGATACGATTATGCTTGGATATAACTACAATAAGCAATTTAAATTAAATAGTTGGTCAATATAGTAACGCTCATGGAAGGATGGTAACATTTAGAAACTTGAACAAATCAGCTTGTCTCATGAATGATTTTTTCATATAATTATTTCTATATTATATATCATTACAATATAATATTCGTTATTAATTATGATATATGAGAATATTAATACTTTTATGTCACATAGCATCAACAGAAATACATCTATTTGACATAAAGCTTCAGAAAAATCGTCCAAATTGTCTGATATAGTTTAAGCCGCTACAATCAATCACTGCTACTTTTCTGAATGAGTATTGTCACACATGTTTTAATGTTTGTTGTATTCCCATCAGTACTGTTATTGTGGCCAATCCGCCCTTGATCAACGTTTGTAGTGATTGATTAGGAGATGGCGTATTTATAAACATCACATCCATACAAATCATCCCAACAGTTGATTGTGAACGCATGTGAAATATGTGTTACATTCTTGGGCAATACAAACAGCTATGCTACTTGATTTTTTTTATTTTTAGCCACAATAAACTGAAGCACCCGCTCAGAATAATAATAACGTGTCATGCTGATTGCAATATGATTTTTTTTGTCTGAAAGAAAAAAAACCGTGCAACGTTAGGAGGCAAAAACAAACTAGGAAACTCAATTATCACTGTCGTCTGGGGAAACCATTATCTGCTAGTTGAAGTTGATATCCTCATCAACGTCTTCTGATTAAAGCAGCACATGAAAATATTGCTGGGAGTTAAAGACACAGAGGGCTGAGGATGTATTCCATCTATAGAGAGACATCACAGCTTTTTCTGATCGATTCTAGTGCAGTCACGATTTATGTGCCACATTTTCTGGAACTACAATTATTTTGTCTCTGGCAGTCATTTGATGTATCTCTCAGTAAGTTATACAAAAAATAACTGGTACTTGGTGCTGTGGGGTTGTTTGCTCGGACTCTCACAAATTTCTTCATCTGGACATAATTATAAATCACTGTATGTATGGACTATTGCGTGTAACATTCTATAGCAGACGACGACGTTTGATACAAAATCTTATATTTGCAAGCCATCCATATATACAATCTCTCATTTGGGAGATTTAAACTGATAATATAATAGCCAGTGATACCTAAAGTACATCGTAGATTTTTTATCGCACCAGCCGATTACGAATGTCTATTAAATATCACATTTCCCGGATTCATCAAATAATGTGCATATAATTGACAATGCTATATAAGTGACAAATATATTACTATAATGCACCATCACAACACACAATATACGCTGTATTTTGACTTATTAGAATTACACAGGCTATTAAATTTATGATTGCATTTTATATATCTTCAAATGATTGTATTTTATATATTTCCAAATCAAATTTTATAATCCGCATTCACATTAGTTTTTTTTTCTTTGCATAGTATATTTTTAATATATTTATGTATATATAAGTATTTTCTCAAATAATTAGAACAAACAACACAGTTTTTCTATTTTATTTGACAAAATATAAACGGTAGTGGTACGGTATTCTGGTATTGTGTGAATGTGACATTGTAAAGAATATCACACGTGCAAAAGGCATTTACTAATCTCATTTTATGGGGACTAGAGAGAGAATGCGTCGCATACACGGATTCTGGATGTAACTGCGCACTGAATTAAAACGCTGGACCTACACTAGCTACTGCTCAGAAACACATTGTTAGCGCATGGGAAACGTTTCATCCTTCGCATGGGAGTATATTTGTGGGACGTCACGAAATAAAAGGATGAGGCATGATATAATTCCCAGTAAATATCATACCATCAGGAGTCGTAGATACAGAATACGTGTTTGTCCTCGTCTGCTCCTCAGCGTTTTGTTTAACCTCTCGGCATTGATAAGGAAAATGTCTCAGACATTTGATCATGATCGAGGTGCGACTTTCTATCACGATTCGCAGTGGTACTTCATAGAAAACTAATTCGAATACTAATCTAGCCCAGAGAAGGTTAATGCATTTAGCTGCCATGTTATCTCTGAAGAATGGACTGGGGATTTCTTGTCGGTCTGTTATGGCCAATAACACGTTCCATCTTAGTGACCTCTTCGCTTCGTTCCTCTGCTAAAAGCCTCGGGCTTTGGCAGCCGATATTCCCAGTGATCCAGTGAGTGGACAGACAAATTGAGCTATGTGAAACGTCTGTGTCCGAGACGTGAAAGAGGCCACGCCGGCCACCCCGCATTGATGATATAAGACTGGTGTAAGGTGTTGTGACACCTTGCTTAACTATTCCGCTCCGAGAACAATTCCATTGTGTAGATGCAAATGACCGTATCTCTAACAGACAGTATCTTTGGTATTCAGTGCTGTACAGAACTATGTTTATCTGACATAAATTAAATCAACCTTTTTGTGCTTAGGAGTGATAAAATATCGCTATTAATTTTTTTTAACTTTTGTGAAAAACAGCAACCAACATGACAGCTTTAAAATTATATTAAGTATCCAAGATAACCCTCTTAGAATCTAGCTATTTCTAATTTCTTTTATCCACCTTAATCATGCTAATATGCCAATTGATATCACAATTCACACATTAAAATGAATAAAAATAATCTGACTTTATTAAGATATACACTACAAGTTAAATAGGCCTACATTACAAGAAAGCTTGGACCTATGTCATTTGTTAGTCTGTGAATGTTATTCAAAATATGCTGTGTGGTGCATTTATAAGCATGATACGGTGCTCAAATGTTGGACACACTACAAGAAACATACTTCAAGATCAGACATTGTCTACTCTTACACTGACTTTGTGTGAATTAAATTACACTCACACACAACGGACTGTTCGTCGAATTTCCCCAAATTAGAAGTAGCCTAACCTCCAATATAGCCCCGCACTTCACTTTCTCAAAATCACCCCAAAATGTATAGCGTAATTTATGTCATAAGTATTTGAATGTTTGCTGCCCATAAAATATTTCTCTATCTACCACCACATATCTGAAGTTGATCGTTCAGCGTCTTGCGAAATATCTTAAAGAGTAAAGGGTGAACAAAAAATAATAAAAAAGTAATAATAAAGAAATGAACAAAACTCTTTAAACCCCTGTCACACTTGACTGGATTGGCGCGACGGATGAGGAACGGATGGTATTTTAATACATCCATGTTTATCATTGTTCCTTGTATATCATGTTGCTGTCCAGCAAATATTTTTCATGTTTGGTGACGTTGACACACTGCAGAGAATAAATGTAGCTGCCCAAAAGTGTGATAAATAATTTTGTAATGAATGCTAGCATAGTACATGTGGTATAATACTTTGCACTCATGCAATTATCTTGGTGAAACCTCATATTTTCGATAATATCCATCATGTGCAAAGCATAATATATTTAAACCTCCGAACCGTTAGAAGGTTTAAGGAAGTTAAACTTCCATATATTAATTTCCACTAATTTCCATTCTTTTTTTTCTGCAATTTCTAACTTTAAAGTGGATGGAAATGACATGTTAAAACTACTGTAGACGATTTTGTGACGGGTTACACAACCCAGTGAATGCTTGATAAACACTAGCTGTAGCTCCTACGTTTTACCTGGTTAATAACGTTCGTAAGTGCGTAAATCCACAAGTATTTGCGCGAGTACTTGCGCAAGTGCGTATGTGAGCAAGTGCGCAAGTGTTTGTACAATGTACAATAGTCCAAAGTACTATGGTACAATATACAATAGTACAAAGTACAATAGTACAAAGTACAATAGTACAAAAGCACAGAGTACAATAGCACAAAGTACAATAGCACAAAGTACAATAGCACAAAGTACAATAGTACAAAAGTACAAAGTGCAATAGTACAAAGGATAATAGTAAAATGTACAATAGTACAAAGTACAATACTACAATGTAGAATAGTACAACAGTAAAAAATACAATAGTACAAAGCACAATAGGACTAAGTATAATAGTAGTACAAAGTACACAAACAAGAAACAAAGAGAAACAGAAAAAGAGGAAAAGAGAGAACCAGAATATCCAATTTGATAGCAAAATCCCAAATGGCTTCTATAAAGAAAAAATGCACAATTTAGCTAAATAGAAATATCACTAAATTTGATAAAATAGTTTTGGTAGATGCTCAGTTAATCCAATAATTCAATATGGGGGATGCCCATTTTTATTTAAATATAATTATTTTTCGTCATTTCAAGCTGGAAATTGCGTTAGCAATTCCATCTTCGAATGAATGAATACTAAAAAGCATGCAATTCAGCAGCACAAGGGCTAATACATAATAATTTGTTTCGCTTTCAGGTCAGCCGGTGAATGTCAGTGTGAGTGTGAGGGTGATTCACGTTCGCGCAGTTAGCGAAGAAAACACTGTGAGTATTTTAACATGCTTTCTCTCGTACCCAAGGACAGGGGCGGATCCAGAAAATATTCTGATCATGTTCCCGTTTACATAATATAGAGATATAAAATCACACACTCCGACACCATTATGTTGACTTTATCTGTTATGTATTTTTAAGTCCCCATTTAAGTGCGAAGAAAGGTAAGCATCAGTGACTCACATGTGAGACAACATCAGTTACTTTCATGTGAGTCACTGAGCATAGCTGACTCTCATGTGAGATCACATGAGAGTCACTAAGCATCAATGACTCTCCTGTGAGATCGCATGAACGTCACAGAGCATCAGTGACTCTCATGTGAGATCACACGAGAGTCATTTTTACTGACAGCATGAAACTTCTGGCTGAACTCCCAGCATGCCCGGTCGCTATAAACACAAACACCATCTCAATTGCATGCGAGCGTGACTGAGCATCAGTGATTCTCATGCGAGATCGCAGAAATATCATTGAGCATGAGTAATTCTCATGTGATCTTACATTCATGAGAGTTAATGAGCATCAGTGACATATGCATGAATGGATGCAGTAGACCGATGCCGAAGCTGCGCCATCGACATCATTCTCTGTAAATACTATTCATATGAATAGCATGTAGGCCTATTATAAAACCAGAGCATGATGTATTGGATCTGCCGATGTATGGCTTGTGTCATGTGATGATGATGTTGTTACTGTATATCATAAACTACTTGTTTTCAGCGAGGAACGACAAGTACTTAAATCTATACAGTAACAATAGAAAAATGTTTAGTTATAGTGCAAAAACAGGACCGGTACTCTCAGAGCTGCTAACCTAGATTTCAGGAATGTGATTGGTCTAAATGGTCATCTCGACCAATCACATGCATAAGATTTCGGTTAGTCGCTTTGAGAATAGCGGACCACAGGATCCCACATTATACATTCTCATCCTAGGTATGTGTAAAATTGTCCTCAGCAATTTCGAGATATTTAGCCAATGCTGGTTCTGTGCTGGTTCAGCGCCATAAGTGTACAATTGACCAATTGACATCAGATAAACTGTAACATCACGTTTTGGCTGCAGCGGCGGATCGTCTGTTATCTTATGATCAAAACACATTCTTATATCATGTCGGATGTTCATTATTTCAATTGTGATTTTGTGATACTATCTGGGATGAGCACCTCAATTACAGTTAATTAGGAGCATACATCGATAACATCCAACGCTGTTCAAATCGATTTGGTTCAAGGATCCTAATTATGGCCAAGGAACTTTATGCCTGCAGTCTTCTGCTATAAATTGCATTCGGGGTTCGAGCCCTATTTTATCCCACCAGTCACTATTCAGACATAGTCTTTGGAACCTGCCTGCGTTACTACCGCATAGGGCGGGGGCCCTAGGGTAGTGGTTAGCACCGCTGCCTTTCACGCCAGAGTCCGGGGTTCGGTTCCCGGTCTCGGCGGTTTGAAAGAAACAAAATTGTTTCTTCCCCATCCACGTGTGAAAGTTAGTATTGTGGGGAGCCTCCGTGACCGAGAGGTAGCGTGCTCGGCCTCAGACCGCCAGGGCTCGAATTTCGAATCCTGTGTCTGGAGGACAGTGTCATCTCAATCATCTCACCATCCTCAGGAGGTTCTCCTGGCCCAGTTTAGCCTATATGTGCACAAAGGTGGCCTAAAACCCGATTCATTTCATTTCATTTTTACTACCGCATAATTATCTCTGCATATGGAGCATTCGTATGAACTAATCAAAGACGCATAAAAAGAACACTCGTCATCTAAAGATTAAAGGGTTGCTTCTGTCACTTGTTAGAGTGGCAATGTACGACACCTGCTGACTGACGCATTAAGGCTTATAAGCGTCATCTCATTCTGATTCTGATTTTGTTTCAATTAATTTAATTCACTAGAAAATGCAGTAAGGTGGGAATTGCGGTAGCAAATAGTGGGAACTACGGTAGCAATTCACAGCTCACAGCAAAAATATGACAAATTGTCATGGTGGTTAAAAGGTTTATACTGGATGTGGACATGACTTGTGGATTTATGTAGGCCTATGTCGTATTTTTGCTTGCAGGAGCTAAGTGTTGAGTTATACTTCCGGAGATTCTGGCATGACCCTCGCCTAGAGTACAGATACGGCCCCGACATTATCACGGTACCCTCTGGACCCACTGAACAGCTATTTTGGGTACCAGATCTTTTTGTCAGTAACGCTATAGAGGTGAAGCTACACGAGGGATTGCAGCCTCATTACGGATTTATCATCAATAGCAATGGCAATGTGCTGCTAAGCTCCAAGTAAGATATTACAAAGCTCATTCATTCATTCATTCATTCATTCATTCATTCATTCATTCATTCATTCATTTACTCTTTGATTTATTCATTCATTCATTCATTCATTCATTCATTCATTCATTCATTCATTCATTCATTCATTCATTCATTCATTCATTCATTACCAAGCACGCATATATGTTTGTCCTGTAGGCCCACTGGGCCCCTGATAAAGACATTTCCTAGTTATTTCGTGTAAAACAATATTGTGCGGGGACACCATATATTATTGTGCTCTCTCACAATATCATTATGTAATTTGAAATTTAACACTGAAAATTTAACATAAAAAAACATTGCATAGCTCGCAGGGCAGTAAGACGGTGACGTATTCAGAAGCTAGATATTTCTGAGCTAATACATTCGATATTAACCTTTTGAAATTAAACTTTGAAATTTAAACATTTAGATAAAGGATTTCTGAAAACTACATTCCACTGCAGCTAATATTTCGTTCTACATTAAACTATTGATAACCGTGTCTGTAGGCCTGCTAAGCAAATAAATGTTATTGTAGCAGTGCATCGTATACGTTTTTAATAATTGCTTATAAGGCTTATATAATGTTAACTTCTTAATACTTATTTTTTGCATTCCACCAACCAGACTCACGCTTCGGCTAGCTTGCTTTATGGATCTCAGAAGTTTCCCTTTTGATATACAGAGTTGTCCAATAAAAATAGAAAGCTGTAAGTATGTTTTATGTAATATTAACATTAAAAGAAACAAAATAAAAGTGTATAAGAAATGTTTTCATGTTGTATGGCCTGTTGAATAACATGCTCGAAATCGTAGTTATGCATTGAAGAGAAGAAATTACAATAAACGACATGTATGCTCAGATTATTAATAGTTTGAGTAAATTGGAATAGTTCCAATATTCTCAGTAATTTTTGTCTCAACCTGATTATCTTTTATAAAATGTGATTAATAGTGAAAAAGTATTATAATGATGAATATTAAAGTGTTATGATATAAATATGGTGATTGCTGCGCAATTCCCACCCCAGTGTAAAGAAAATACCTGATTAAAAAAATTAAGTGTAATATATCAAAAAATGTTTTCAACATCCTTATTTCAATGAATTGTACCATCTCAAAATATGTCATGAGTGCTTAGAAGGTGGATTTTATTTACTTTGTGTATGTCAGATATGTACACAAAGTTTTTATTTCTGTTTTGTTATACCCGGTATGTTAAAGCTGTTAAAGCTATACATTTGCGTAAAATGTTTGGATTTAATATTACACCTGAAGCTATAGTTTAATATAATTATATACTCCAATACAGCATCATTCACCATGAAAATTTAAGTCTTTTTTAGTATATTCTAGATTAGCACCCCTTACAATAAAACAATCTGTCCTGTGCATAGGCCTGTAAATCTATAAAAAAAACATCGCTGAATGATGGACGATAATAGGTGAATAAATGACAACTAGCCGAAAAATCAGTCAAATCAGTCTGCTAGAAATATCGCCATCTTAAAATGGGAGACGTCATTTTGATATGGAGTATGTTTAACACACCTTTTTAATCATATTGTATAAATTACAGGTGATGAAAGTGTTTTATCTAGCTCCCAACATTATGACAGTATATCTTCAAGTGTAATATTGAATCCAAAAAAATTACGCCAATGTGTAGGTTTAAGCAAAAGGTTTAAGCAATTTTTTTGTCAAATACGGGCACTAAATGATACATTTGTTTTGTCATATATGTACAGGGAAGGGTGAATTTTTACTTGACAGATATGTACACCAATGACCAACTCGGTGTGCAATGGAATGACAGTAATTCTGTGACAACAAATACAAGTAGACATCCTCCAAGATTCACATTTTTGGGTCTTTCTATGAGCAAGAATACAGGTAAAAAGGTGTATTATTATCAATATGTAGGATACTGTGACATATTCACACATATCTATGTGGCATTTACGACCTGTCATTAGATCTTGCTAATCAAATTTAAGTATTTGGTGGGTTGCACTGTTTCAAAAGCTACATTGTAAAAATATAATAGTAGTCTGTCAATTTGAGGTCTGCCTTGTACCATTTGAGCCCTACCAGTGTCATTTTGATCCCTCGGCAAATTTGTCCTCAAATTTTTCAAGTCGAGCTAAAATTAACACAGTACCCTCCAAAACACACAGTATTGTTTTATTACATTGTTGTGGCGTATATAGGAAGTAAACATATTATTGGATTGACAATGATTTGTTATACCTGATCATGCTAACACACCCTTCACCAGGATAGTCGCACTTTTATAACAATTAGTACCGGTATATAAAATTATGTGACTGTTACCTCCCCCCTCTAATTTCAAATAACCCCCTCAATTTCACCGGTTAACTTTCAATGATAACAATTATTTATTTTATATTTTCATCACATAGCAATGGGACATTTTTTTGATACACTTTAATCTCCATATAACTCTTTCACCTCTAAGGCAACTAACGAAAAAAATATGTTAGCACGAGGTCTGGAATCACTCTAATCTCCATATAACCATATGATCACTGTGGCAACTAACGGGAACAATATTTATTAGCGGGAGGTTTTGAAACACTTAAACTTCATAACCCCATGTTTTGATCTCTTTGGCAACTAGCGAGAAAAATTGTTTGCGTGAGGTCTTGAATTATTTTAATCTCCACATATAACACCTTTGATTTCTATGGCAACTATATAGCGCTTTTATTAGCACGAGGTCTGGGAAGACTTTAATCTCCATATAACCCTATGATCTGCAGGGCAACTAATAAAAAGAAAGATTTAGCCCCGCGTTGTTTTTTATCATTGTCGTTATTATATTGATTTATCTATTGCAGATGTAACGTTGGTCAGCGTTGGCCAACCCGCACAGGGGCCTATACCGTACCCGCATGCTTACAACATATACGCAATGCCAGTCATCTATAACATCACAACCAATTTCCCGGCGCATAAAAAATTGAACGCACACACGCCGAAGAGCCAGGTCCATAATCGGCCAAATTTATACAATATTCACAATTTATATGCCTAGACTATAATACTACCAAAACAATGCACAACAATTATTGATAGGATATATATTTGTTGTGTAGGCCCTATAGATTGGGGAGGGGGGGGGGTAAATCAAAAGTGGATTTTTCCAGCTTCAACTGGGGTACGTTGAAATGTATCAACCGGTACACTGAACCTATTTTCAAGGTACCCCTCCCCCCACCCGGTACGCTGAAACTAATTTTAACGTACCCCCGAGGGTAATCTTAAACTAGGGGACGTAACTTGAAACTGGCCTTTTTCTACTTTCAGCGTACCGGGGGGTACGTAGAAACTAGTTTCAACATAGCCCCCGGTAAGCTGAAAGGGGGTTATGCTTCAACGGCTAAACTGGCCCGACTTATAGAGAGGATGAAGAGAGGCGGACGTGGCGCATTGGTAGAGCCCCTGCCTGCCTCGGGTTCGAACCCCTCTGATTATAATCGGGTCTTTCAGAGACATAACATTGTTTCTTCCCTCTCAATGTGACTAGGCGATCACGTTAATAAATGGCAACTCGTCGAGTTGAGGTTGAAACCAGTGTAATAATTTCACGCAGAGCCACTCGTTGCACACTCCTTGACAGAGAGGATGAATAAGTCTGAATTCTGTGAATTGGAAACCACTGGTATATTCCCGGCTACTCGAACTGCGTTTTAAATCTTCAGACTGCATCCCACTCGTGATGTACATTCGGGTTAGAGAATATCGACCGTCATTCGGAACGCATTCTAATTACATTCTGGCTACATTCGATTTCAGTTATATTCTGACTACATGCAAAATGCATTATATTTAGGCTACACGGTGGATACATTCCAAATGCTTTATAATTACATTCCGACTGGATTCGAAATGCTTTCTAACTAAATCGCATTCGAAATGCATTCTAATTACATTCTCACTGGATTTGAAATGCATTCTAATTACACTATGACTGTATTCGAAACTTAGAGCATTCTTACATCATTCCATATGTTCAAAGCGGAACGCGAAGCGAATCTCTTTGAATTGACCCACATGCGGTGTTCGGACAGAAATCAAAATGCACTTATATTGCATTCGAGCTGTATTACAAAAATTATTTGTGTTGACGCGGCTCGATTCTCACTCATTTGCTGTATCGTGCCTCAGTTAATTAGGCCTATAGCAATATTAGGCCTATGTGAAGAAAATACCGTAAATGGTTTAATTATGTCTCCCCTCTATAGAGGTGGAGACATATTGCTTTACCTCTCACCGCTCAGTTGTTCGTCCGATCAGTTTTGTGTCTGTGCGTTCTCTCCGTCTATCGAGCAGGCGGTCAAACATGAGACGTTGACCCAATATCGGACTATTGTTGGCCCACCTTATACAACGCTGAGCCAACATTAGCCCAGTATTTGGTTACTGTGTCGTGTTTGACACCACGCTGAATGTGGGCCAGCGTCACAGACGGCGGGCCAACATTAACCCAGCCTTTGTTTTTTATTTGAATAAGCCAAAAAGTCTGAAGAACAAACAAAAGACGGCAACCAGACATACTGGTACCTTAGAGTGCGGGTACCCAACAAGCTTTAGTGCTGACTAACGTTGGTCCATTGTCACGTTGGCTCAGAATTAGCCCAATATTGTTTCAATGTCTAGTGTTAGCTGGGTATAATGAAGGGAGATGTCACAACATGTTTATACTTCATGCGGGGCCACTGGCGACGACGTTGAAATCACAATAGTGTAAAAAGAATCATAATGCTGAGAGTCGTGTAGTTTCGCAATTGGGAATGATTAGGCAGGCCTACAGCCCAAGATCTAACATATTTTATGCCGAAGAATTCTGTTCGTTTGAACAGATAGTTTCTTACTTGTAGTTTTTTAGATTTTCAAAACATTCCAAAACACTCCACAAAGACACATAACAATAATGTTTTGTGTTTACTGGGTTGAACGCAGCCCAGCAAACACGAGGCGTTGAACCAGTGCTGGTTTGATGTTGGGCTAGCGTCACAGATTGTGGGCCAGCATTGGACCAGGATTGGGTCAACCTCGTGTTTGCTGGGAGTGTTGACAAGTGTTTCTCACCAAAACGGAATAATAAATTCCGCCTAATACATAGTCTCTACTGTCAACACGAGCCATTTAATAACATTAATTACAAAGGCCATTGACACTACATATATTAGCTATCAACCTTTATCGTTATGCTGCTGGAGGGGAGACATCTCCAGTTTTTTGTTCACAAAAAACTAGACCCTTCTAGTTGGTATTACAGATCAAGATCCTTTTGGTGGATTTATTGAGTACTGGGGCGTGCAGTCGCGATGTTGGCTCCGACTGTCTGCGCCCATTCCCAATCCTGTCTAAGTCAAACGTCAAGTCCGGCCTGGTTGGCGGTTAGCAGTAAAACATCATTTGAACTCCAATGTCTCTCTTTCTTTGGTTTATGGTATCAAATCAAACATATATCTTCGCTGTGCACATGCTCGGATAGGGGGTGATGGCCTTAGCTGTTGCAGCTAGTTCTGTGCAGAGCAGTACGTCTGTCTGCTGCAAGGTCTGGATGAAGAATGCGGTCAAAAGCGCGCTGAAAGTACGCGTCGTAAGGCCTGACAGGAGTAGGAATTTGTCAGCGCCCAATCCCGTCCAGCCAAACAGGCCCAAGTGAAATTGGTCGCTGGCCCCACAGATTCATGATCGACCAGGAATAAAAAAAAAATACGCTCACTGAATAATTACTTTTAAGCACCTCTTTGGGACATTGTCAGGAAAATATTTTATTTATTGAATTCAGCATCTTACATTGTCTAGAAGGGTTCGCGGGCATGTTCTCATGAGAAATGTTGACATATAAGGTTTCTTCAAATGGTGCACTATAGAGCTTATTTCTGTCCAAATAACTCTGTTTTTTTTTATTTTGAGACATTGACCGGGGAAAGGCGCACTCCTCTGGATTCGACACTGGATTAGCCTATTCCACTGAATTATCTATGTGCACTATTTTTGGCCTGCAGTTATTTAATTGATTATATCTTTAATAAATATATAATAATAATTTATGAAAAAGTTCTGGTATTATTACGATATATGGCAAATTCGGCTCAATTATGTGTTTTATAACAAGTCCAGTCATCCTGCCTCCATGGCTATTTTAGTTTTAACAAGCAAGAGAATCTGGTGAAATCGGATATTTGATCTCTAATCTACACAATAGAAATGTGGATTCCACACAAGCAAATTATGTTCCTCACCACAAAATGACCGCGATTGTTTGTCAGTAAATAAATACATGTAAGTGAAACAGTTGCCAAACGTCCCTTTTCGACACCGGTCATCAAGTAATACGTAATACGGATTTACGCATATGCAAGCCCAGACGTCCAGAGACTTTGGTTTACTGTTAAATTTAATGGTGAAACGCCGTGGCGTATCACTCAATATTATATAATGGGTGAAGCAGTCGACATTATGAGAGCTAAAGACCGAGGGCGAAGCCCGAAGTTATTATTTGTCCTAATTTCGAACTGCTTAACTTATCATGTCGGGTGCTGGAGCGTTACCGACATTGTGTGTAGGTTGGCCTGGGGAGACGGCTAGTTGGCGTACCGGCAACTGCCCGCACCAAACATCGATCCTAATAATTCAATCTGCCGTCTTGGCAACGGTGAGTTAATAACTTCTTTAACTCTTGCTTCTGTTCATTCTCTCTTTATTAGTCTAGACATTCAAATGTGCACACAATCCCAGACAGAGTACGACGACCTCACGCCATGCGGATCGGACCCTGCAGCTGAGACGGGGCGTCCATTCAGCTCAGTGCCAGCTGAGTATGTGTGCGCGGTCGGTTTGGCGGCAGAGCTATTTAAAGCGAGGCTGCGCGGGTAACGGCCACTCGTCAGTAGTCGTAAACCCGAGCAGTCCCGAAACGGGTGAGACGATATTCCCACATTATCCCCGGGTTAAGGGTTAAGTGACAATGCATGAACCAAACCAACTTGTGGGTACAGCGTCGGTTCGTCGCTCTGTTTGGAAAAGTGCACAAAACCAACATACATTAACGAAACAGTAAAACAGTCGGGTATGAAAATACAGCGTGGGTGGTTGGTGAACATCGCAGTCGCAGCATGATGAATTAAAATTTCTTATTATATCATTGTTCCCATCCTCTTAACACCATTGTTCCGATCCTCTTAACACCATTGTTCCATTCCTCTTAACACCATTGTTCCAATACGTTATTTATTGTGCTGCTGCACTACGTGTTCCGGCCAACCTATGTAAATTTAACTAATACATTCAATGCTAAGTAACAAAATTACTTTCGTGAATAATCTAATTAAGTTACATTTCACATATTTAATTTAATTATGCCAGGCCTGGCGAATTTATATTTACAAATTATAATTATTGCGATACGTGTAGCTGGTGCCGCCGTAAAGGTCGTTAGGCGCCACTATGGCATGGACCATCTGCACGAATCGGGCGGGAGTATGGATTTTTCGTCCAACTCTAGTCTGTTTCATGTTGTCGTCCGATATAATTTTGTCGCTCCCGTTAGCGTGGAAAACGTCGGAAGCTCGCGAATGCGGTGCTACATAAGGTGTGAATTGCTTAGGCAAATTTACTCTGTGAGCTTGATGCTGTGTGGCCAGATTCTTACCAATTTTAGCCGCTGCAGACTGTGTCTGTGTATTCGTTTTCGATTGAACTCTCGTCCTGTCAGACTTCTGAGTGAGCGTGCTACTGGATCTATTTTGGTCCTTTCGAGATCCTCGAACGATCTCAGTAGTCTTTGAATTTGTCATTTTCGATTGCGTTTTACGCTGTGTTGCAGTACCTGTTGCAGGCTCGCATTCGAAATGTGCGGGTTTAACTCGGTCAAGGGAGACCGTTTCCACCTTGCCTTTAATCAGGATTTTCATGACTCTGCCGCTCCTTACGATGAGCTTATATGGGCTGTCGTAAGGGGCGGTTAGAGGCGGTGCTATTGCAGTTCTTCGCAAAAATACATGACAGCATGTTTCGATTTCCTTATATTGGAAAATTTTTTTGGTGATGTCTCGCGCGGTGGGCACAAACAGAGACGAGACATGGCTACCTGTAGTTTATCAGAATAATTGTCTTAAGTCTGTATGTGCGTCGACGGTATACTTCTGTGTGAATTCACCTGGCAGTCCGAGTGTCGTACCATAAATCGTTTCGGCAGCCGATCTTCCCAATAACTCTTTAACGGCGGAACGTACGCCAAGTAATACAGCAGGTAATGTTGTCGTCCATGGGTTCGGTGACTCGTGTGCCATAATGGCTGCTTTAAGCTGATGGTGGAAACGCTCGACCATGCCATTCGACTGGGGGTGGTAGCTCGCTGTGCGATTTCTGATTATACCGAATTGGTTGCACAAATTATCCAATAATTTTGATTTGAACTGGGCGCCTCTATTCGTGGTGATAGTGGCGGGGGTCTAGAAACGTGCTATCCAACCACTGAAGAAGGCATCGGCGACTGTTTCCACTAACGGTATTGCTTCGGGCCAACGTGTGAAGCGGTCAACACAAGTCAGTAGATATCTAAAACTGTACGGCAGGGGTCCGACTATATCGATATGTACGTGATCAAATCTCTCAGTAGGCTCGGCGAATTTGCCGAAAACTGGCCTATTATGACGAGATATCTTAGCGGTCTGGCATCCTTTACAAGAACGGCACCATTTAGCAATATCTATATTCATTCCGTGCCAGACATATCTTGTATTAATCAGTGGCTTTGTAGCCCTATGCGATGGATGACCTAATGCATGTAAATTCAAGAAAACATTATTCCGAAATTTTGCTGTGATATACGGCCGAATGTGTCCTGTTGACACATCGCACCAAATCAAATTGTTAAGGAATGATTTGAGTAATTGGAAATTCATGGTAGATGACGTCGAATGGCGCAACCGCGTAAATTCTGTGTCCAAGGCTTGATCTGCACTTAATTCTTTGTAATTTATTGCTAAGGTACTGTTTATTGCTGACACGAATGGTCGTGACAGAGCGTCGGCTATGAAATTAGTCTCTCCTTTCAGGTATCTTAAATCTGTAGTGAACTCGGCTATAAAAGCCAAATGCCTGGTTTGTTGCAGTGACGGGTGTTCGGTGTCTGATGTCATTACGAAAGGTAGAGGCTTATGATCTGTATTTACGAAAAATTGCGGCTTTCTAAATTATGTCTGAAATGTCTAATTGTTGCATATACTGCTAAAAGCTCACGGTCGAAAGCACTGTAACGTGTCTCCGCAGGAGATAGCTTTTTACTAAAGAATAAGAGTGGCTGCAAGACATTGTTGATGTACTGTTGCAAAACACCACCTATGGAGAAATCACTAGCGTCACACGTGATATTCAATTGGGCCGAGGGGTCTGGGTGTACCAGGAGGGTTGCGTTAGCAAGTATTTGCTTAGACTCCATGAACGCTGAGTCTGCGCCATCATTCCACTTCAATTCGAAATTAGACTCAGGTGACAATCTTGTATGTCCTTCGTTAGCGTCGGTCAGTAAATTGTTTACCGGCGTCAACTTAGCCGCGCAATATGGTATGAATCTATGGTGGTAATTTGCCATTCCGAGATATCTTCGCAACGCTCGTTCTTTTTCGGGTCTAGCTAAATTTACTATTGTGTCTTCTGCGCTAGGTAATGGTAAAATGCCCTCTGAGCAAACTTGATGGCCTAGGAAGCTTAATTCGGTAGTACCGAACTGACATTTCTCCGGGCCGATGATAATGCCGTATTCAGTTAAACATGTAAAGAGTATTTTCAAATGTTTCCTCTGGGTTCTATGATCTGGACTAGTTACTAACAAATCGTCCAAATATACGAACACGAAATCTAATCTGCGCGTAACGTGATCTATGAAACGTTGAAAAGTTTGACCAGAATTTCGTAAACCAAATGGCGTCCTAGTGAAATTGAAAAGACCGAAAGGTGTGGTAACCGCTGTTTTATGCACGTCGGACGGTTCAACTGGTATCTGGTAATCTGCTTGTACCAAGTCTATTTTAGAAAAAATCTCGACCTGGCTGAGTGAAATTTTGAATACGAGGAATTGGGTATCTATTAGGCACCATATGAAACGCTGATGACCATTCACTGTCGCTGGGTTCGATAACGACTATCTTTATCATTTCGTCTAACTCGCGTTTCGCAGTGACTATTTTATCGGGTGCCAGTTGTCGTGGGCACGCGAACACGGGGTGTCCTTTTGTCACTATTTTATGGGTAATGCCGTGCTTCACTGTCTCGCCCTTTGTCGTAGTACGTGTCAGGGAACTGACCTGGTAATTTAGTAGAGTTATTACGAACAGTGTCAACTCTATTGAGTGATAAAGGTTTAATGGATGATAGGGTAGCTGGTATAGCTAAACCGGTTCTCATGTCTCTCAGACAACGGCTTTTCAAATTCACCAGTAAACTGTAGTGTATAAGAAAATCTGCTCCTATAATGGGTTGTTTAATGTCTGCTATTATGAATGTTCAAGCGTATTGTAGTTTGAGACCAACGTCGACTATGTGTTTACTAGTACCAATACTAGGTATTGATAGTAGTGTTATTAGCTGCAACGAGGGGCAGACTGACAGTGTCTGTAGTCTTGTTAGCGCAAGATTTAGGTAAAACGCTGACTGCTGCGCCCGTATCAAGTAGATATTTTCACTTGTTGCGTTTGTCTGCGACGTATGATAACTTCAAGGGAGATAAAGTGGGAAGGGTGGCTTCCGCGTAGTCATGTCGCGTCTCTGTTATGTCGCCAGATGCAAGAGTCGCTACCATGCTCCGGCCGGTTAGTTTAAAGAAAATGCGCAAGGTTCTCTGCACGTGCGTGCTTTGTCACCAAATGTTTGGTGATAATAGCAGACAGGTGCATTAGCTGTATCAATTGGTTGAACAGCATTGTTCTGCTGTGTGTTGGGCGACGGCACGTTAGAACGACTATCTTGTTTAGCGTTTGTAAAAAAACTTTGTCTATTATCATTTTTGTTACTAGGTACAATTGGCTGTGCCTGTACATTAGGCATGAACGGTGTCTTGGGGGCACGATTATCGGCTGTGTGTGGATGTCTGTAGTTCTTCTTCTTTGCTGCTGTGGCTGTGGCTGTCTCTAATTTTTTCAACCTGCGAGACAGGTCTTCCAATAGTCCAACTAGCTTCCCACTCTCACTGACTTGTATTTCAGCAACCCCCTGCTTTGATTCCTCAACGTCGTTTTCTGAAGCTACTGCACGGTCAGCTAACATGGCCAAACTATCCAATGACGCACTGTCTGACTGTGTAGCTAAATGAGCTCGTATCGAGGTGGGCATCTGCCGAATGAAAGCCTGACGAATGACTGCTTTTCCCACCACCGCCGTAGTGCCGAATCCAGCCATCTTCTGTAGCCGTCTGGGGAATCGTGACTGTATGTCCGATCCCAACTTCTCTCCGAAGATCACTTTATTGACTCTCTCTGGGGTAGTCAAACCTCTACGCTCGATCAATATTCCCTTCAGATTCTCGTATTTGTGTGTGAGAAAAGGCTGAAGCAACACGTCTCTGACGTCAGACGCTACCTCACCAGAAAGCGCAGCACAGGTTAATCTGTATCTCTTGTCATCGTTCGTGATCTGATGCAAATCGAATTGTGTTTGGATTTGGTTGAGCCACAACTCCACGTCGGTTGAGTAGCATGTGGCGATTTTGAACTTTGGGAGATTCGTTGATCGCCGCTGTGGCTGTCGTCGGATGGGCGATGGGCTCCTTGAGGATCCGCTCCTTAAAAAGCTTCTCTGATGTCTGTTACGAGCGATTCGTAAAAAGTCTGCTTTGAGTTTTTTAAATTTTGTGTCTGTGTCTTTTAACTCAGACGCATTTTCGTCGCTTGCAGGAAAATATGAATCTTTACGACGAGCCCTTTTTTCTTCGCGGGGTCTTGACACAAAACCTTCGATGTCGCCTCTGGTGGCCATTTTGAAATGTTTGTATTGAAATTATTTTAAAAAGTGAAACGTTTGGTTTTGCGGGCCTATTGGCGACTGTGCAATACTCAAACGGGTGTTGAAATGGTATGTATTTTAAAGCATACCAACTATTTCAATTCCTGCACTCTGTCTGAAAAACTGTGTGCACAGTAGACTAGTTGAGAGAAAATCTTGGTGTGTGATGAATCTGTAATATTAGGAGAATTGTCCATGTTGGGTCGCAGGTTGTGGGTTGCAGGGGTTGCTGAAATGTCTGAAGAATTTCTATGCGCAAATTGTGTTTTGTAGAGCTCAAGCTATTTCATTTGAATATTTCATATACAGATACATTGAAATTGTGATGATTGTAGGTCATAAAATGTAATGTAAAAATGCCAGAATAAATGCTAAAATACTATTCGAAGCTATGATATTGTAATATTTGGTAATTCGACCTGTGTGGAAAAGTTTTCCACAGAAGTCGAAAAACACAAAACTATCAAAATAGTCACAATAGCACAACTGTCAAGTCGTAAATTCGGTGTAAATATGAAACAAATAAAGTCTGCCTATTATGAGAAAGTTTCGTTCTCGTGACGATAGGCTGAGGTCGGCTGTGTATTCATTTACAGTTCGACTTATTTTGAGAATTATTGTGATTCTTGACTGACAGTAGTCTATAAAGACTGCACAGTATTTATTTCATTTACGAATATTTCTCATAATGAACATCATTTTTTTTTATAAACGTTCACTATGAGGATCATTCGTTGTGACGTGGCAATCGGTTGCTCACTTCGATTTGTATCGGCGCGTGTAGACTAGTGCCCGTCGGTGCGGTGTGTACAGTGTTTGCGTGACAGTACGGCTTGCCGCATCAGCTCATAGCTCATTAGCATATATCGCCTGCTGTTGTCTCTTTGTCGGCCACCATACCGGCGGTGGGCACATGTCATTGCGAACTTTGACCCGGCAGAGAGCATGTCGGCGGGAAAGTTATGGAAAAATAGACTATCCAATTTTCCTACATATTCGACCACACAACGTGTGATGTAATGTGCGATTACTAGAAATACATATTAAAATAATTTCAGTCTCACTTTCAGGACCGAAAAAGATATTTTTGAAAATTTTCCGAAACGTCTAGACTTCTTTTCCTGACAGCGTTGTCGGCCGAGTTGGCTTCCACTACAACAAGATGGCGTCTTAATTCATGCAAATATATGCCGTTCTGAGCTGATGGCGTGATGCTTGCTTGCATGCCGGGATGGCGGGGTCGCGTGTAGCCCGCAGGCTTTCAGTAGCTAAGTTTAGGGACACCGG
This sequence comes from Flabesymbios commensalis, assembly GCA_964017125.1. Taxonomy (NCBI): domain Eukaryota; kingdom Metazoa; phylum Annelida; class Polychaeta; order Terebellida; family Flabelligeridae; genus Flabesymbios; species Flabesymbios commensalis. The sequence goes on along the minus strand of OZ024913.1, from coordinate 45,788,349 downwards.
CTGCCGAAATGGCAGCACCTAACAAACATAGTAAAATACAACTGCTTCCTCTGAAATAAAAATATGGTTATGATTGCGAAATGTTGACCTACAGTCATAACAAAAATACATTTATGTGTCAAATAAGGCCGTTTATTGACATGTACATCAGACGAACAATTTTAAATGGCTCTAATCCTAACAAAAATTCTCTGAATCGAGGCGATACTTTTCATTTTTTAAGCAAGAAAGGTAGACTATTATTATTTTTTAATTTGCCCAGAGGGATATGTGTCAATCGAATCACCCAAATTATGGTGTTAAAGGGACCTCTTGGGATGAGACATTTTCAATGTTGTCAATTTTGAAAATTTAATTTATGTGAGGCTATATAGCCTACTGATTTTAACTGAAAATACGAATAAGTCAAAGAAACAATTTTAAAGCACTGAAAAAGAGTGAAATAGTTGTATTTCCAGGTCGTATATTTCCATGTAAACAAAACAAGTCGGCAATATTCAGCACTTTAGATCACATATTCCCACGCATCAGACGGTAAGATCAAACCTGTCCCCGCTAATTGGTGTCTCATAGTCTGGACACGGGAGGACACACCTGCAGCACTGATTGTCTACCCAACGCTGGGCCGATGCCATCAGCATGAGGCCCAATGCTGTGAAAACATTCAATCGTCCTTCAGATATGCAAATAGTTTGTTTGGGTTTCTTCTGGTTTCATAGAAATGTTGATTAAAAATATTTGTAAAAATATAAAAATTCTGAAAAAAATAAAAACATGATCCGTGGGATACACTACTTCAGTACGGAACTAAAAACGAAAATTGATGTCATCCCAAGGGGCTGCTTTAAACGATTGCAAAAAAATTTAAAAACAATTCCCTCCTAATTGCCTAAACCAGCGTAAATAGGAGGAAAAAATGTTTGAAATCTGAAGATTTAGGGTTGGACTAATCTGTCCATTTATTCGCGCAGTCCAGCGTGTAGGCCATCTTGGAAAAGATTGCTCGCACGTGGTATTCACCAAAATTTATTAAAATTTTAGCTGTTTCCTGCGAAAACGCGTTCACCTCTCTTCGGATAACCTTTCTAATTAACTTACTGGCATTTAGTTAATAATGACCTACAATTGCCACATACCTGAGAAAAAAATGATGTGACATTTTTTGAAATAATCCCTTAACTTTTTAAAAAACTATCCTCGGCTGGCTCGAGACCAGCGGTTTGCTTGAACGTTTCATCGTCTGTGGTCACCAATATTGTGTGTTGCTTGGTAACAATCATCAAAATCAGAAGGGTGCGTGTCGATCAAACGTCTGGGGCATCAATATTGTGTGGGGTGCTAGGGCAATACAGACATCGTGTGTAGGTTGGCCTGGGGAGACGGCTAGTTGGCGTACCGGCAACTGACCGCACCAACATCGATCCTAATAATTCAATCTGCCGTCTTGGCAACGGTGAGTGAATAACTTCTTTAACTCTTGCTTCTGTTCATTCTCTCTTTATTAGTCTAGACATTCAACTGTGCACACAATCCCAGACAGAGTACGGCGACCTCACGCCATGCGGCTCGGGCCCTGCAGCTGAGATGGGGCGTCCCTTCAGCTCAGTGCCAGCGAAGTAAGTGTGAGCGGTCGGTTTGGCGGCAGAGCTATTCAAAGCGAGGCTGCGCCGGTAACGGACACTCGTCAGTAGTCATAAACCCGAGCAGTCCCGAAACGGGTGAGACTCCATTCCCACAAACTCATTATCGGATATAGTCACTCCTCGGACGGTTCAAATTAACCCTCTCTACCCCCATCCCCACCCATTTACGGCTGATGTCTGGATTCCATCGTTGATGCCGTTAGACAGTAGACAATAAACAATAGAAACAATAGACATTTTTTATACCATTCTCAAGAAACAAGCTAAATGAACGAAATCCACGCTGTTTTAAACTTGGCCAATAACAGAAACGTTGACCCACACTTGAAAACACGTTGTTCCAAAGTAAATATCAAGCGATTGATGGTAACTATCATACCACAATCAAAATACACAGGACCGGGATCATTTACAATGGACAACGTCTAGATGTGTAAATATCAAACGATTGATGGTAACTATCATACCACAATCAAAATACACAGGACCGGGATCATGTACAATGGACAACGTCTAGATGTGTAAATATCAAACGATTGATGGTAACTATCATACCACAATCAAAATACACAGGACCGGGATCATTTACAATGGACAACGTCTAGATGTGTAAATATCAAACGATTGATGGTAACTATCATACCACAATCAAAATACACATGACCGGGATCATTTACAATGGACAACGCTAGATGTGTTGCTCTCCCACACACTTGACGTTGTAAAAAATAAAGAGAATATGAACGAAAATGAAGATTATTTTTTAACTACCATTTTTTTATACCTGGGTGACGGCAAATTTATATCTCGGGATATTTTATGTCACAGTTGTTTTTAAAAAAATCGGAAAAAAATACAGGGTTTGTTTTTTCTATTCTCAAAGTTTACTTATAGTATAATGTTTGAGCACAGACAGCATGTTATTTTAAATTGTTGTACTTCTCTCAGTGCAATATTTACACATGTAAATTCCCCAGTAACAGCCAATGAAACTGATAAATTAAAATACAGTTGGGTGTCAGAAAATGGGCAGTGAAATGGTTCACAAAATGTCCACTGAAATAATTTTTGAAGGCATTTAGAGGACCAACCAATATAATTGAGCAGAAATATCTGGTAAAAGTGATTACGATCCGCAAGCAAATATGTGCATCCAAAAATATTGCGCCATAGGGTCCTAAATAAGTAGGCTCTAATGGTGGGGTCATCAAAAATATCTGCTTAATTCCAGGTAGGCCTACACTTAAGTAAACATTATAGGGGCCTAAGCATTTGGAATTTTTTCTCTTAATGTCATTTTGTCAGTGGTTATTCGTATTTCTTCTTTTATCAATTATTCTGTGAAACGCAGTGACGTCACAGGGAACCCCTTTGAATGGCATATCGGGGAAAATAATGTTATATTAGTACCCTCCCTCATACTTCATAGTATTAGATTGCTAGGTGAAAACATTGTAAGTCAAAGTTATTGGGTTTCAGAGAATTTCCCTATTTATTATTAAAAACATGTAGGCCTATGTGTACAACACTTTTAATAAATGATCCTCAGTGAGTACGATATTGAGCCAATTCTGTTTTAATGTTGGCCCAGCGTTACAGACGATGGGCAAAAAAGCGGTATTGGTTCAACGTCTCGTGTTTGTTGGGTCATGACATAATTATTATTACACAATGATGTCTCACCCCCCCCCCCCCCCCCCCAGCAAACAAGATACAATAACCTAAAGTTGTTTGAATTGAGCCAGCATTGAGCCAACATTGGGTCAACGGCTCTTGTTTACTAGGTTTTTTTCTAGTTTAATATAATGTGTTGTTGTTTGTAATAATTCAAATGAAGGTGTAGTTATGGGGAAACCGATGTGTGAACGCTCAGCAATTTATCGTTGTTCTGATGTTTAGACACCGTTGGCCCATAATTTATACAATGTGTGTAAACGTCACTTTTACTATATGGAAAGGGATATTCAACCCAACCTGCAGAGACAATGGGTAGGCTACGACGTCACAGACAGGGGCAGAGGCGGAATGTCTGCCAGTGTTTCTGAGTTGACCTCAGATGCACTCTACATTATTAAAAAATAATCACCAGTCGACGTTTAATAATACAGTGTGAAATCTAGTCCACTCGTTTTTCGGCCAGATAACCCCGTCTGGAAACAATACAAAAAAGGAGGGGGCAGTGACTATGCTCCGATATCCTCTGGTCGGATAATCCCCAGAGTAACACTAGTTGAGGGATAATTCCATGTATCCAAAGTATAAATTGATTATTTTAAACACTCTATTACCAGTTGTCATGTCATCATACTTTAAGGCTCTAAACCACTTATGTGGGAGCTGCATTAGCTCCACTGTTGAACGGAGACACCGAGGTAAGCTGTTAGCAATCCGTCAACCAAGATTATGGCAAGACTCTAAAGAGGCAGTAGCTTTTCTTGGACATTTGTTGTAGACTAGTGACTCCGTACGATGCTGTATAAAATGCAACCGACAGAACAAATTCCTAATGAAAATAAAAAGAAAAGTACTACTACTAACAACTATTCTAGCTCCCCCGCAAGTGTATTTTTACCTTTCATTCGATATTCAATTTGAACATGATTATTGTTTTGGAAACATAGATCTTGAAAAATTTTGTGCATAGAATTGGTTTTACATTTCAGAAAAGTTATATGCTAAAACGGGGATAAAAACACAATGCGCCTAATAAATTATCATAGGGGATCATTTATGAACAGACATGCTCAAATTTGGAACACATAAAAATGTATTCACAAATAAATAACAGCCTTTGATTTTATGGTGTTTTTAAAAAACCATTGGGCCAGTATATAGTGTCATATTCGTGTAATAATTGACATACCGGTATTGTTAATGATTATCTTCGTACACTACATTTATATAAATTCTGATCAAAGTGACAACCAAAACAGTGTCAAGTTAAATAGGCAATGTTTCTGATATGAGCATGATAGTTTCTTTATGAGCATGCCTGCTCATTTAAGGAACTGACCATGTTCATCTTATGAACACATGTTGCTATAATGAGCAGAATTGGAAACGAATTATAACATCCTCAAAATCAAAAATATCATTAGAATGTTTCGAAGTTTAAAATTGTGTTGAATAGGCTTATAATATCGTAAATCTACCTTATCTTTCTTCACCCTCCATTCAAAAGAGATATGTACCCGATAAGTGTGTATTTCGGTATTTCTAACAACCCTTCCTTTATTTTATGGCCTTGACCAAGCCGCTGAGGGTCTAGATGAACCCCCCCAGGAATGGTGGTAAGAGTCATTGCTGAAGACGTCAGAGCCAAGTCTTTTTAACTTCAAAACCAATGATCATACCATAAAATAACCAATGGAAAACATATATTGTTTTAAATTTTAGCTAAAGACTTCATTTCAAATATGTAAGGTGTTCGAGATGTGTAAAGTCAAGATCATGTGTAAAAGAGTTAATCATTAAGGTATCGTATGTAAGATGAGGCGTTACCGATATCGTGGGTAAGTTGATCTGGGGAATCGCCAGTTGGCACGCGGGCAAACCGCCCTCACCAAACTTCGATCACTATAATTCAATCTGCCGTTTTGGCAACGGTGAGTGAATAACTTCCTTTACTCTTTCTTCTGTTCATTCTCTCTTTATTATAGTCAATACATTAAACTGTGCACACAATCCCAAACGGAACGCGACGACCTAACGCCATGCGGCTCGGGCCCTGTAGTCTAGACGTAATGTCTGTCCAGCTCTATGCCTGCGGTGTAAGTGATACACTAATCAGAGCGGGGCTGCCCGGGCAACGGCCACTCGTCAGTAGTTGTAAACCAGAGCAGTCCCGAAGCGGGTGAGACGCTGATCCTAAAAAGGTTCTCAAATTAGGTTATTTTGTGGTCAGGAAATGACGTCAATTAGTGGTCCTTTATTAGTATGTGTAATTACCATACCATAAAATTACCGATGAAAAAAAATACAAATAAAGTGGTTAACTGATGGCTTTAACCAGAAAAATGTGTGCAGCTAGTCTAGCGTAAAGGCATAATCATGTCTAGCGTTTTAAATTTTAAGATTTAAGAAATGAGTAGTGCCTAATTCTGTGGTCATATCTTAGTAGGCTATGTGTAATTACCATACCATAACATTAAAAAAATGTGGTTTTTCGGAGCACACTGAGAAGTCCTCACGGATGACTGGTCATTTTAAAGTAACATAATCTTACCAAAAAGCGAACACCCAAACCAGTCATGTGCACGCAAAGACCTCAAAATGACCTTCAAACAACTACCCCATTCCTGGGGGGAAGGGTCCGATGTTGATTTGTTTTTTTTCTTCGAAAGGATCAACACTGAGGACAATCCCTTCTTTTTTGTCACTACACCAGCCACGAACATCCCATGAATATTACCTGTGTATTTTGGCGATGTTGACAATGTCCCGCAAAGATGTAAAACATGCCAATTGGCCAAGTTTAGAAGTGTTGAACCTTCATGTTTGGAAATGTGAGACCCGCTGGGGAAGCGCCGTTAATCTTGTGATTTTCCAATGACATTGTAATTAAACTAGCAACATCTTTGACGATGTGATACATCTGAGACCTTACATACTAATACGAGTTGAGAACTTGTTGTCATAGATTACGGATAAAAGGATAGAAGGAAATAATCAAACCGCTGACCCGATGTCACTTTCCTGGCAAACATGGGGACGGCATTAAAAAACGGGTGGATCTAAGACAAAAATGAAATGACAGACATTTTGTCATAATTCTTCTTTTTCGAAACCTGATTATGTTGCCAACGGATGTTTCTCAAACTTGTCATCTATCGGAATGTTGCCTTCACTCATTCAAACACGCAAAAAGATATAACAGAGCTAAAACGAAAACATGCCATTTGTCTGGGTATAGTCTTTAAGTTTAGTTAGAATTGGCCTACTAATAACGCTCACAGCGGAGTAAATCCATGCTATACTCATAATAGACACTTCTCTTCTAAGAGATAATGTTACTTAAAATTGTATTTGATATAAATAGTTAATTAAATAACATAATTAATTAAATTAAATACTATAATTGTCTTTTTAACAGAAGATCGTTTTGAAGAACTGGTGGTGGATCTGAAGCTACGTCGTTTGTGTACACATTATATATTATTGACCTACTTACCGTCTGTACTGCTGGTGGTATTATGTTGTTTATTGTTTTGGATGCCTCTCACTTGCCTTGCTGAGCGAGCCATCTATGGATCCTTCTTGTTTTTGGGCATGGTGGTGGTGTTAGCGTCTAGCCAGTACAGCACTCCACATGTAAATATATTATCCTCATTTATATTTTGTTTGAAAATGAAATGATGTCTACAATTTATGCAATGTACGTTATGCCTATGTATGTATATTTTTTATAATCTTGGTTTGGATAAATAAGTTTATTTTTCTCATATGGTATGCAGCTGTAACTTTTATACAAATTTTACGTTTACTGTACTGTAAATTATAAGAGCGATTTTATAGATATTTACAAAAATATCTGTTCTTATGCCTTTCTGCTGAAGTTTAATGATGGCGTCATCATTTGATATGCTCTATTATTATTAGGGGGTATATTACATAGACCAAAACAATAGTAACAGTTTTGTGTATTATGTGTTTAATAGCCTATATGTTTAATCACAAGGTTGGCTATGCTAAGGCTCTAGATGTTTGGGTATCTGCGTGTATTCTGTTTGTCTTCGCTGCTGTCATGGAGACCATGATACTACATCTCTTAACACGTTGGATACCAGAAACTGGATCACAGGCCCACAGAACAGACCAGTTTGAACTCATGGTAAATGTGTACATCTCTTTTTATAAAATAATTGTATTTCCTGATAGGATAGATAGATTTATTGACACAATTTCAAGTCATTGCTGAAATATGTGTCATAGTATACACAATATGTACAGCAGGGTTAATATGGTTAGTTCTGTGAACCACATATATCGACATGGTATGTACAGTTACATTCCGGCTTGCCATGTACACATTGAAACAGGCTTAGGGTATTTAAAGTATTCATCATAACTATTTAAAATAACGTCAAACATCATACAGCATGGTAATGTACATGGGGCATATATGTTTCTTGCACCAAAACCAGAGATAAAATAACTACTATAAGTTATTATAAATGGCAGCAAAAAAGACACTGTGTAAAGCATAGAAACTTGAGAAATATATACAAGTTATATTTTGTCTAGTGCGCGTTAAACACAATATTAATAGTTATATGATCTTCAACATGTTACATACTTTATACTTCGTTATTTGAGCACTTCTCAGTCACGCCATGGACATTTCCACATATTAATAAATATTAAAACAAAACTCATTTTCATATGTTTTTCAATATATTCCACAATTACAATATACTATTAAATATGTTAACGTTGATACAAGTCAACAACACATCGAATGTGGCAATAATGTTCCTGACATTTCTGACAATTTTTCACTCACTCATTATTTTTTTCCCCGAATTTGATAGCTTGCTATAATGATAGGACCTATGAACATAATGTCCACACATCTGGTGTCTGTTTTGTTGCAGAAAGAAGACGAGCTGAGTAAAGGAGAGCAACCTCGAATCCCGGGTACTGGCTACGTGGGCCGAGGACGCCTACGCAGAGTGGATTTTGCATTACGTCTGCTCTACCCAGCATCCTTTGTCCTGTTTAATGCCATTTACTGGGCAGCGTATGCACAGTAGAGTATTATTTTGTACAGAAGTATTTTTCAACCTGACTTAATTCGTTCCAGTCGTCATGGAGCATTTGATGATTTTATTTGTACTGGTTTTTGTACTTGTACATGTTACGACAATACTTGGTATATATTTCAAATGCACACTCGATCATTTATGGGCCTGTGTTGCATGGCCGATGCCCTGATTAAACCAGATTACCCTGTTGTAAGCATTTGTTGTTGATGTAGGCTAACAATTTATAGGCCTAAATGTCCAGCAGTAGGCCTACTCTCAAGCACCGCCAACGTACTGAAAAATGAGGAATAAGTAGGCCCTATGTTGTGTTTGCAAGACGTGCGTTAGAATTCGTAACTTTTCAATTGCGCTGGATCAACTCTATTTATTTACTGTGTGTGTAAGGTACTGCACATATGTTGTAGATGTTTAAAAATGTGAGCTTTGACTGGCACATGAATACATAGGCTGAAAAAACGTCACACCAGCGCCAGATTAACAACACCCACACGAAGAGCATGTATTGGGTGCGTGGCTTGTGGGCTTGACCACCACTCTCAATCCAAATTGTCAGAGTCCTGCTCGGTCAGCAGGGAATGATTCGATTAAACAAACACAAAGATGATTCCTTTCTTTCTGTCTTTATTCATGATGTTGTAGGCAGTGTCAGATTGGCGTGCTACTTTAGTCGTGCGGCAGAGAGCGGCGACCCAGCCTTGCGGCCGGCAAGCGGAGAACGAATTCACACGTCCCCTTCAGGAGGCAGCAAAGTCCAAGTGAACGAACGCAACGCAATGCGCGCTCGCACATGGCGAGAGGCTAAACGGAAGCTGTTGACTCGTCAGTCTCAGATTCCGTACGGCCCGAAACCCGCCACAAACGAATTCGGGTTCTCCAGTTGCAGTCGCCACACATGTAGGCCTACACTCGGTATTGTCTTAGGTTTGACCCAGTCACATATACAAGACACACAATCCGCACATTGGAAATAAAAAAAAGCTTGGTGTGTTGTTGCAATTAGGATTATTGTAGGCTATATTTGTCAGATTTTTTATACATAGGCCTAATATAAATCACTGCATGCTCGCAGGATATGCTTTATATATATAGGCCTACCGTAGGTTTGATCTAGACCTCTCGGCCAGCAAAATTAAAACGATATATCGAGCTTTAGTTATGCGCGTGTCTGACGTTTGTCTGACGTTGGTCCAGGGTGCTTTCATTTGCAGGTGTCTGATGACCTTCTGATATGCACACCATTTTGCAGCGTTCTCGATGCACAAATATAAATGCATAGTGTTGGTCTAGTGGGTTCCCGGAACGAGTGATAAATGCTGACACATGACTAAAATTGTTCCATTTGTAATTTGCATGTCGTGCGTTGCTTAAGTGTGAGTTGGCGAAACAGCTAGCTCAAAAACACTACAGACCAAGCCAATACGGGTGTGCTAAATTATTCTGTGATTTATTCTTTCCAAGCGCTAGTACTGTGCTGTATAGTTGGGATCTTCATACACGAAACCTATGTACATACGCCCATTGCGCTAGCATCTTTCTGTGCATTCGTTGATTTATGCACATGATTTATGTACGCTGATAGGCCTAATACGATGAACATTCATTCTCTACTGCGTCTTGTATGTGTGACTGAGGTATATTATCGGTTTATCAATAATAAATGTTCATGGCAGCAAGTGATTAAAAAAATACTTGTCCTGTATCACTTCCACGACAACGGAACATGCCAGATCGTAGGCTCATATATCGCAATGCAAAGACTAACAACAGTAAATTTTTACTTGAAAAATAAGCAGTTACAGCTGTTTGCCTTTGCACAGCAATATAGCTGAGTTCAAACTAACAACAGTAACAGTTAAAATGCCATCATCGTCATTACATGCATCACCCCTACCTTTTAAACTTCAGAGCATATACCATGTAGTAGCTCACCACTGTCTCTCTTGCATAGTATGATTGTGTAGGTCGTGATCTCGGAATAATAAACTGTACGTTTTGTTGTTTGTATTGTACGCACACATGTTAATGGTGCTGTTTCATAATTTTAATAGATTAAGACTACTTTGAAATGATCCTATTATCATATACAGGCCTGAGATGCACATGTTGAATGTATAGGCCTACATAAGAGATTATTTGTTGTCGTCGTGATGTTGGCCTGTCTGAAATGCTGTGTTTATCTTCTGGATTAGTACGTACAGATATATGCGCACATCATCATAATATTGTTATTTTGAAGGCATATATCTAGCTTTATCATAATCTTAGTAATTGTGTATTTCAAGATAATGCCAATGTAAACAACTGGTTTTCGGCTAATTTGAGATATGCACATACTAGGCCTACTTTGTTTAAACTGAGGTTGTTCAATATCATAAAATGTCCACGATGATAGAACTGTATTTTTTTCATTGTTCAAAATTATTTATTAACATGCATGTATTTAAGTTTACATCTCCAGCAATTTTATTTTCGTGCTATTATGCGATAAACGTCCGAAAACAAAATATTGGATGTATTTAGAAAAAAAATGTTATGAGGTAGGCCTAATTACCAAGCTACCGGGACAACAAACTGCACAGTCACTTTAAGCTCAGCAAAACAGGGCGTTGATCATGTGTTGGCTTGATGTTGAGCCACACAAATAGCCGATTATTTGTCAAAGAAATGAAATGAATCGGGCTTTAGGCCACCTTTGTGCACATATAGGCTAAACTGGGCCAGGAGAACCTCCTGAGGATGGTGAGATGATTGAGATGACACTGTCCTCCAGACACAGGATTCGAAATTCGTACCCTGGCGGTCTGAGGCCGAGCACGCTACCTCTCGGTCACGGAGGCTCCCCGCAATACTGACTTTCACACGTGGATGGGGAAGAAACATTTTTGTTTATTTCAAACCGCCGAGTCCGGGAACCGAACCCCGAACTCTGGCGTGAAAGGCAGCGGTGCTAACCACTACCCTAGGGCCCCCGCCCTATTTGTCAAAGATTGTAACTTCAGTTTTGGGATAGCTTCGACCACCGGAGTGTCGTTTGTGTCAATCTAATGAGTGCGATCAATATACAACTTAAATGACTGAAGGTTACACACCAGACGACTATATAATAACAAGTACACATCAATTTTGTTGAGCTATAACGGTAAAGACAGTTTGCATTATTTGAAGAATGTTATCATTTAGTTATGTACAAACATGTATTTAAGACACATAATTTTTTTTATCTGGCATTATCGGTAAAACAAATTACGGAATCACGAGTTATCTAATATTAGTTGTTCGAGATTTTGGCTGCAGATATAAACTCCCGGATGTAGTCAGCCATGCTGTTCTTAAAGTCAATATGATATTTTCCAGGGGCAAAGATTACTTGAATGTATGTATGTATAAATACGAAAATGACACGGTGTCTTTACTGTGTGTCTAATAAATTTGGTCCATAATTAAATAGTGTTTGTAGATTAATCTTGCCATTAAAGCATATAAAAAGAATGTTCTGAACTCAACAATATGTATTTATGTCATAGTAATTAGGCCTATATCAGATTGAAAATGTGTTAGTAGTTTAAAAGTTAAATCAACAAGTCATTCTACTTATGACGTTTATTTATATACATGTATAATTAAATTTAAAATCAACTATTTTATGTTATGCATTTGTATATTAATGATACACAGCATGGACAAACTGATTGCGAAATAGTATAATTGACAAATTTAGCAATAGCAATTATATTGGAAATATGTAAATATTTTATGTTTACAAATGTAATTATATTTACATCTTTTGTGTGCTTATTTGATTTGCTTGAGAGAAGAGTTTTGGGCTTATAACTGGCATTGAATATCCTTGAACGAGCGCATTTTCCCATATTTTTTTAGTTTGTTTAGATGATCATGATATTATCAATTGCAATATTATTGTTTAATGTGCGATAAGATGCAATGGTACACAAGCGCTACTTTTGAGTAGCAATTTTCAGTTTCAATAACTAGATGATTATAAAAAAATATACAAAAGAAATAAAAATCTAGAAATAAAAAAAATAGAAATCGACGCACGCAAATAAAAATTGAAAAGTCAGCAAATGAAAAATCGACAGACAATTTGTTTCTTTTAATTGCAAACGAAAAAAGAAAGAAAAATAGACGAACACTTTTTTTTGGAAAAATCGACATGATGGGGATTTTTCTGCGACCGGTCCCAAGCCAGGGTGAGTTTGACACAGGCTCAATAGCCACTGACCGAGATTCAGCCACTAAAAGGATGCGACATTGTATTGGGCAGCGTCAACATCTGTTCAGGTAGCTCTGGACATGCCACACCGCAACGACCATCTACGACGGCTAAGACGAGTCACGACTAAGACTGAACATGTTCAGCCTCGACGACAGTTTCCGACGCAACGGAAATCGACGAAATCGTAATCGTGGGAGTGTCCACAGCAGCCACACCGCACCGATTGTTTAAGATTATCGTCACGTCAATCGAAGACAGTCCTTGTGGTGTGTGGGAGTTGTTCATATTAAAGAAGAATTATGACGTTTATCGCGCCTGACTGACTCGCCCGTCATGAATGAGTCCCGGGTTCGAACTCCACAGATCCTGCGTGGATTTTTTAGAGAAATATCCTTGTTTCTTCGTTCTCAATGTGATTAGGCGATCACGTAATGGCGGCCTCGTCGAGTTAATGAAACCAGTGTATCGACGGCATTTCGCGCAAGGCCACGGGCTGCGCGCTCCTTCACACCATTTTTACCTCAGAGCGGTGACCTGAGCGACATCTATGTGTGAAGAATGGCGCACACCTGTGTTGATTGGGTCACAGCCCGGATCACAGCGACATTTATATTCAATTTACTGATGCCCTAAGAAATTGTGCTGACAATGAATGATATAAAATGGACATTTCAGCTTCTAGTGGTATGCTCGACTTGTGTATTGTCAACCGAGGGTAAATATATAACTTATATTTCCATCAAGTTGACGTTGTATTCGAGCTGGGCCAACAGCTCAGACGCTGGTTCAACATTAAACCAACGCAACAGCGTGATGTAACTGCTGGGTAACGTGATATAAATTTGTTCCTACGAGAGATTTGTGACACAATTATTATGTTAATTATTTCAATAATTTTCTAATATTATTTCATTAATATAGGCTAATATGTGCAGCCATCTTTTCGTGTTTTGTTAATATGTTGGTCCCGTAATCTGGTAATGAATATATGCACTAGGGCCTACGTTATTCAAACAATACATATAAATAGGCTCAAATAGCACACGTGTGTTACGGCAATTCAACAAGTTGAACCAATGCTGCTATAATGTCGGTCCACCATCTGCAACGCTGGACGAACATTAAACCAGCATTCAGCGTGTACTGTTCTCTGTGACTGTTATAACCTCAATCAGGTATAATAAATCATACTGGTTACTGGTCTGACATCCAATCACCTCACCTGCCGCTGATATAAAGCACCCTTGTATATAAACCTTTCCAGGTCTACACTGTATATGCCTACCGTAGGCCTACTATTATACGTTACGTTACACTTCATCTGCAGTGTCGCTCGTTCCTGTTTGAACCAACCTGCGTGCAGGGTGTACTTCCCACCACACTCTGCCAGATATGAGCCTGTGTCTACCTATTTGGGACCCCACTCCAGGAGGACACACGTGCCTCTCGTGCGACACCCCCCCCCCCCCCAAGCTTAGACATCAAAGCTAATCGTAACGCGCCGGCAATCAGACAGTATACGCGAAGCGATGCGAGAACTTGGCCAGCGTTGTTCCAACGTTGTGACAGCGTCGATGATAATTGCCCGACATTGAGGCAGCAATGTGTCCTTGCCATCTGCGAAATGTTATTTGTACAGCCTATCACACAATAGTAGACTGGATTATAGCCTACAGTAAAATATTGCCACCTCTGATTACAAATTGAATAATTAGAGCCTAAAACGGGGGATTACATCAGCTAATAATTCAAAGCAGTTTAAACAGTGGCTAAACTCTTATTTTTGTGATTTTGTGTCGATATAATCCCCCTAATTATCTACTTATGACCGAAAACGCACGCAAAATATGTATTTTCATTTTGAAAAATAATACGTAATTTCGAGATTAAATGTGCTCATATAAAGTCAAGAAAATAATTCAGAACGTTATGTGTCTCTATTTATGGTAAAATATGTATGCTATGACATACTTGAATTAGAAATGTATGGGTAACATATTTATTGCAATAAAAGCTATATTTGTTCTACATGTACCACTTTCACAACTTTGGGCGGGATACCCTTAAACAAGTTCCGAAGTTCACAAGTTCCCAAGTTCCCGGAACTTCGAATTCCCAATTTTCAAGTTCCGAAATTCCGAAATAAAAGTTAACAAAAAAATGTTTTTCCTATTTCAACAAAAGAACATTTTAGATACTGCCTTTTGCCTTTCCACGCATTATAGATTGCCAAGCTGCGCGCATGAATGGAATTAGGCCTAAATGTGGTTTTCCAGACCGCGCACACTCATTGTTAGGCCTATTAGTCCAGGACAGCTATGTCAAAAATAGGGTCAACCCACCACAAATTGCAACATAAATTATTCCTTTACCAAAAGTCTCATAAATTATCATAGAACAACAAACATATTAAAAGTCATATAGAATCGGAGTAGTGGAAGAGTGCCTAATTTGCATAAATACAAAATAGCCGCCATGAATATTGACAGAGTCTTATTTTGGCGATATCCCTGCAAATAATCAATGAAGAATCATGATTTTTGTGACTAAACTTATGTTTTTAGGGTCAAGGAATCTAATGATTACTCAATTGAACATCCTGAACAGCCCGTTAACACCACAAATCAAAATATTTTGTATGACGGATGTGAAATCACCTCAAACTTCACGAATTTTGATTTTGTAACATGACCATAATATTATTATGCCTGACTTGATTATTAATGACCTGAACATTATGGCTCTTTTATGATAAACATGTTATTGTATCTGTGGGTAAAGTTTCACAAGTCATGAAGGGCCCACCATCCAATCACCAGGGGGGAGGAGTTGAGTTTTTGTCGCGGACAAATTATTTATTTCAACTAAGCTAGGTGGCGTGCTGAAAATTTCAAATTTTATTATATGTTTATATAGAACAGTTCTTGACGTAAATTATTTATTTCACAGAATCTACCCGAAATTATATATTAAAAAAAAAACACAGCGCCCACCCTGACTGTTATTTACAATGAAGCAATACTCCAGCATTTTGGTGGATGAATTTTTCACTGCTTTGGCTCTGGTCTTAGATATATTTTGTGGATTTGGCATGGAAGAATACCAATAAGTGGGTTTGTGTTTTCGCCAACCACGACTGTTGGGCTTGGTGTTTTCTTGAAGCCGCCATGACAGTTTGCACTAATGATCCTCCTGTTTCTCCTTAAAGACCACAGAGTCTGAAACTTATACAGTTGCACCTACATAGATACTAGAGAGTTTCTGGTGAACTACATCAACACAACAATTGGTGTTCCATAGTGGTTGTTGACATACTTTACATAATGCTTGCATGTTTCTTCAAATGCGATTCCTTTACACAGAGAGACTCTATGAAGTAAGGTACCTTCATGATCTAATATATATTGAATGGTAATTTTGGGTAGTGGTGTGTTATCAGGCATGTGATGTCACAGTGCATCAGCTAGACTAGTTTTATTTGCGCTTCTTGGAGTAAACTTACTATTATAGGGTTGATGGATAGCTGCATACATGTAGCTCGTACTGAAATACATTTGTTAGGCTATCAGCATCCTGTCCTGCAGCTACAAGTCTCTGGAAGAGAAGTTAGGTATCACTGTAAATGATCTCGTCTCTTATCTTGGTGAGTTTACAAGTTTCTTGAAGAGTGGTTAGGTGAATGACCTCGTATCTTATCTTGGTGAGTCATCATGCAGTGCCATGTCCTCCAGCTACACGTCTCTTACAAGTACATAATCTTAAGGGTGTCTGTCATGTCCTTTTATCGTCGTGCATGTGAAACTTTCTTGTGTTGCACACTGGTTGTGTATGAAATATTAGTCAGGGCTTGCATGGCAGAATTAACAAGAGTAGGGGAGACCCAGGAGGATTTGGACACGAGGTGCATTTGGAC
Organism: Flabesymbios commensalis; assembly: GCA_964017125.1. Taxonomy (NCBI): domain Eukaryota; kingdom Metazoa; phylum Annelida; class Polychaeta; order Terebellida; family Flabelligeridae; genus Flabesymbios; species Flabesymbios commensalis. Next base: position 45,771,792 of record OZ024913.1, on the reverse strand, counting down.
AGTAGGTCTAGACCATAAATAGATGACGTCACTACAGGATCACCGCCCTCAGGGAATGCCTTTAGGGAACCCTTTAACCAAGACCAAGTCAGTGGACACCATTTTTTAATTTTAAATGTTTGGTCACATTTTTTTGATTTTTAACTGTCGAATTAACTTATCAGAGGTAAGCTCAATGTTTTTTTTATTTATTAATGACTAGTCTTGGATTTCACCTTAAATATTTCAATGGCTGTATTGTAATTCATTCAAATGTATCTTGTTCGATAATTGGGCTATTTATAAATTTTCAATCTGTTGTGTGCATTTTTAAAAAAAAATCAGGAAGGAATTGAACACTTTTTAGTAAGGAATCGGACACTTGGGGGATGTTTTGACAATGTCCATATCCTCCCCAAATCACTTGTCCAAATCTTTCCAACAACATGAAATTCATTATCTCTAGCAATGTTATTCTTCTGCAAAGAATGTTAAAAACACATATGGCTATCCATAGGCATAGTGAATTTCTTTCTTTGAGCAAAAGATTAGCTTTATCACATTAACATAGTATGAAAAAAAAGACAAAAAGCTGACAATGTCCAAATCCGCCTGGGTCTTTCCTACAAGCCGGAGTTCAGAGCAACCAATCGAGACGCGCTGCTTCTTTCATGCCACTTCCTCTTGTCAAACCATCTGTAGTTCTGAAGTTTCTCATCACCACTTCAATGATTAAGTCAGCTCAGAAGCTATCATTTCTTCTGATAACATGGTGGCCATCATAGTGATGGGTGATCAAAATATGTGAAATTTTAAGCAATTTGGCATTCGTCAAATACGACAATCCCATTTATGTTGTCAGAGACGGTCAGAAACGGTCCGAGATGCTTAACGATGTACTCATCCGATTCCTTGACCCCAAAAACATATGGTTAGACACCAAAATCATGATTCTACATTGATTATTAGCAGAGATATCGCCAAAATAAGACTTAGTCAATTATTTTAGCGGCCATTTTGGATTTATGCAAATTAGGCACTCTTCCACTACTGCGATTCTTGGTGACTTTTAATATCTTTTTCTATGACACTTTCTGAGACTGTTGATGAAGAAATAATTTCTGTTGCAATTTGTGGTGGGTCATATCATAGTTTGCCTGGACTATATGGTCAAATGACGAATTAGGCCTCTATGTGTAGGCCCGACGTTGACCAAAAGTTGAGGTAAGGTTTGCCCAACGTCTCTAACCTTACAGCAGCATTAAATCCAAGATCGGGTCAATGTCTGTTTGGTGGGAGATTTACAGCTGTTATTAGGCAGCCATCCACAGAAGAGTTGATCTGAGTAGGCCCAGTTGTTTTTCAAGTTCAAAGACTATTATAACATGCCGCTAGGCCTACAAATCACACCTCGCAGATGACAGGAATCCATGTAGTCTCAACGTTGGTCCTTAAAATATCATCGACACTGTTCTCACTGTTAATAAGTACTGTCACATGTCCTAATTTTCTCACGGGTTGAGATGCTTGTTGATTGCCGGGGGGGGGGGGGGGGTGGAAAGACCTCGTAAGCTTCACAGGATATTAAATAAAATATGCCATCAAACACGACAAAGACGCAATACTAATAATCGTTTAATAATGTTGTTCTGTCGTCGGCCACCACCACTCGAACTCGAATATACTAGACTATATCTGGGAAAATATCATATTGTAATACTATTCATCTTAGATTTTGTATAATATATTTGCGGTTCTATTGTAAATTTTATTTCATACCTGTAGTCTAGGGCTAGGCCCCTATATAGTTAATTTCACATCGTGAAATGTTTGCCAAGATCGTAACTTTAGTCTACAGCACTTAAAATTAATATTGGGTACCAAACTGTTTTTCCGACAAAAACGATTTTTGCAAATAGTGTTTTAATATATTTTTTCACTTATTTTTAAATTTTGGAACTTGAAGTTCCCGGAACTTGAAATTTGGAACTTGAAGTTCCCGGAACTTGGGAACTTGGGAACTTGTTTAAGGGTATCCCATTTTGGGGAGGGTTTGAAATTTAGGGGAGGGGCCGACAGTTGGGAGTCGCGTGGAGAGGGGTGCTCAATTAGGTGGAAAAGGCCTCATCGCATTCAGGGGTAGAGTGAGAACGAATACAACTACAGGGTAGTTTGAACTGACCTCTTAGTCAGTTAATTTAAGCTGATGTCATGCGTGATAAGCCTACACGTAGGACTGTATTATAAGCGCAAAACATTCCAGTCTAGTCTCTGAGTGCACAAGATCCACGCTAAGGTCCCGTCCACGCTAAGCTTTTTATCGCCAAATCTCGATCGCGCACCACTCTCGCGTTGTCTGATCCACGCAGCCCGGGGACGCAGCCAGTGGCTTAGGGCCGTCGTGTCTCGTCCGGATCTGTGCACAGCGTTTCATAGCAAGACAAACTATATTTGAATAAAGAAGGATTAAAGGTGTAGTCAACTGTCAAAATACGCGGGACAATGTGGTCCCCAGAATGCAGCAGTGGCCCCTGGACATTCCATAATGACATATCACCCCACATCCACAGTTATCAGCCAAGATAATAATACTATATATGTGTTTCATACCCATCGGCGCATTAAGAGCAAGTTCCCAAGTCATATAAACCCTATATATACTTGAGGGACATCTATGAGGAAATAATTCACCATTTCTCTCATGTGGGCTTTGTGTTGTGACTTTCCCAGCCAACACGGCACACTCACCAAATGTTGGATTAATGTCGGCCAACGTCGCAGACGTTGGTCTAACATTAAAACAGCATTGGGCCAATTTCTCGTTGAAGTAGTATCTTGTAATCAGTTCAGTCGCTGATATTAATGCTGTCAAAGTGTACTCTATAGGCTAATGTAGGCCTACACTTGACCGTCCCACACATGCGCATTTCAAAGCTGTATGGATCTTTAAAAATACAATGGAGTCATATGATTTGTGTTTACCGTCGCCCAGACGGGGATAAAGTGAGACAGAGAATCGGTAGCTGGGTAGAGTGGCCCGCCAACATGGCCACCACCCATCATCCTGCAACCAGATAATGGCGACCCCAGACGTTAGATGCGAACACCCTTTTGATTGGATTTCTGTCACCACAACACAATATATATACAAAAACATTGACATTTTATAAATCTACTGATCATGTTAATATTCATGAGAATCGTAAATATAAAAAAATATCATAGAATATGCAACATCAGTAATAAGAAGTTAGAGAAGAATCTTGATATAATATAGTATAATACAACATGACAAAGATGACAGAATGTCGCATGACTTTATATGCCCTCGTTAATTACAACAGTTCTATGTCGTCCCCTCGCAAGCAACTCTGCTGTAGACCTATTAACACTTGTTAAACCCTTACAACGCTGACATATTTTTGCATAAACCATAGAAACTAAAGGGTTTTTTTCAATTTGAAATCATCGCAGGCCTAAATGTCTCAGTTCTTTCTGGTTAATTTGAATATACCTATGTTATATGAGGATACGTCCATAAATAGTTTAATTCTGTCATTGCGGGGACAGTCTCTATACGTCAGAATCTGACGTCTACAGACGTCAGATTCTGACGTATAAAGACGGTCTCCACGCTGAAAAGGTATAGAGGAAGATAGAGCCCCGGGGATCTATAGAAACAACATTCAGTGCATAAATAAAAAATATGCAGTAACACAAACATTTGTTCATGAAGCAACATCACTGAATTCTATGGAGTTCTACTGAAAGGAATATAATAGACATTTCTTAAGTTTATATTTAAAGGCATATATTGAACAATTAATATATAAATTAACAGATATATGATTCCATATCGATATAGCAGCGGTTCCAATGAATCGTTCAGATAATTTAGTTTAAAGAGACTGGCCCAGGCTAAAATCATAAAAAAATCGGTGATTTATTTTGTCTTATTATAAATATGACTATATGATGTAGACATGTCCATAGACTATAACTACAAAAGCTTTTTATGTTTTGTGCTGCACATTTACCAGTTAGGTTAGATATAGAGACGAAATTCCCGTATTTCTTATTTTTGACATGGTTGTCCAATTCCTCTTGAGATTTTGTTTTTACTGTGTTTATATGTTCACACCAATTCAGGCATTCGTCGATTATGACCCCCGGAAATTCCGTATATTTAACTTTGTTTAATGTTTCGTTATTAATCTTGACATGGTTTGTTTTATACGGTGATTTTTGTATCGATCGGGAATACCATATATTGAGATTTTTTATTATTTAAAGATAGTTGGTTACAGTTCAATCAATCAATCAATAGAACTTCCATAGCGCCTATATCCTCAACGGACGGAGCTCAGAGCCTCAGAGGCTCATCAATACTTGGCATGATCATTGTCACAATCCGGACCAAAGCAGGTTCGTCAACAGGGAGCCGGGCTACCGGGGAGCTAGGGTGAGGAAGCTAGATCAAATAGGTGAGGCGGGACATTGTGTCCCCAGAATGCAATAGTGGTTTGTGGATATTCCACAATGACATATCACGCCACACCCACAGTTATCAGACAAGATAATAATATTATATGCGTTTCATACCCAACGCCGCATTAGGAGCAAGTTCTCAAATCATAGGAAGACCATATACTCTATGAGTAAATAATTCACCAATGCTCTCAGATTAGCCTCGAGTCGAGACACAAATTATTAGGCCATGGGCTACAGGCACCCTACGTGTGCATCCCTCCCCCACAGCTCATGCACAGCCAGTTTTTAAACCTTGATATGTTCAAAACACGAAATGAGATGTTAATAGCAAAACCTATGTTTTCTGAACCCAGATGTGTATATGCTTAAAACTGAGTGTTATTTAGATTTGTACATATATATTGTACATGTACATATATATTGTGCATATATATATTTCTAAAAGTAAGAATATTGCAGCCTTTTTACCCCTCGGCCCGTTGGGCCCGAAGGGGTATTGTTGTCCCATTTGTGCTCCGCCACCGCCGGCTCCGCCACCGCACGCAGCCTTCTGGCTTATGTTATACACCAACATTGTGCAACAAATTGAATTCATAATCATACAAACATTCAACCCCTGCGGCAATTTTTTTTGCCCAAGATCAAGATCATAGGTCAAGATCAAAGATTAAAAAAGAACTTCACGCGATAACTTGAAAATATTTTTTTACGTGAAGTTACCCATGGGTATGGAGATGATCAGATTAGATTTTCAGCTTTCCACCGATAATAAAAATGGCCACCACCTGGTGACTAAATTTGTTTTCGACTTTTTTTTTACAGAATTCCCTTGAAACCTGGTATATATATTTTCGGGGTCAGCAAGACTATTGGAATTGTCCGTCTGCGTGTGGGACCGAAAACGAGGCTATGGCGGCCATCTTGATTTTTTATTTTAAAAATTCCTTGCTAATGCGTGAACTTGAAAAATAATTATTGGATCTCTTCAATTTTTTATGTGGAGAGACCCATGAGTATGGAGATGACCTGATTCGATTTTTAGCCTCTCATCGATAATCAAAATGGCCGCTACCTGGCAACCATTTTTTTGGGGGGGGCGGGGGGGGGGTTTTCAGAAGTCCCTTGAAACCTGGTATATATATATGTTTTCGGGGTCTGCAATAATCCAATAACTTATAACTACCTAACCTATCCAATAACTACCTAACCGGGGGTGTTTTCAGTCAACAACTACAAAAAAATGTATTTTAACCCCCAGAACGTAATATCAAGACTGTGAAGCCCCTTTAACTAGTTTGTTATGTTTTTCGTTTTGATTATTTTATAATAAAAATCATGCTTGAGCGCACTTGGAGAGACGACTATTTTACTACAGCGATTATATTATTATAACGGGCATCTGATCATCTGTTATAAGGTGTATCGCAAGTGCAGAACATCAGAACGTAAGTGCGGAACAGCAGAACATCAGTGCATCAACGACACACATTTATGTAGGCCTAAATCCAAAGTATGTCCCTATTTTTTGCTGTTAACACTCATCTCATGTTTTGGATATATCAAGATTTAAAAAAACGTTGGTGTGTGTGAGTTGTGGGGGGGGGGGGGGGATGTACGTAGAGTGTCTGTAGCCCATGGCCTATATTGTGTTACCCTGGGGAGCTAGAAACAGCTGACCTCCACACCAATTGACAGGGAGAGCTTTCCCAACAAACACGGCACACTCACCAAATGTTGGTTTAATGTTGGACCAGCGTCGCAGATGTTGCTCCAACATTAGAACATCGTTGGAGTAGTATCCATAGTCTTGTAATCAGGTTATTTACTGAGCTGAATGCAGTCAACCTGTAGGCTTACTGTATACTGTACGCCTACACGTGACTAGATGTTTATTCGTATCATCACTGTCTTATTATTATGGAGGAATTGTGGCGACCTCACTTGCAGATTATCGCGCTCGAGTTCGAACCGGACAGAATCGCTGATCGACGGGTCAGCACTTCCGCTCGGCTCAAGCCATGTGCGGCCCGGCTGCACTCGTTCACTCTTCCACCGACCTTCTCGGAAGTCAGACGTGCAACAGCGTCATCCACATTCAGCCGCGTGGCTGGATAGCCGCCCCTGTCGCACAGGACTAAGTAGCACACACATATCTGACAATGTCTGCACGAATATGGAATGAATAAAGAATGAATTAAGGAAATCATCTACTTTGACTGAGTTTCTGCAGCGAACCATCACTTGCTGACCGGGCAAGATACCACCATCAAGATCGGGCCTGAGACTATGGACGCGTTCATTGACTTGTCGAACATTCAGCAACGTCAATGGTAACCCTCGCCACAGACTACGATATAATCCTTTGTCATGGCTATTTACAGACACCGTCCTACGCATGCCAATTTCGAAATTGACTGAAACTTTAAAATTGTTTCGGCATTTCGTATAGGCACAGGCATGGCGTTCCATAAGGCTGGGCCAGATATAGAGAAAGCTCTTGACCCAGTCTTGGTTTTTATACCTAGAACAACAAATCTATTTTAAATTAGGAGCGTAGATGTTTTGAGTATTTCGGCCAAACAAGTAACCCAGCTGGCAAAAGACGTTGTAAAGACGTTTTTTTCACGTGAAATGCTGACGTCGTATGACGAGTTATAACTGGTGTCAGGTGCAAACTAAGTTCACGTGATATTCTGACGAATTTTGGATGTAAAAGATATGATGACAATCCGACGTCTTTTTCTTACATTACTAACACATCCAAAAGAAGCGACAAGACGTCCATGCATGATGTCATATTGACATGGTTGTTTGGTTGTATGTGCAAACTAACTTTACATGATATTCTGACGTATTTTGGATGTCAAAATATGACGATACATGTACATCTTCTCCTCTCGTTACAAACACATCCAGCAAGGGCGACTTTAAGACGTCTATGCAGGACGTCAAATTGACATGGTTATTTGGTTGCATGTGCAAACTAGCTTAACGTGATATTCTGACGCATTTTAGATGTCAAAATATTACGATACATTGACATCTTTTACTCTCGTTACAAACACATCCAACAAAGGCGACTTTAAGACGTCCATGCAAGACGTTATAATGACATGATTGTTTGGTTGTATGTGCAAACTAACTTTACATGATATTCTGACGTATTTTGGATGTCAAAATATGACGATACATGTACATCTTCTCCTCTCGTTACAAACACATCCAGCAAGGGCGACTTTAAGACGTCTATGCAGGACGTCAAATCAACATGGTTATTTAGTTGCATGTGCAAACTAGCTTAACGTGATATTCTGACGCATTTTAGATGTCAAAATATGACGACACATGGACATCTTTTTTTTCTCGTTATAAACTCATCCAATAAAGGCGACTTTAAGACGTCCATGGAGGACGTCAAGTTGACATGGTTATTCGGTTGCATGTGAAAAGTAGCTTAACGTGATATTCTGATGCATTTTCGATGTCAAAATATGACGATGTCAGGACGTCTTTTACTCACGTAACAAACACATCCGAGAAGGGTGACTTAAAGACAAAAATACATGACGTCATATTGATGTGGCTATTTGGCTGCCTATGCACATTAGCTTAACGTGATATTCCGACGCATTTTAGATGTAAAAAATATGACGATGTCTGGACGTCTTTTCATCACGTAACATACACATCCAAAAAAGGCGACTTTAAGACATAAATACAGGATGTCATATTGACATGGTTATTTGGTTGTCTGAGCACATCAGCTTAACATGATATTCCGACGCATTTTCGATGTCAAAATATGACGATGTTTGGACGTCTAACTCTTTACCTTCCGTAATTAACACATCCAAGAAGGGCGACTTTAAGACATCAATAAAGGACGTCACACTGATGTGGCTATTTTGTTACCTGTGCAATTATCTTAACGTGATATTCTGACGATTTTAAATGTAACAAGCACATCTGAGAATGCGACTTTAAAACATCAATACAGGATGTCATATAGACATGGTTATTTGGTTGCATGCGATCATTAGCTTAACATGATATTCATATGCGAGCTATTGGGGTGTTATTTGATTAAAGCTAGGTGCAAGCTAGCAGCATAAAGTTATATTACAAGGACGTAACTATTTGATGACATTTGAACGTCTTTTCATCACTATGTTGCAAATACATAATTATGAAAAAACCTCTACAACAACATATACACAAGGTAGTATCCGACATATTGTAGACATAAATAATTAACCACTATCGAAAGACAAAAACAATTGTTAGTGATAATTTTTTTTAATTAAAACAAAATGTAAATACGAAAAATAATTGTATTCATCGACTTTTGTCAATATTCTTATTATGTCTAATGATGAATCATTATGTTCTTAACATTAAAAAAAACACTAAATATGGCATGCGATATTATACAGCCTTGAAATAGGGCAGAATTTTGCAGCAGGCGAAGATTTTGAGCTTTGCTTGAAGGAATTGAATATTTCAAATAATCAAAATGTTTTAATGTGCGATATATACCCGCAACCACCAACGTTGAAACTATATTAAATTAATGTTGGACCAACGTCGCAGAAGGCGGCACAACATTAAACAATAAACCAGCATACACAGCAAGTACGAAATGTTAAACCTTATTGGAATGATGGTTTAGTTGGTAATGTTGGGCCACTGTATGCGACGTTGGCCCAACATTAATTTAATATAGTTTCGATGTTGGTGGTTGCTAGGCCGCCATGGTTTGGAGACGCTGGATATCTAATGGTGTATCTCTAATTCAAAACAATTTATTTATATGAATTTGCATTTCGGCACTCCAGAAAATGTGCTATGCGATGGCTTATTAAGTCTGCTATGCTCACATATCATCTTATTGACTTACATTGATTTAAAAAATAATTGAGTAATTCTAACACAGTAACTTTCAGCAGAGGCATCAAAGACAACCTGTAAAGTGGTATACTTGACATGTTAAGAGAAAATAGTTTTTTCTTTGGGTGATGACATTAACATCACCTAAGATTGATCCATCAATCAGGTCTTAGTGAAGTTCACTCACTTTGAAGTTGTGGATCACATTCTAACTTCTAATGTGTCACATCTTAATACAGACCGATCTAGAACTTCCGAAATGCCAATACGAAATAATACAAGATACGAAAGTGTTATGAATTAATCTATGTTGTTATTTACATATTAAAATATATTTTATTTAAAAGAAAAAAAAATTGTATTTCTATATATAAATAACGTAGATTAATTGAAAACAATTTGGTATTTTCCATAATTTTAAATAACCATTTCTGAAGTGATCGAGCACAAGTGTAATCAGCCGTGGCTTAAGTAGCCAGGCTAGTGGGAGACCTAGTCCTATTAGCAGCTTGAGTGCTTCTCGCAATGAGAGAGCCAACAGGATTTCACTTTGGTAGACTTCATGAGTGATCGAGCACTAACAGAAGATTCAGCCCCATCATGTGTAGCCAGGTTGTTGGGCAAGAGAGAGTTTTCAGCGGAGTGACGTTCGTCAGAAGATTTTTCAGCCAAGGCAGAATCATTCAGGTTCATAGATAAGTGAGCAATATGGAAAGGATCAGCCAAGTGAGAGTTGTCAACCTCACTGATTCTATCACCTGCAGAGCATAAATCACACAGTTATCACATTTTTTTTAATTCGAGAATTACATAGTATTTTTTATATGCATACTGAGGTTGAAATAAATTAAGCTCCCAAAATTTTTTTTACATTGTGTATCTACACAAAGGTTGAAATAAATTAAGCTCCCCAAAAAGCTTCGTACTTATTTCTACACGGGCGTTTCAAAGAAAACAGTTGAGACTCGCCCAAGAACACAAATTAGGCCGCAGCCTCTAACCATTGTTTTAAAAGTAAAAATAATTTTAAACAAGACCCGGCGGCGGCGGAAATATGCCTCAGCCTCTAATCATTGTAGAGGTGAAAATCATTTGAAAAAATGAATGCAAGTCTGCCATTTAAAATTTAATTTAGTTGCAATTTTTCAGGGCATAACTCTCCCAGAAACCACACATTGATTATGTTCAACAGTAATGGTCTAGCTATCTTGCATGGTTTTCCAGATATTATGCATATTATGGTCAATAATAAACATCTTTCCAGATATTCCGCATTATATTTAAAGTCCTATTTTTAAACTAGAAAGAGTTGTTTGGAAACGAACACGAAAGCAGCCATCCGTTATCGGTAGTCGGCCATTTCAAATTTAATATAGATCAGCAAATTTTCTAAAGGTTTATTTTATATTACCGCTTAAATAGCTATTATGCAACATTTCCGAGATAATGAGAATAAACAATTAAAAAAGAGAGTCAGTCGGCCATTTTGGATTTTATTTCTGCAAAATTTATCATGGGTTATCCTTGTGTGAGTCATTACATTCTATTCTATGTTCTATATGCATGGTCCAGCTATTCTGCTTTGATTTTGAGTTGCGTAGATATTACAAAATTACTCAAATTCAAAATGGCCGCTAGACAGTCATTTTACAATTGTTTGCTCCCAAAAGTTAATCAGGTCATTGACTGACATTGCTGTCCATATTTACCAAATAAAAAGAAAATCTGCTGGAAACTTTTTCCTGAAATGTGCAACAAGTATTTCCTTGTTAGTGGCCCTAGTAATTAAAGGGTTGATAATATGGGAATCAAAATGTCCCCAAAAATCCCCTGGTGTTATCTGATGGCTATGTGAAGCAGAAGTGCATAGATCAGCTATCATGGAAGATTTCCGAGATAATGAGAAAAAAAGTAAAATGGCCGACTGGTGGCCATTTTGGATTTTATAACTGCGAAATTTGTCATGGGTTATCCTTGTGTGAAACATTACATTTTGTTTTATATTCATGGTCCAGCTATTTTGCTTTTTTTTAGTTAAGTAAATATCACAAAATTATTAAAATTCAAAATGGCAAATAAACGGCCATTTTGAAATTGTTTGCTCCCAAAAGTTAATCAGGTCATTGGCTGACATAGCTGAACCTATTTGCCAAATTAAAAAAGGATCTGATGGAAACTTTTTCCTGAAACGCGCTAACGAGCTTTTCTTCGTTAGTGGCCATAGCAATTTAAAAAATAGCTATCAATTGATGGCAGGACCCCTCATTCGTGGGCTCTGTCCATCAATATCAAGAAATAACTAGATTTGCCTGAGGGGCAAAGCTTGCGTCTCCACCCGCCCCACATAGTACATTAATTATAGAGAAATACAGAACTGTCACCAAATTTGTATGTAAACCAAGTGAAAATGTGATGTCAGAATCACACCAAAATCTAATCAACATATGGCCAGGGTAAGTTGCTTCCCTGGAACAAATCGGTGAAGCAGTTCAAGCTCTTCAGAGTAACATGTGATTCGTCGCCCGTCTTGATTTTTGTTGAAAAAATGAAAAAAGAAAAACAATTCTCCTGACTTTTTTCTCAGGGCCACTGAGCATACACAAAAGATCAAATTTGAGCTGTATAACGATATTACCAAATTTTGATAATAGCCAAAATGAGCAAAACTGAAATATCAGCTGAATCCTAAAAAGTAAAAAAAAAATATAAGTTGGTTATTATGATAATCACACAAAAAAATAATCAGCACACAGCCAGGGTAGGGTTATTCTTTTGAACCAAACATGAAACAAATCCATGAAGCAGTTCAAGCTCTAGAGAGTGACATAGGATTTGTTGAAGAAGCTGGAAAACGCTGAAAAAATTAAGCGGGCAAATTCCCTAGGGCCAATATGCATACTGCGAATATTTAGAAATAATCCGAGCAGGGGTGTAATTACCAAATTTTGATGATAGCCAAAATGACCAAATCTGAAATATCCGCTAAAATTCTGTAAAGTTAAAAAATAAAAGTTTTTATTATCAGAATTGCACCAAAAACTAATCAGCACATGTGCAGAGTAGGGTCTTTCCTTTAAACCAAACATGAAACAAATCCATAAAGCGGTTCAAGCTCTAGGGAGCGACATATGATTTTGGCGGCCATCTTGGATTTTGTTGAAGAAGCTGAAAAATGCAGAAAAAAATTTACAGGGCAAATTTCCTAGGGCCAATATGCATACTGCAAATATTTGGAAATTATCCGAGTAGGGGTGTATGGCTATATTACCAAATTTTGATGATGTCCAAAATGAGCAAAACAGAAATATACGCTAAAATACTAAACCGTAAAAGAATCGAATTTTTTATTATCAGAATCACACCAAAAGCTTTTCAGCTCACGACCAGGGTAAGGTCTTTCCTTTAAACCAAACATGAAACAAATCGATGAAGCGGTTCAAGCTCTAGCGTGCGCCATAGGATTTTGGCGGCCATCTTGGACTTTGTTTAAGAAACTGAAAAACGCAAAAAAAAATTACCAGGCAAATTCCCCAGGGCCAGTATGCATACTGCGATTATTTGGAAATAATCCGAGTAGGGGTTTTCGAGTGAGAGCAGAAACAAGTGGCGGCGGCGGGAGGACTCGGCAAAAACAATAAGTCTCCACTCCACCACCACAAAGTGGGTGGAGACTTAATGAGAAAAATGACCCACACTACCACCATGTCAATTTTTTTTAAATGGCTGTGGCAGCCATTTTGTTTTTAATAGATTCATCCCAAAAGTTAACCAGATCATCAGAAATACGGTACCTAGAGTACCAAATTTGAATGCAATCCAAGCAACGGTTCATAAGTTATCGTGCCCACAAGCTTTTTAGGCGGCCATCTTTTTTTAAATGGCTGCGGCAGCCATTTTGTTTTCAATAGATTCATCCCAAAAGTTAACCAGATCATCAGAAATACCTAGAGAACAACCGTACCGAATTTGAATGCAATACAAGCAACGGTTCATAAGTTATTGTGCCCACAAGCTTTTAGGCGGCCATCTTTTTTTAAATGGCTGCAGCAGTCATTTTGTTTTTAATGGATTCATACTAAAAGTTAATCAGATCATCAGAAATACCTAGAGAACAACCATACCAAATTTGAATGCAATCCAACCAACGGTTCAAGAGTTATGGTGCCCACAAGCTTTTTATGCAGCCATATTGGAAAATGGCGGCTTATGGCTTAGTGCCAAAAAAAAAATATATGGGATGAATTGCCCAGGTACATAGCTCATGTCTGTAAAAAATAAACAAAATTCATCAGTTAACTTTTTAGTAAGAGCTGAATTTCTGACTGCCCGCCCGCCCGACCGCCCGCCTCTGGTGATCACTATACTCCACAGCCATCAATACCCCACAGCCTTAATGGCTGAGGGGTAACAAGAGGACTGAAGTCCTATATCACCCCCCGCCATAAATTAGGTTAGACTTTTTGCGGTCACAAATATTTAAAAAGTTGATTTGTGGTGGCCATTTTAAATTCAGTAAAATCACATGCACATTTCCAGATGGTGGGTAATGTGATTTTACAATGTGAATTATTACTGATCATTACTTATACTTATGATTATTACTGATCAATTTTTCAGTTTTTGCACAAGAAAATATGAAGTTAATCCATGGCGGCCATTTTGAATTTCAGTAAAACCTTAAAAAAATCACTTGCACATCTCCATATCGTGGGAAATGTGATAGTAAAATTTGAATAATTTCTTTCTTTAAGTTTTGTAGTTTTAGCGCCCCCAAAAAATTTTAGAGTTGACCTCTGGCGGCCATTTTGAAAATATCGGTAGCATCTCCAAAAATCACTTGCACATCCCCATGTTGCTAGAAATGTCATGTTAAAATTTCAAAAAGATTTGACCAGTAGTTTTTGAGTTTTTGCGCCCATAAGAAAACGTGACGCCGGACAGAATCCTGGCGCGACTAAAATCCCCCTTCCCCTACGGGCGGGGGATAAAAAGGGTTGATGATATGGGGATCAAAAATGTCACCAAAACAATTCCCCAGTGGTATGTGATGGCTATGTGAAGTATGAGGAAGCAGAAGTTAATAGATTAGTAGCTATCTTGAAAACAAATAACTGCAACGGCAGACCGTGTGGAATAATACAGTAAGCAGCTCGACTCGGCGAGGACTGCTTAATTAGTCATGTTTACATTTTTCAGGGCTTAACCCTCTCAGAAACCGCAAATTGTATTTAATACATAGTAATGATCTAGCTATCTGGTTTGGCTTTCTAGATACTGTAGATATGGTACTTTTCGCGTGTTTAAATTTTCGCGAATTTCTTATTATGGGACTTTTCACGAAGTTTAGAATTCGCGAATTTCCATTTTTTCTTTAGTAGCGTAATTATAATAATAATTTTTGCGAGATTCTTGAATTCGCGAATTTGTCCTCTTCGCGAAATTTAAAACCTCGCGAATATTACCAGATCTACAGTATTACACATATTATAGTAAATAATGGCCGCATACATTTTTTCAGGCCATGTCTCTTTTTGAAACCGCAAACTTTGTTTTATAGTATTGGTCTAGCTGTCTGGCACGGTTTGCCAGATATCAGGCATATTTAAGTTGATTATGGCTGATGGTCGGACATTTTTAAAGTAGTACAAATTTCATAAACCCCAAAAGGAACATACACACCCCCTATAAAGGGATGTGTGTGTGCAATAGGAAATAAATACGACCATGGATCTGCTCCGGAAACGAAATGTGGCCAGAAAGCAGGCGTATTAAAGCTAACTATGGGTAATGGTTGGCCATTTAACAGGACTTACAGTGCGGGGACTTTAGACATCAGAATCTGACGTCTACACGAGGACGTAAAGTCAGATTCTGACGTCTAAAGTCGATCCCCGCACTGTAAAAGTAAAAATATTGATAACGATCGTAGACCCATAACATAGGTATTCAACTAGTAATAAGTAAGTGTTTACCATGTAAAACACCCAAGAAGGCTCCCCCTCGCACTTTTCAAATAAAAGTTATACATTAAATAGAATTTTACAAGATGATCAATTTGTACATGTGAATTTTATCAAGTAATATTATGAGGCAGAGGCTAGCAGCTTTAGGCTGACTTGGTGCTATTTTGACCACAAAAAATTAAAGATGGCCGCCAAGACCCGGATATTTTCAGAACTTTCTGCAAAATTGATGCAGTCTATGAATTAATACTAGCATGCAGTAAGTTGAATATTGAGTGTATTGGATAAGCGGCTTTGAAGTTATCAGGGTGACAAGGTTCTAATTTGACGAAATAAGAATAAAGATGGCCGCCATGATCCAGATATTTTCCCGAAATTTCTGAAAAATTGATGCAGTCTATGCAGTATGTTGAATATTGAGTATATCGGATAAGCGGCTTTGAAGTTATCAGGGTGAGAAGGTTCATAATTTGACGAAAAAAAATTAAAGATGGCTGCCATGACCCGGACATACTTCCAAACTTTCTGAAAAATTGATGCAGGCTAGAAATTAATACTACTATGCAGTATTGTTAATATTGAGTATATCAGATAAGCGGCTTTGAAGTTATCAGGGTGACAAGGTCCTAATTTGACAGAGGTGTTTTCGGTATCTATAGTAAGGTTTTTCACCCCATGGAAGTCGTTTCACTAACTTTTGAAGACCGCAGGACAACCTAATTTGCATAAATTAACATAAATTGACATATTTTAAGCTGAAAAATATAAAATCATCTAACTTTTCAACCAAGTCACCCACCGAGGTGTTTTCGGTGTCTTCGGCGAATTCGCTACGTACATTTTTGATATCAACATCATCCAATTTAGTTTCAGTAAATACTAAAATATCATGCTGAGAAATGAGATTTAAGAAGTCAGGACATAAAAGTTTGCTCTTCAAGCCACATACATTTAGGACATGAATATTTAAACATGAGTCTATTAGCGAATATGAATGGTCAAGAACGTGAGAATGTGTGTTATCAGGCAAATTGGAATTTGATAACTTACTAGTGAGCGCTGCAGTCTGAGTTGTCGGTGTGTCTACAGCAGTTAATGAGGTGTGTTGTGATGGTTGTGCTTCTGTTTCAGGTAATGTTCGCTTGTCGGTAGGAGTGAGTGAGGGGTGAGAAGGTAGTGCCCCTTGCCTGTCCTAATTAGTGGAGGGGAACACGTAGTCGCCTAGGCCAAATTCTTTGTAATCCACTTGGTCTAGTCCTAGCTTAAAGAGATCATCTGGGGATTCTATGAGAGTAGGTCGATTGTCTCCTGAGCCACTTTTGAGCCAGCACAGAATTCTCCCCTCACTGGTGGTGGCCCCTTTAACATTGAGTATATACAGTCCTAAATAAACAGTCACTGGCATCCGGCTAAGCATCTGCTTATTGATATACGGCAAACTTTCTTACCGCCCTACTGTCAAAATCATCCTAACTATGTAAAATTTAAAAATATCATGTCGGACACATCCTCTAACATTTCTAATGAATTAGCTAAATATCTGAAAGCCGCATTCAAGTTTTTTAATATATATATCTAAACTCTTAAAATGATTCTTCAAATATAGGACTACTCTCTTGACTATATTGATGTAGTCTATGTCAACTATTTTCATTTGTCACCCTTTTCACCTTTTTCCATGTTTACTATACCGTTACATATTTATATACTTTAAACTTTTCTCATGTGGTAGCGTCGTGTCTGAAACATGGGTCTGCAGCAATATGCACAGTACCAATGTCTAGGACACGGTGCTGCCACGGGAAGATTAAAACTAATGTTATTGTATATCACTGTATATCACTTAATATTTCATGCTGTTCTTTTATTAAATAATGTATTTTTGATAAAACCTATATTATATATATATATATATATATATATATATATATATATATATTTATACATATATACACGTATATAGACATATATATGGTATTTAAAAAAAATCATTATGTTACATTCAATCATTGTACCTCACTACCTCACATTATTTTCTGCATTATGTTTCTTATGTATTTAAATATTTTATTTTATTACTATGTATTATTACCTTTAATATTGACTATTGTTACATGTATGTACTACTATTGCATACTCCAAGCCATGTATGGCCCGAGTTTAATAAACTATTGTCTATTGTCTATTGTCTATTGGCACAGCACAGGGCCCACGGCAACAGTATTTGCATCTTCATCAGAACATCATTCATGGATCTTATCATGTGCATGTTTTTGTAGCGACATTGTAAAGTTGTGTTACAACTTGTCCTGACTATCACGATGATACACACAGACTCCCGAGCCAGCTATTATCATTATCAGTTCCTTTTGTCTCTCTCCCTCGTGGTGAACCTTCCCACTCCCGTACCCATACATAAGTCCTTCCACCTACGAAGAAAGTCCTTGCTCTGTGCAAACGATTAGGTTATAAAAATGACTCAGGAATAGCCTGAGGTTGCCACAAATATTGATAACGGTATTTAATGAAACTTTCTAACTAACTGCGAGCTGTCCCGCGTACTCATAAAGTGTGTCACATTAAATATTATCAAATGTTCATCTTCATGCTCATGTGATGCTCTGTCTCCTAATCCACCAGTCACATATTATTTGAGTACATCAATATCAAATTATTAAACATAAAACAATTGTTGTATAATGAAATTTTACTTAGAAAAAGAAACAGAAAAACAGCTGTATTCCTGTCTAACCATCCAACCAGGCATAAGACCATTTCAAAACTTATTCAACTAACTATGCTTATGTTAATTTTAGATACACAATAAATCATCACAAGGAGCTATGCTATCTTGACAGCTACCTCAGGGGTCATTCTTAAAGAAGTCGGTTTTTGGGAGTAATTTTATCAGAGGGAAGTCGGTAAAGGAAGAGTTAATATTGCCATTATCGCTATTTCTACGACACTAACATTATCGTTATTTTCAGGACATGACGTCACATTCACTGGGATAACTAGAAACTACGTGGTAACCAATACCAGCAATGGCTGTCACCCCCCGGATGAAGACACGGCCGTCCTGCTGAATTACTACGTTTTTATGATGGACCTCACTGATATCTCAGTGGATGGTACAGTCTGTTATTGTGACGAGGAGTTCTGTGACGCCAACTGTTCATTCCTCGTCAACTATACCTGGTAAACATAAGCCGTTGACTCAATGCTGCTTTAATATTATTGTCGGAGACTTCGACCCAATATTGAGGCAAGGCTGCAAGCCTCGTGTATGTATATTGATAATTAAAGGGAATAGACTACCACTTATATTAGTTTTAGTCGTGGTTGTCCCGAAATCTGAACAACTAGCCTGTGGCAGCACATGCTGGTGAATTATATTTTTCTAGTTAAAATATTCTTAGACTAACGTTAAAGTATTTTAACAATGGAAGTTAAAATAGAAGTTAAAATTCACTATATTACAACTAGGCTGTACTCGTATTGAACAAAATTAATTAAATCATATAATTTCTAAGGGTATTAAGGTTTGCTCTTCTTGACATTAAAAATTAAATAACCAATGTACACAAAAAACTGTCTAATGTAATGTATCCACATCCGCCAATAGGATAGACTGTTTTGCTAACACCTCCCGACCAATAGTCTAAATGGATTTTATATTGGAAGTCCATGGTATGACATGACGTCACATTCACTGGGATGACTAGAAACTACGTGGTGTCCCCAATACCAGCAATGGCTGTCACCCGGATGAAGATACGACCGTTCTACTGAATTACTATTCGGTGTTTTATTCAAGCTCTAATTTCACACTATTTTGAGAAAATAATAATACGGTAATAGTACGGTGGCTCATACCCGCCAACTTTCGTTCCAGAGAAACCCCATATTATACAGGTGACGCAGCAGTATTGTATACCGCACCGGGGCTTAAAACCTGCCCGGTGCCTAATAACCACCCAGTATCGTTAGGAAGCGGGTGGTTATTACTCCCCGGTGCTGTATACAGCATGGCGGAAGTATCACACATATTATACATTTCTGGTCATTCAATAGGGCACATACTTCGTTTTATACCATATTGAGAACTGAAAATCCTACCAAATTATAGCTAACATATTTGCCAACATTTTGGGAGATCAAAATTTGTGATCGTTTATGCATAAATTAGCTAAAAATCCTCGGAACTATTTTTCAGACCTATGACCCCCACCTACTTCCAAGTGACGGGTAGTAAAAACACGTGGTCGGCGCAAAAATATGTTAACGTGAGGTGAAAGGGGACATTCCACTGAACTGGTTGTATGTACCATTAACGATTTCTATGTGTAGATATTTTCGTACACCACAAAACTTTCTGAAAATAGATCCAAACTATTGATAGCCAACACAATTGTTTGTCTTTTGAGGGTATAATAAATGTAAATGAATAACGATCAACGTACATATAGTGTAAATAATGGTAATATGATGTATTTGATATATTCTTTATATAGAACAATGGCGGAGCGGATCCAGAATGTGCAAGAGGAGGGGGCGTAAGCCACATTTTGGCCGAAAAAGGGGTGTTAGCTTCATTTTATTTTAAAAAAATGCATGAAAATGCAATATTTTTACCAATAAGGGGGGGACGTACGCCCTATGCTGGATCCGCCACTGTAGAATACTACTTCAAGCGACCTGTAATATAAGGCCGGACAGTAATAACCAGTCGTTTCGGTGGTTATTCGGCACCGGGCAGGTTTTAAGCCACGGTGCCGTATACAATACTGCTGCATCACCTGTTATAACGCCTTTATTAAAGGCATAATAACACCCTAAATTAAGGCGTTATTACGCCCTAATAAGGCGTTATTACGTATTATGTATAAATATGTGTGCCTACTGTATTTTTGCTCGTTTGCAGGCCCAAGGCCATGAAAATTTTAACTCAAATAATATTGTCCAAAGTTTCTGAAATTCCATTTAGGAGTCGTGTTTTCCCTTCACTCATTTGTGGAAGCGATATAATTTAGTTGATATCTGTTGATGCAGCGTTAACTGGTTACGTCTGTATCAGATAGATTTATAAGACATTAGCTCATCATACATTGTGTCGTCCCTTGTCAAATAATTAAATGTCATCAGTACAGTAGCCTACTTATATTATAAATTATTTCCACTCGGATCTAAGTGTAACCGGCGCAATAGTCCTCTCATGGCTTAAATTCACTGACGGAATTTTCGTTCTAAGTGTCACACCTGCCACCCAAGTTCACTCATCGATATCTGCTCGATCACTGAAGTTAAGCGACGTCGCGCCCGGTTCATAAGTGGATGGGTGACCGCCTGGGACTGCCAGGTGCCGTATACACTATCGTGGGGCTCAGAGAACCACGTAAATCAGATGTCTCGTCTGACTGCCTTTAAATTGGACGTAAAAGAACCTCAACGGACGTAGGCGCAGTTTCCATCCGGCGAGACCCCAAAATATCCACAATATGGAGTAATTGGCACATATATAAGGCCATGAATGATATCATGAATGATAACAGGCCCTTGCTAAGTTACTCCCGTGGCGCGATAGCACAATAGTGCGTACTGCCACGTAATATACAGATACAGATACAGAAGTGAATGGCGGTTAGGACACTAACTAATAGACAATAATATTTTAAGGTAGAATATGTACTAATTTATTATTTTATTCTGATGCATCAAGCATGTGGTTGAACATACCATATTGATAAAGTCGGTGATCTTGTGCTGGTAAAGTGCTTGGTGACGTGCTCGTTTCCGCAATTTACCGATTATATTGTAGGCCTACATGTATTTTAATTGTGTACCGTAAACTAGGGTGACTTTGGCCCACTTTTTTATTGTTTTCAATCTAGAGAACTTATGATTATATTAGTTTACGTTTCTATTGAATGTAGCCATAGTATATAAAGAACACCAATTTTCTAAATAAATGGTAATTTGAAGTGACGATTCCTTTGCAATTTATTTTATTTTATGATATAATGCTAAACAAGCACTTGACCTTCTGACGTAATTGTTTTGAAATTTTAAATATGGAATGAAATTGAAAATGTGGAGAGTTTGTGATCCCCAGATTGAGTGACTTTGGCCCTGAAAAATAATTAACTTTGGGTGACTTTGGCCCCAAAACTTAAATGGTGATTTCAAACATATCTAATGCTAAAAACACTTAGCCATCTAACGTAAATGTTTTGAAATTTAATACGTTAATCTCAGGAAATGTAAATGTTCTTAAAAGCATTTCAAGCCAAAGCTACCCCAATTTCATTACTCAGATATTGGGCCAAAGTCATCCCACAATTACGCCTAGGGCCAGTCATTTTCAACTTGACTTGGAGACAGAGTCTCCAAGTTTTTAGTTTGACTTTCAAGAGAAATGTCTGCAGTTACCTTCCGCTTTAGATCTGTTCTGCCTGTGCAAAGTCAAAAGGCATTATCTGCTCCCTGGTAAACTAGGCATTTACTGCTTCTTAACTGGCTCCTCTTGCCATGGCGCTACCAAAAGGTTGTATTTGCTAACTTGTAAATCAAGTATATACTTCCTTTACGCTGATGTCACTGCCTCCTTCTTGTTAGTAACAGCATGTTCAATAGACAGTATCTGCACACTTGTGAAATAAGCAGATACTTGGTTTTGCTGTGAGCAGAAGCGTTCTATGTCATGCTTGTTCTAGGCGGTCAACATAATGCACTGACCCAATGTTGGTTAAATGTTGTGCCATTATTTATAACACTGTTTCAACATTAAAGTAACATTGTGTCAGTGTATCAAGTTGCCTGTGCCTCCCGCGAAAATGAGATGTTTAGCCAATGCTGTTTTACTGTTGAGCCAGGGTTGTAGATGATGGGCCAGCATTAAACTAGCATTGTGTGAACATATATCGTGCTAAGACCATGCTACTGGTAGGCCAATGCTGGCCCAGTGTTGTAAACGGTGGGCCACCACTAGCCTAACATCGTGTCACTCAGTCTGGTGATGTCATCACAGGATGTGATGATGTTCTCGTAGCTCTACGGTATAGGTTAGTAACCGCGGTTTATCACTGGAAATATGTTTGGTAAAATAGCTAAAAAATCGACAGGTGCGGTTTATAACCAGACATTCTGTGTGAGCCATGACGATAATTTCCGGTGAAAATAAGAGTGTTTGCCGGGTCTGGCAACCAACTGACAGGCAGGGTAGGCCTATCGTCACCTGCGTTGGTGTGAGCTTTGACGCTTGACTATGAAGTCAATTAACCATCTGCGTCCCAATGTGAATAATAATAATATGGACTATATGCAAGCAAATTTAACTATGTAAATCATGTAAATTAAAACATACTTGTCGGCTGAAAGCATAAATAATTAGATCTAAATGTTAATGAAATTTCACGATGGTAGATGATTTTAAACGTCGCAT
The DNA here is from genome assembly GCA_964017125.1 of Flabesymbios commensalis. Lineage (NCBI taxonomy): Eukaryota > Metazoa > Annelida > Polychaeta > Terebellida > Flabelligeridae > Flabesymbios > Flabesymbios commensalis. Next base: position 45,749,031 of record OZ024913.1, on the reverse strand, counting down.
ATAATAGAAATATCACGGTATTCTTATTGTCCATAGGGCTGAGATCGTCGTCATAACAGTCTAATTGGAGCTGTAGAAGTACAAAGCGAAGGGCGGCGATGGTGCCGGGGAAAGATAATAGGCATTAACTGTTCACTTGTGATCACTTGTAGTTACTGCCTTTTGGCTTTCTTATACGTTATACTACTACCCCAGCCTCTAAGACGTTGTTTAAGTATTATACAAATGTTTTGTGTCTACTGGGACAGTTGACCACCAGGTGCTGTTCTCTTGGTATACACAGCCGGCCGATATTGGGTTTAACCTTCATAACCCCCTCGATCCCCTCGAACCATCACCCACAACCCCTCGACCCACAACCCCCTCCACCCACAACAACATATTTTTTATCCCATTAGATGGTAACCAAATAGCTGGCAAGGTCGCTAGTCATAGCCCGAAAATTGAAACGAAGTGTCAGACAGGCTAGTAACCAAATATTTATACTTCAAGTAGGCCTACCCTATAGGGCCTATATCGAGAAGTTCCCACGTTCAAAAGTTCCCACGTTCCGAGAACTTCAAGTCACCATGCATATGAGACCCACTGCAGGCAGTTAAATCATTTATATAATTGCTGTCAACAAAACTGTTAGGGGAGCACTATTCAATCACCGGGGGGGGGGGGAGGAATGGTGCATGATCCTCTAGAAATGTAGGCCTACCTTTAGGCCTATTCTGCGAAACACATTGACGTCACCGGAATTCCTTTTACATGGCTACTCGGTGAAAAAAATGCTACACAAGACCCCCTCCCACATACTTCATTGTATCAGCTACATGTAGCTCCGTGAGTGTGTGCTTTATAGATTATGACCCCAGTGTCGGGAATATGGGCGCTGTGGCTGGCATCAAAGCCAACACACGCGCTGACACGGGAAATTCACCCAATGTTGTCTCAATACTGGGCCAGCATCTCCACAGCTGGCACAACATTGTCTGCACAGGGACGCTATGACTTGTAAACGCGGCACGCATATATGAATAGGATATAGGTCTACCGACAGATCATTTATTATGCCCTATCCATTAATATAGGGCCTAATATCAAAAACACAAATTAGGCCTATGTTATAAATAAAAAGGATCCACCAATAGGCCTTACACGTTTATAAACTAGACCTAAATCACCCATTTTCAAATTTGGGTCGAGGGGGTAATTCGGAATGGTTGTGGGTCGAGGGGGTTATGGGTCGAGGGGTTGTGGGTTGAGGGTCGAGGGTTGTGTGTCGAGGGGGTAATAAAAGTGACCCCGATATTGACTTTATGTTAGATTAATACAGTTGGGCTAGCGTCGTTTATGCGCATCTAACATTTATGCAATGGCGTTGAGCCGAACTTGTATGAAATTATACAAATTATGTTTTGTATTTGCTGGGAAACTGATTTTTCGGCTATATAGACAATCAACAAAAGAATTAAAATATATGAAAGCCAAAATCAAATATAATAACAATACAGTACCTCCCCGCGGCTTTATTCAAATTATTTATGACGTCATTTAAAATATTAAAAATCACATGAAACAAAAACTAATAAAGATTTTTCAAAAAATATTTCAATATTGAGACAGGAACCATACGGCTATCGAATCAATTGAAAAAAAATCAATTTTGACAAAATTGAGCTTATGGCCCTTTTCGCGTGGCGGGCCTTCTGACAATCGGGCCTTCTGACTAATCATCCTTACTCGTTTTCTGACTAACGGGCCTTCTGACTAACGGGCCTTCTGACTAAAAGGCGGACACCGGGTGGACGGATGGAAGGGTGAAAGGGTGAAACTATTTCCACTATCTCGGTATGTGCACTATATGCCTAGTGGAAATACAACACATTGAAAACAATGTATTATATATATGTGAAACATTTAGTCAGAAATAAACACATATCATTCGGTTTTATCTCATTCCGAAACATAACATGGGTATCTTATAAGCTTAAATGAAAGTTCTTTGGACGTTATCTTGTGCCAAAGCATAAAGTTTCCAATATGTCAGCTATAAATAATATTGAGTTTAAGACAACCATTAAAGTTAAATCATATTTTGATGTTTTAAATTAGTCAAATAATAAATTATCGTAACTTGAACTGTCTGTCTCGTCACTTGATGATATAATATTGTCATCCCCTAATAGCTAAAACATCTGTATTATATGCACGAATGACCACATCATTATATAGTCCTATATTGTCAATTGCTTCTGTGCTACATAAGTGAGTTTTAACGACACTTATGAAAAAAAAAAATATATATATAGGCTATTTAAACCAATATAGTACATTATCAATGTCATAAAAATCAATAATTGGAACCGTCTTGCTAATCAGCTTATAGATACCAGCAAGAATACATAGCACATCATCTTGATATCAGTAATCAGGTAATGTGTTTGTATATATGTCAGTGGCGGATCCAGCATAGGGCGTACCCGGCGTACGCCCCCCCCCCTTATTGGTTAAAATATTGCATTTTCTTGCATTTTTTTGAATAAAGTGAAGCTAACAATCTTTTTTTCAGCCAAAATGTGGCTTACGCCCCCTCCTCTTGCACATTCTTGATCCGCCATTGTATGTAGCAACAATACCAAAGGGCGGGGGCCTGGTGCCTGCTTTGAAAGTCAGAGATCGCAGATTCGTCTCCTGTTTTGGCATTCCTAGTTTCAAAGAACAAAATGTTTCCTCCCTGCTCAATCGTGAAGAATCAATATTGTGGGCAGCCTACATGACCGAGAGATAACGTGCTTGGCCGCAGACCAACAGGGATCAATTTCAAATCATGTGTCTGGAGGGCAGTGTCACCTCATTCATATCACCATCCCCAGGAGGCTCTTCTGGCCCAGTTTAGCCTATATGTGAACAAATGTGGCGTAAAACCCCATTCATTTTATTTCATTACATTTCATAAAGCCAACTAACACCTGACTCGACGTTTGCCTGATAACATTACAGTAACATTGCAGCAAAGATCGTGTGAGTTGAGAAAGCCTTCATGGGTCTTTATCCTTGGGTCGATCTACTGTTAGTATTGTGATTTTCGTAATTTGCATTACGTAAGAGGGTGTAGTAAAAGTGCATTACGGTTACATGTGATAATGATGGATTAGGGCTGCTGTAGATTTCACGGTTGAGTAAGAAACATTAAAAGTTGATATTTTACAACTCCGTGACGATTTTGTTAGGCCTATTTAAGGCAGAAGAATTGAAATTAAAGAATTAAGACTTCGTGAAAATGCCTGGCTAGCTAACTGGGGCCTATTAAAAGACCCAGAATAAATAATAAGTGCACATCTACTCTTGTATGTACATAATTTGTACATTGTAGTTCTGTAAAAATGATTTTTTGTCAAGCATTTTTCATTACGTGCAGTGGGCCTACTTCAGAATGTGTGTAAAATCAGCAAAATGTATGATGGGAATCGAACATATAATAAATTTCAATGATGGATGAGATATAAATATATACTACCGGCCTATACATATTTTATTTTCATAATAATACAATTTAGAGCATAGATATACATTCTCTGACACACCTGTAGCTGATATTTTGCAATGCTGTTGACAAGTTTCAAGGCCCCTGGGCCTCTTGTTTTATTTTGTGTTCAGAAAATGTACAGAAAACGTTGTTGATTTAGAAAGATTGTGAGTATGACTGCTCAGGACATTAAGATTTCATTATAGAATAGTAAGTAAATCATTGTGTCCACAGAACTACTTAAACCAGTGTAATTTGCGCAGGTCTAGAAAACAGGTGTTTTAACGTTGTGACCTTCTTGGACATGCCTACCTCTGTACACTACAAGCATCTTCCCGGCATCAAGTGATAGTCTTGATCATAGATCTAGATCTATGGTCTTGACACAGCGAGGCCGTCAGGCCAAGACATCAGGAGTAACAAACCTTGCGGGGGAAGATGACCACAAGTAGCCAGAAAGGAAAGGGCATGGTGCACACACAAACCTATGGATATCCCAACATCAATAAGAGTAATACAAATGTCATATATAGCGTCAGTTATATTGTGACGTTTATAAAGTTGTTTTTTTCATTTCGGACCAAAGTCACCCCTCAGGGCCGAAGTCACACCCAGCTTACAGTATATTTTAATGTGCCATAATAGCGTAATAAACTACCGTTATACATAATTATTTTTGAAGCCTAATTGATTCTTATCTGCTGTAATGTTTAGTGTATCCCATGATAATGGATGTGTACTTATTGTATGCTGCTATTTTTTTTATTCTAGTGGATATTTCAGACGAATCAAAAGTGACGTACACGTGTGACAAGAGCGACATCTGCATAACCAGTGTGCGAGACAATAACGTTACTGCAACTTAGTCGGAAATATCCACTCAAGAGAAACAACGGACAATTTTTGCGACTACAGCCAATAACCTATTATATCTATTATACTACACGAACGGAAGATCTCTCATCTTGAACCACTAACATTAATCTTGTATGCCTTGGCCTGAAAGATTGTAACTATGTTAGAGTCGACGAAAATGTAAATATATTCAGATCATTTCAACACTTCCTTATTGAGAGTGGGCGCTTTAAGTGATCAAGCTTAGATTTTCGTAATCTAAATTAATAGAAAAATGTTGTAATCTGATATAGATACTGTAACGTCCAGTGTGCTATGTATATATATTATAGTGTATTGTATTGTCTTTTCTATGTATTGGAGAGCCCTTCGACTAGCACTCGTTGCAACGAGTAATCCAAATATTACGAAATAAATATGTTTATATATAAAAATACGCATAATTTCGATAGGGACAATGTGCTCATGGATGCTACACTGTCGACTCGGTGTGTAATGAACATATGCTGCTCTCACACATAGGCGAATATGCCAGTGAATGTGCTTACGAATGAAAATACATATTTGACATTCTCTCAAAATTCGCTACACTCGCCGGGTATTTGTAAGCGTTGGTAGCAAATTCAGAACGTTCGCAAGTCATTCTCCACCAGATTACGGATATCGACCAATTTAGGAAGCTTCTTCTAAATTTAGGCGAATGTTGCGAATGCTGTCATTCGCAGTCAATTTTCGTAAGCATTCGCAAGCCATTGGTAACGTTGGTAAGGCACTCGGAAGCATTTGCAACGTTCGTTAGGCATTTGCAAGGCGTTTGTAACGTTCACCGTTTCACATTCCTTGCGAATGTCTTACCACTGTTAAATAAAAAAAAACAATAAGACCAGCGTCATATTCACTCCGTATTTATACCGATCGCAGCCTCGTCATCAAATATTCGCATCATTCGTAAGAAAATGGCAAGGCAGTGGCAACGTTGGTATAATAAGACATTCGCATCATTCATAAGTACGTTTTTCATAACATTTGCAAGGCAGTCGCAGCATTTATTCTTAAGCCTATTTGCACCATTCGCAACCATTGTTAGCAATTCGTAAGGCATTATCAAGCGTTGGCAAGCATTCGCAGTGCATTTGCTATATATTCGTAGGGAGAGGTCGAGGGATTACTGGGGTGAAAATATTCGCTATCTATTCACAATTTTTAGGCGAATTTCAAAGATTCATATTCGCTATATTCGCCAGTATATTCGCCTATGTGTGAGAGCAGCATATTTACTAACGTTTACATCAAACACGATACGTTAAACAAAATGTTGACTCAGTGTTGGTCCACCATCTATGATGCTCGCCCAACAGTAAACCAACATTGGTTCAACTTCGACTCATCAGTAGACGTGTACATTTTACACCCTGGCCATTGGCTGTGTTCGTTTGTCTGTCATTTTAAAGAATGATTCAACTGCAAAACGCGCATGCCTGGGACGGTCAAGTGTAGGCTAACAGTAGCCTATTGAGTACAGATTGACGGCATTAATATAACCACTGAACTGATTACAAGATACTACTTAAACGGGACATTGATCCAATGCTGTTTTAATGCTAGGTCAACGTCTGCGACACTGGCCCAACATTGAACCAACATTTAATAAATGTACAATGTTTGAGAGAAAGTCCTCCTGCCCAGCAAACACAAGACATTTGTATAACATTTATACAACGTCGGCCCAACGTTTTCGACGTTGGTCCAACATTGCATAAAGTCATACAAATGTTTCGTGTTTACTGGGCATGTCAATACAAGCTTGGGTCAAGCAGTTTCAACATCCCCGCAGTAATACAGTCAGTTTGTTTGCAAGCAAGCGACCAAGTAGGGGTAAGGGCCAAGAGCTTTGAATTATAAACTCGTAGATGTTGCTCAAGTATATATGAACTTGCTGTGATTTGAGAACTTGCTCTTAATGAGGCTTTGGGTATGAAACGCATATTTAGTATTATTATGGAATAGGGACTTGGCCTACCCACTGGCACTATCGCCTTCTGGGGGACCCTTGTCCCGCGAATTTTAACAGTTGACTACACCTTTAACTCCCTGGGGTGCATGCCTAGGCCTACCCTACTACTATTTCTGGTTTTCGTATACATTGCCATCTCTGTTCTATCAGGTACTAATAATTATGTACACCTGAGTGAAGTGGATCACGCGAATGTGAAGTGTTTTGTCTATGGGCTCAGCATCGAAGTACTAGCTGGGCACGATGTCACAGCGATAACATTGCAAACCTAATACTGGGTACCTTGTTATTTTTGCACCAGTGTTGCGACATTTATTTTATACCTTCATAACAAATATTTATGTACAAATTTTCTGTGGGTAAGCAATGGGTGATAGCTCTTATTTACCCAAGGAGGATAACAATGATACAGGACGAGGTTCTTTCACATTATCATCTATTTTGTGTAGTTTAGCGTTTTCATTTGTTCAGACGATTTGCACGTTAACTAATAATACCGTAGGGGCCTAATTCACAAAATGCACATTATGCACATTATGTCAAATTGTCGATAATTTACTTAAATAAATTTGTTATTATGCGGATCATAACTCCCTAACTTGTGGTTGGTAACTGCAACACCAATGATTATATCACGTTGCTGGTAACTGGTAATTGTATGCATTGTATTGCAAGTGTCAATTATTTTTATGTGTGGTGGGGTCTTAATGCTGCAGCTTAGTGCCATCTCATCCACTGTCATATACACCAGTTGGTTAAGGTCTCACACGGTCGTTTACTTCACTTGCCCGATAAGGAGTTCTGGGCATGTCTAGGGGATTTACCACAAGACATGCCCAGACGACCAGTATGCAATTTGATGCTGAAACACAGCACAGCTCTGCTATCCTCGTGTCAGATAGTCCCCAGAGTAGCAATAGTTGAGGGTAACTCTGTAGGGCCCGCGACCGGTTTCCTTTCGGCCGGCGAGGCTTGACAGGATTGGGAACTGAGTTTTTTCCTCCCGTCGAACCTCAATGACGCTCTTTTTCCGCGCCTTTTTCAACCACTTGTAATCCAGACAGCGGACAGCGGACATGCCGTTCTGCTCCCCGCAGAACTAGCCACGAGGCTAAGGCCATCGCCTCTATCCGAGAGTGTGTGCAGCGAACTTGTATATGTTGAATTGACACAATAAACCAAGGAAGGAGAAACAATGAATTAGAATGATGTTTATTTGCTAACTGCCGCCCAGGCTGGATATAAGAGTTTGACTCACAGGATTGGGAGTATAGGTGCGCACAGTCCGAGCCAATATGGCGGCTGTACGCCCTACCATCCCGATAACTCCATTTATTCCACATGATAGACATAATATCAAACACCCTATTGCCGTAGTTTAACGCCCTGACGTGGCCACATCAGTGCCTGCACCAGTGCGAGAGCTTTTGAGCTGTTGAGCGGAGGAAACAGGGTACGCTGATCCGCCCGAAGAGTATAGCCACACTCGTGGACGCTGCAGATTCTCTTGGATGATCGCTATGGACTAGTGCTTCCGTGTCATGCTGTACAGCAGGCAACAGAAGGAACAGCTCCCTAATGAGCTGCACCAGATGGGGACGAAAAGTACTACTACTGGCAACCATCCATTCCTAACACCCCCTAATATTAAAGATTTGTGTGTCACCAAGGACTACTGAAATAGAAAGTCAATATAACATACCATTTTAGGGAGGCTACTGTATTTAATGGACTAGCAATTTAAACACTTCTGAAGCAGTTATAATATGAATCACATGACAATTTATTTTTTAGAAAGACCCATAAAATATAAAATGGTGTATAATTGATCTAAATAAACTGTTAAAGATTTGTGTGTCACCAAGGACTGCTGCAATAGAAAGTCCATATAACATACCATTTTAGGGAGGCTACTGTACTTAATGGATCAGCAATTTAAACACTACTGAAGCAGTTATAATATGATTCACATGACAATTTATTTTTTAGAAAGACCCATAAAATATAAAATGGTGTATAATTGATCTAAATAAACTGACCTATTAGTCGGGCAGCAGTTATGATCTACTGCGCGCAATTTGTCAACACTATTTTTTTTAACTTTTATGTCATCGATAACATTCCAATGAACAGTTGTTGCCAGCTTTAAAAAATATTTTTTGAAAAAATATCATTTTCAGATTTTATGACTATACGTTGATAACATTCGCCACCGACGCTTGTTTAAAAAACACATATTTTACAAATATGAATTTATTGTACTAATTTATCTCACAATTATGATAATATACCATTAAGTAATACTAAGGTATGCAAAGTTAATTTTCGTGTTTATTTAATAACTGCCGATAGTAACTTTTTAGTTTGCTGGCGTATTATGTGATTAGTTCCCACAAATGAGTCACGTAGAAATCTTGTGTGTATGGGGTGGCAGTGTTCCCAATGTAGTAGGTAGCTATTGATATAGTACTACTCTCTATTCTCTTTTGGGTAAATGAAGCTAATTTCTTTCGTAAAGTACATTCGTTACTTCTACAGCTGATATGACAAATCATGAGCAAGTCCGTATTACCAAAATGCCTCATATATATGTCATCAGAATGCATAAATGACTTACCATTACCAACATAATTATGTTTCTGTATTGCCAGTTCCTTTAAGCATGTATCGATCAACGTGAAATGGGTTATTAAAAGAAAAAAATATTTCTGCACCTATATTTATGCCACATGAATAATATTCTGAATAAATTTGTTTGTCTCACTAGTCTATCTGACTGGTCTTATGATTAATTGACATTTTATATTTTTTGTGCTGTTATGTTTACTCTTGAACAGCATCATCTACATTTAGTTTTGAGTTTTATTTTGGAAATACATCAAAACTGTATTATTTACAACCGTAGATGTCTCAATCCTAGAAATAGCACTGTATAATCTATAAAATTACACTAAAAAAGCAATCATCCACCAATCAGCCCTTGTTTATAAAAATCAGTCAGCTATAAAACTATTTGTGACTCACACGAAAATACTTTATTGATATTATTTTATTATTATTAATGCTGCAAGAAATATTGGTATGGAACCAATATTCATTATTTTATGGACAACCCATGGTAATAAAGTATATACAGTAGCGAGCCCTATAATAAAAAAGACAACCTGGGTAAAGTGGAAACATTTTCGGATCTATAATAATAACTGTTGAATGCAATCATAAGTACTTAGCTTCCACCTCCCATATAATCACACTCGCCCAGCTCAGGCTTATATATCTCTCACCATGTATATAAAGGCCTACAGTACGCCTTGTTATTGCATTTTTCTCTGCATGTTCATATTATATCGACAATAAATCAGGTAAGACATTTGCAGTTAGAAGTAGGGTCTGTTGATTGTATGCTACGAGTGTTATCACCGCCATGCCGGAGTAGTGCTGTATGCTAAAGTATTATTCACTCACTCACTCTTTTAAGGGATTTATTTATGATCTTCAGCTTAAGTTTCTTGCCACGTACCAGAAACAGATCTCATACTCAAAGGCCCATTCCCAGGCAAATGGCATGTTTTTGTTTTAGCTTTGTTATATTTTTTTAAGTGTTCGAATGAGTAAAAATGTCGGTTATTACATTTTTGCCTTCTAGATAGACCCCTTTTATAATGGTATTTGACATGTTTGACAAAAAAAGGACATGACTCACCAATTTTACTATTTCATTAAATTTTTTTTTACAATTTATTAGCCGTAATCTATGACAACAAGTTCTTAAATCATGTTAGGAGAAGTATGTAAGGTCTCAGATGTATCACATCGTCAAAGACGTTGTGAGTTTAATTACAACGTCATCCCAAAAGGACTGCTTTCCTCACGGGCCCCATATTTCAAAACTGAGAGCTTATAGTCATCTAAACTCGGCTGATTGACATGTTTCAAATCTTTGCAGGACATCGTGAACATCGCCAAAATACACTGACAATATTCATGGGATGTTCGTGCCTGTTGTAGTGACAAAAAGGAAGGGATTTTCCTCAGTGTTGACCTTTTCAAAGAAAAGAACAAACCAACTTCGGCCCCTTCATCTAGACCCTCAGTGGACAGGTTTTATGGTCAATTAAAATACACCGGTGACGTCAGTCTATTGTTATAACAGGAGATTCGGATCTACGAATCTACCGTTATTTTTCAGACTGGCCTGGGCGGGCACAGTGATTATTATGCAGGTTTTACCATGACACTACATGCCTACTATCAATTCTTGGTTGACCACACTGACTATTTTATCTATCAATTCTTGGAGCACATGTAGGCCTACCTATTTTGTGTATTTTAAGTCGAAGAAAGAACTCAATTACGATAGATTCGTAGATCTGAATATACTCGGCGCTGCGCGCTTCGTACATTCAGATCTACGAATCCATCGAATTTCGTTATTTCTCCTTGACTTAGTGTCATGGTTGTCTGAAAGTGTATGAACATTCCGAAATACACACTTATCGGGTACATAACTCTTTCAAATAGAGGGTGGAGAAAGATAATATAGATTTACGATGATATAAGCCTAAATAGCACAAATTTAAACCATGGGCACTTGGGACAGCCAAGCTCGGGGCACTTGGGACAGCCCCTTTAATCCACTGTCATCATGAGCAATTTAATTTCTCATTGGTTACTTGGCAACTAAATATTATGATGGATTATGTTAGGGTTCTATAGAATATACATCAATTTGGAGGGCAATATAGGCACAATACATTGAAATAACATAATTTCCTAGTGAAATTTTAAACATTCACCTTTTTAAATAGAACAGGTTCCCAATATTGTCCACTATTTCCATCGCTTCAAATAACCATTATCTTTTATTATCGTTCCATGTGTTGAAACTATTTTGACTTCCGAGTTGTTCTGCAACGTAATTTTTTTTATATCCACAGGCATACTAAATGCATATATTTGTTTTACTTGTAAACGGATTCAGTGCTACTCTGATTTTTTAAAGCTGCTGTACGTAGCTACACGATGTCATGATTGTATCCATTTCAATAGGATACAAATTACAAAATGTAATACCCGAATAAAAGTCGTGTCGTGGAATACACAAATCATTCAGGGGGATACAATTCTATGTTGTCACTGATCCGTGATAAAGGTACCCTACAAAGTGCATTTCACTTCAACTCTTGACCATGAAACCATGATGAGAACACTTAATTCCATTTTTTTTAAATGATTGCTTTGTAAAATGATATAATAATGTTAGTTCTGCTAATTTATTTTGATTCATTGGTAAAAGATATTTAATTTTATAATTTATTATTTTACCAAAAAAAAGAATGTAATTTTGTAGTTCAAAATGATTGGTTTATGATAGGTAGATGGTAGTGTGTAGGTGGAAGGTGTAACATCATTTCAAGATAAAGCAGAAATTAATTTGCATATTTTTGACGCTAATTGGTTACAATGAAGGCGAAGCAATTGCAATGGTTGACAGCATAGTACCACAAATTATATACTTATATGGTTCATTTACAAGGTAAAGCTTTGCAATACGTTTGGTGATGGATGCTAGTTTGCATATGTGATGATAGTTGGTTATGCTCAGGTTGTTAAAATTACTAGAAAGAGTTGTTCGGAAACAAACACGAAAGCAGCCCCAGTCAGCCATTTAAATTTGATATAGATCAGCAAACAAGAGTCAAGAGTTAGCCTTATAACACAGGACAGTTTATCATGCAAGGATTCCCATATAATGAGCAAAATTGAAACAAAATGGCTACCAGTCGGACATTTTGGATTTTATATCTGTAAAATTTGTCATGTGTTGTTCTTGTGTAACACCAGACATTTCTCATAAAAATGACCGACAGTCAGCCATCTTTGATTCTATTTCTGCGAAATTTGTCACGGGATACCTTACATTTTGTTTTATACCCATGGTCCAGCTATTTTGCATTATTTTTGGGTTAAGTAAATGTCTTGAATTTACTCAATTAGCGGCAAAGTTAATCAGGTAATTGACTGACATAGCTAACCATATATATGTGATGGAAACTTGTGTGATACCTTACCTTTTGTTCTATGTTCATGGTCTAGCTATTTCGCTTTGTTTTCGAGTTACGTAAATATCACAAATTACTCAAATTCAAAATGGTCCCAAAACGGCCATTTTATAATTGTGACACAGTGTTCTCCAATATCTGCCAAAGTAAAAAAAGCTCTGATGGAAACTTTTTCCTGAAACGCAGAAGTTCATAGATTAGTAGCTATTTTGAAAAAATAACTGCGGCGGCGGCGGACCGTGTGGAATACAGTAAGCAGCCCGCCTTCGGTGACGGCTGTTTGATTAAAAATAAGTTACGGGCATTTTTTATGTTGCTGGAGGTGGCTCACATTTTCAAGGTTGATATAAAAGCTCATATTATGCTGAGCACTTTCATGATTTCAAGTCGACTGTCAAACATATACTTTATTATATTGGATTCATTGTTATAATGTGGTGGTGTTCACTAGAAGCCTCTAAAAAGGGTTTAATATTCCATAAAAGTGTGTGGAAATAGTCTACATGCATTTACACCAAACGAGTTGAAATGGTGTGTTACAAAAGAAAATTGAGCTAAAATTACCCAATTTATACAATTTCCAAAGTATGATTATTAGGCCAGCGGCCATCTTGGACGCCATTTTGAATAACTAACAATTGAATACTCAAAGATTCCAGCTTAGCATCATTCAGATTATGATTTTTAAAATTTTCTCCTAGCAAAGTCATCAATGACATGGTTCGGGCTTTTTTGAAATGTTGGTCACATTGTTGCTGGACTCAGATATAGATTAAAACAGGATTTTAGGAAATGGCTACTAATAGGCCCTATAAACTTACAAAATAACGAAAAAAAAAGTTCGCAAATTGAGCGCAGTAGCCCCCTGTTATAAACAACGGCCTACTATTGTTTTACGCCTACTATATCGGCCTATATCATTTGTATTGTTTCAGATGTATTAGATAGGGGATACTAGTATGTCAACAAAAGTGGAAAAAGTGGCCTGAAGCCCCGATCATTCATTCATTTAAAAAAAGTCTAAGTAAAAACATCACTCAGTGAGTCGATTAATCGATTTTTTTGCTCGGATAAATCGCGTAGGACCTACAGTCCATGGGCTCGGGTTAACCCTCTCATTGGGACGGGTGCCTTCTGATGACAACAGTGACATAAAGCCAAATATCTAACTCACATTAGGCCTACCGTAGGGCCTACTATGTAAAATCAAGGTCAAAGACCAGAATGATTTTTACTTTCAAAAATCAAACAAGTTAACTAGTCACAAATATGTCTATTATATTATCATCTAACTAGCTCTGTTGTAGCCTAAGTGTTGGTAATTGACATTTTATTTGTGCATATTTAAAAAAAAATTAAGGACGTCCTTACGACGAATTTACTAAATAAATCTCGCTGTGACCAGCATAGGGTGAAACCCTCGTGTTTGCTGTGTAGCCTACATACCCTTTAAGAACTAGGCCTATGTCATAGAATTGAAGTTTTTATCCACTTGAAATTGTTTCTCGCTACCCCGATCCACAACTTCAAGTGAGTACAAATTATTTATGCCCTATACATATAAATTCTTAGCACTTTAAGGGTTAAAACTAACGGTGTTATGATCTCACACCGACCAGCTCTCACAGCGTGGCTGCACTTTGTACTTTTGGATCATGTCAGATAAGATAATCTGATGTGATATTGAGTCATAGGCCTATTGAAGACACTGGGGATTCCAAACACCTATATAGTGTAGTCAAAGTGTAGCACACTATAAACAAACCTGACAACGACATGGCGACAAAATTCGCGTCTCATATTCTCGTGCTCTGTTTGACTGGTGTATTTTCCATAGGGGGTAAGTTTACATAAATATTCTGCATATAAACAGTATTTAACGTTAGTTCCTAAAATTGTGCAGGGGTCACTGTCGAAAATTCCACTTCCATAACTCCTGTTAAAGGCCTACTTAAAAAAATCATGATCGAATAGAGCAAGGAATATAGAAAATTTCTATATTCCTTGCTCTACTCAATCATGATTTTTTTTTAAATAACTGACATTGTGCGAATACTCTGTGTTTTCGGAAATATTTGTTAATTGTTATAATGTATTCCGTTATTCCTATGCCAGTTTTATTTATATATATATATATAGTAGCCAGACAGGAAAATACAGTTTTCAAAGTCGTTCGTTACATGGGACAGACTTCAATAGCCTTTACACGTTTTAAACATTTTTGGAAGGAGATTGTTACGTAAACACAATGTGTTATCTTTCTTTATCATGTTTCAGGTATTAAATATCAAAACTATACAGATTTTAACATAAAACTTAGATTGATCCAGCAGAAAGTACGAGATTGATCAAATTACAACATGTTGTACATGCCACGAGACAGACTAAAGCCTATATATCTTCCCTTCTCCACTAGGCCTGCTGTATGTGACGCTCCCAGAATCTACCCCTCTCTCCCATAATATACCCCCCCCCCTTTAAAAATCCATATGCAACCCTCCCAGAATCCTCCCCCCACCTACGATCTACCCCCTTTTTTCGTGATTATGTAAGGTGTTTTCAGATACCATAATCTACCACTCCCTCCCAGAATCTACCTCTTTTCCCACTAATATGTGCCACGCTCCCAGTATCTACTTATCCCTCCCATAATATATCTCCCTTTTAAACATCTATATGCGACACTCACTGAATCTACCCCTCCCTCCTAGAATATACCCCCTTTTTCACAGTTATATGCGACACTCCCGAAATACCCCCCCCCCCCCCTTTTAAATATATATATGCGACACTCGCCTAATCTACCCCTCCCTCCCTCCCGCTCAGAATACACCCCCTTTTAAACATCCATGAATGATCCATCCAAGAATGTACCCCCTCTTTTCCACTAGGGGCAGATTCTGGAGAGGCCACACCCAGTTCTTGAGAAGGATGGTAGCCTATATCCTGGGAGGGAGGGGTAGATTCTTGAAGCGTCGCATATATATATGTTTAAAAAGGAGTAGGCCTATTATTCTGAGAGGGAGGGTTAGATTCTGGGAGGGTCGCATATATGTTTAAAAGGGAGAGATATTTTGGGAATGGGGGGGGGGGTTATATTTTGGGAAGGAGGGGTAGATTCTGGGAGGGTCACATGTATATGTTTGAAAGGGAGGTATATATTTTCTGGGATGTATATGGGGTAAATTCTGTGAGGGTTGCTTATATATATTTCCAAACTTTACACCGATGACCCTGACCGATGACCAAAATAAACTAACTAATTATTTATGTAGCACAAAATATAGGATTAGAAAACTATTTTATGGGCAAACCTTATCTAATCATGATATATTTAATAAAATTAGGCCCTATAGTAATTTAGTTGTACTGGTATTATGGAATTATCGATTAATCCAGAAGCGTATTTACACTGTGGATATATTGTGATGCAGAAGCGTATTTACACTGTGGATATATAGTGATGTACAACATCATCTGTCGTTTGTGTAGAGCTCTATTAACGACATGGCTTAATACGCTCATAACATCTGTCCCGTTTCAATGTGCAACATACGTGTATAATATCGTAATGTAGCCTACGACACACCACTTCTGTCTCATGTGTAATGAGCGACATGAACACATCGGTCCTTTCATAACTTAGGCTACAACATGGCAAAGCTGTATCAGGACTTTTGCAGGCATTTACTCGTTCATTCTGTCGGAGGGCGTAGCATCAATTATATCAGACGGTAGAACTTAAAAAACTGTTATTATGAGTTATCGTATATGGTATTTCGTTGTTAAGATTGTTTATATATATTTGGAGAACGTTTGTTCCTTGGCAAATAGTAAGAGTAAAAAACATGTGGTAAAATAACTTGCCGTGACCAATGCTATTTCGGGCTGCTCAATGTTTACCCCACGTGGGATTTCACTCCGCAATATGGATGTGAAATTATTTGAACTCTACCCACTCACACTAGTCTGTGGGATGATTTCCAAAAAGGGCTTAAAATAGAATCTGGTCGAACTCCACTCATAATTAGGTTTCTTGGTGCCAAAACAAAGATAAACATCTTAGCAAAAAATGTAGAGGGGGGGGGGGGGTACCTTTGTCAAAATTATCCGAAAAAGGTAAACCGGGGTGGAATGTTCCGCCATTAACGAGTATTATATTTCGTATCATTGTTTGACCAATATTAAAGATATCTCCAAATATGAGGTGTCTATAACCAGGTTTTGATGGCCAAATAACATTATATAGCCAGTTATAGGCGGGTAGCTTTGACAGAATTGTCCAAAAGAGCAAACTGGGACAAACTATCCCGCCAAAACCGAAAAAAACTATTTTGTGTCATATCTCGGCCAATATGACGGATATCTTCACACACGAAGTGTCTATAGGCCTACCCAGGTTTTGATGGTCAAATATCAGTTTAAAACAAGTTTTAGATTGAACAGGTGACTCCTTGCTGCCATTACCTGATGCTCCGTGTTTTTTTATTGTCAAACATTTTGTCACAGCCGCCGTTTAGTTGATCTGATTCCATTATAACGTATTCAGTTAATAGTTTCATAGGTAGCAGATCTTCTAAGACAGTGCAGTATGTATGATACAATATTATGTTGAACAACACCAGATTGGTTTTGTTGTTCAGTGTATGTCTGCTTATTCATTTATTCACTTCAATTAGAATAATGGAACTATATGGGATTATAACTTAGTGATGTGGCATTATAATGTCAGAATAAATATTTCAATTGCAGTATGTGACATCATACATGTCATAATGTCAAAATATTGCATCATCATGTGAGAATATGTTAGCTTAATATCACAATGTTATAGTGTCCAGTTATATCCTTATAATGCCAGAATGCTCCGGGGTTTTTGGTTGTCAAACAAATTCCATCCTCCGTCAGCAGCCGGCGTTTAGTTGACCTGATTCCATTATAACGTGTTCCATGGTAATAATTTTATAGGTAGCAGATGTTCTAATGCAGTGTAATATATATATGATAATAATACTTGGTCGACAACCGGTTGGTATTGTTGTCCAGTGTAGTATTCACTTCAGAATACTGGACTTGGTGATAGCTCCCTGAAGTGTGGGCTCGCACGATCAATTGCTTTAAATAGTTTATTGAACACGAAAATAAACGGGCATTACAAACACGTGTTTATTCTTTTCAAACATTATATTTTATGACGTCCTAAAGTAAGGTGGGTAGACCACACACCATGTCCTCACTTAAATGCAGATGTGGTTGATGTAAGCTTGGCCACTTCATTTTTTTGCTTCTTATTGTGACAATTGGTCCATTGTTTAGCATGTATATTTTTATCATTGTTAGATCCAGTTTGGGTAGTTACAATTTTGGCGAAATATCTCTTTTTGCTATGAGATTTTATGGAATTTCACAATTATCCCTATTATTTTATATTGTTTGGTACATATAGATATACAAGCCATCTACTCTGTCAACTGTCTTTTTGCACAATCTTCCAAGGTCGACATTGGCCTACTGTAGGCCTACATGAGAAGATAAGACTGGTCCATCAAATATTTTCATCCGCTTTAACTAAAATTTACGGATTGAGACATGTTAGTAGGTGATATCTTGTTCCCTGGCGGAATGTGGCCATATCTGATTGAAAAGGTGATTTAATAGGCATGTACAAATGGTGCTTAACGGCACGTTTTGTCAGTGAAGGTCATTCAAAGTCATTCAAAATATTCCACCGTCCTCAAGTTGAATAATATACTTACTTGGAAGACGTTATAATGGAATCAGATCAACTAAGCGGCGGCTGCGACTAAATAGTTGACAACCAAAAAACACGGAGCATCAGGTAATGGCAGCGACAAGTCACCTGATCAATCTATAACTGCCTTAAAATGATATTTAACCATTGAAACCTGGGTATAGACACCCTATATGTGCAGGTATCTGTAATATCGGCCGAGATATGACACAAAATAGAACTTTCGGTAATGGCGGCTCATTTTGTCCGAGTTTACCTTTTTTGTACAATTCTGTCAAAGGTACCCTCCTATAACCAGTTTTATAATGTTATTTGACCATCAAAACCTGGGTTTAGACACCTCATATGTGCAGATATCACTGATAATGGCCGATACATGATACAAAATATAATTTCCGTTAATGGCGGAACATTTTGCCCCGGCTTAACATTTTCGGATCATTTTGATAAAGGTAACCCCTCTAGATTTTTAGCTAAGATGTTTATCTTTGTTTTGGTACCGAGAAACCTAATTATGAGTAAAGTTCAACGGAAGGAAAATTATTTTTGATTATTCATCCCACAGACTACACTGGATACGGTAAATTACGACATCGTCTACACGTGACATACACAGTAGCCTATGTAGAGGCTTGGGTCGTAACGTTATTTTGTGACCGATGAGATATAATTCCTCGTTCAAACACTGATCAGATAAGTCAAATTCTATAAGTTTAAAAAGCAAATTCCCATAGGGGTCCCGATTTAGAGGTTGCATTATTTATCATGAGAATTATAGTAGCAGACGAAATGACAGACACTAACACGTTAGTCCCTACAAATTTGAAATGTGACCGATCCTGTCACGTACAACATGACCGTTATAATACATGTAGGCCTACATGAAAATCAGGTGTTTCTCGTTGTTTGTGTGACTATTGAGCGTTGTTTTCAAAATATAGATTTATAATAATGAAATGTTAGTTTGCCATAGTTTTAGACGTAGGCCTATAGACCTGTGGTTAAAAACACTTGATTCTTGTGTCGTTCTGAAGGGTGTTTGTGTACCTTAGATTTTCGATTTGATAAAATGATGATTCCAAACGAAAATATTTCGAATAGTGCTATAACCTGTTATTGAAATGTTCTAAATTTGTTATATTAGTCTGTCCTAGCAAGGAATATAGAAAAGACGTCCTTCTAAATTCCTTGGTCCTAGTGATACTTCGTAATTATGATGATGTCAAATAATGAAGTTTGATGGGAGCGCTAAGCATTCTATGTTCACATAGTATTTGAGCTAGCACTTGGAGCGACCACTCTATTTTGAAAGAGGTATCCATGTTAAAAAAACAATTAAATGTTACCATATATAAGGTGATGAAATCATATGATGGATGTGAATATATTTAGGGAGGAGGGCAATACAGTTTCATTTTGCAGAAATATAATAAATTCAATGTTGAAATGCCTCTCACCATTCGCCACTTTTGGTAAAGAACAATGTCAAGTTCATTCAGCCATTCACGGAAAATTGACATAAATGTGAAAATTGCTGAGTTAGATGCTGAGACTTTAAATGTAACAACGCAATCGAGCTGTCAGATACTAACATTGTGGTAGTCGTAGGAACTGGTGTTAACTTGCTCATTTTGCTTTCAAAACTTTCTCACCCAACAACAATGCTTAACTGTGTAAATCTATGTGATGATAACCGTCCCCTGACTTCCACAATGCCAGCATGGGATAGTACATGAATTCTAAAAAGAAGCCATTTTAATTAGTTCATAAACATACAGAACTAGAACATAGGATTATGAGAGTATTTCAATTTATCATCGTCGTCAACAGACCCTATCACAACAGCTGCATATTGTTTTCGGTTGCCTTTTAGACATGTATTGTGTAGCAATAAATACAGCTCTGGCCAGGAAGCAATTAGCATATATGAGATTGTGGTTGGAGCTTGATGGTTGGACAACTGTAACCAGTTCCCATGTAAACTAATCCTGTTGCACCTGAAGAATTATCACATTTATTTTCAAGTGAATTAGGACCACGAGGAAGTATCCAATAGAGTACAGTCGTGGATGTCGCTATGTACAGCAATTCCGCAAGATGTGATATATATTGATGAGGGATGCAAGAATTGATAATGGCATTCAGAGATTTCCAGTAACTACATGTACTATGGACGTCAGAGTTCTTTGCTGTTGTGATAAAAAAAAATTATATTTAGGCACCAAAACAACTTTCTACGACATTTAGTTATGGTACTTTTTGTATAACTGGCGCCCATCTTGGATTTTTTTTTCCGTTCTAGCATGAATCAAATTTCAAAGAAAAGTTTCTTCTCTGCTCATTCGTAAAGATTCAATATTGTGGGGAGCCACTATTAACTACCCACTCGACCCGACAACATTGTAAATACAACACTGTACAAATTAGCAACTGTAAAGATGGCATTTTAAATTGATCTTTGTATTTAAAATTGTTTCCTTTTTTATCGGAATTTTACTGTTATTTAAATTGTATCGATGAATGCATGGTTACCTTTGACTTTGATGATAACACTGGATTGTAACACTTTGCTCAACATGGTATGCTCGTGTCACCCCCCCCCCCCCCCCCGAACGTTATATTAATATTTAGTTAAAATTTTATTGTGGTGGTCATTTTGGCAGCTATGTGTTTTCTTTTAGCAGTTGCTTATAGTGACAATGACATTACTATTAGGCTCTTGTAACCGTGAATATAATTATGATGATCGATTTCAAATAATTATTCATTAAAACATTGTTTTTTGTCCCAGTCTAACATTACCATGTTTACTGCAGCTTGTGATCCAGCCTCTGTATGTGCTCTATCTGTCTCAAATAAATTATGGCTTATATTTAACCATTGAAGTGCTGAACTATTTTTATATAAACCAAGATACCAAAGGTTTTTTTAATTTTAAGTAATAAATGTCTTAGTTAGCTCTTCCCGCTTCATTTGATTACCTAAGTTCTAATCTACGGCCAATATAAATATCTAAATATCGTTCAGTGCGGGGATCGTCGTTTAGACAGTAATTATGATCTTAAATCTATACACGTCTTATTCG
Organism: Flabesymbios commensalis; assembly: GCA_964017125.1. Lineage (NCBI taxonomy): Eukaryota > Metazoa > Annelida > Polychaeta > Terebellida > Flabelligeridae > Flabesymbios > Flabesymbios commensalis. The sequence continues at coordinate 45,727,749 of OZ024913.1, read as the reverse complement.
ATCCCCGCGCTGGAAGGGTTAAAGGTGTAGTCAACTGTCAAAATTCGCGGGACAAGTGTCCCCCAGAAGGCAATAGTGCCCGTGGGTAAGCCAAGGCCCTATTCCATAATAATACTAAATATGCGTTTCATACCCAAAGCCTCATTAAGAGCAAGTTTTCAAATCACAGCAAGTTCATATATACTTGAGCGACATCTATGAGGTAATAATTCAAAGCCTTTGTCTTTTGCCCCTACTTGGTCGCCTACTTGCAAACAAACTGACTGTATTACTGCGGGGATTTGGAAACTGCTTGATCCCCAAGTTTGTATTGTCACCAGTAAACACAAAACATTTGTATGACTTTATGCAATGTTGGACCAACGTCGAAGACGTTGGGCCGACATTGCATAAATGTCATACAAATGTCTTGCGCTTGCTGGGCAGGAGGACTTTCTCTCAAACATTGTACATTTATCTAATGTTGGTTCAATGTTGGGCCAGAGTCGCAGACGTTGGCCTAACATTAAAACAGCATTGGATCAATGTCTCGTTTGAGTAGTATCTTGTAATCAGTTCAGTGGCTATATTAATGCCGGCAATCTGTACTCAATAGGCTACTGTTGGCCTACACTTGACCGTCCCAGGCATGCGCGTTTTGAAGCTGAATGATTCTTTAATTAAAGCGCCACATTTCAAAACTTATCATCTAATTATCACTAAATTATCACAAAAAAAGTGAGTTAATGAGCTAACAAAACTGATTGACTACAGCAACTATAGTCGTACTTGTCGCTTAAAGGGTCGATGTGTTCGAATGATTACAATCGCTCCAAGATATAATCATAATTTATATGCTTGTGATAGTTATCTGAATTACTACATTATACAGTCAACTAGATATGTGTCTGTCTGAATAACAACAACATTGGCTTCTTGTTTAAAATAATTTTAGTGTGTAAAGGGTTTTTGTAGCATATTATAAATTGTTTTAAAATTTCGTTAGGTGTAGGCTATGTGTGTCTTTGGTCTTTTCGATTAATTGTTGCATTGTAAATGTCCACTCCGAGGTACTTTAATGATCATCACTCATAGGATTTAACGGTTAAATTCGGCCAGAAAGTGACTAGAATGACAGGACGGTGAACAAAGTGATTTTTCTAACCTTAAGCTACCACTTCGGCCTACAGGGGTCCATTATACCATTTCATTTTCTTGAGATGTATGGTTAAATAAAAATAAAAACCATTTTTGGTACCTCCATTTTGTACTAATTCCGATTTTTTTGCTATCTGTACCAATAGACTAGGCAGAATCTGAAGAAATGCGCTTACAAAAAGTCATGGAGGCATTTTGTGTTTACGGCTGGCAAACATGTTTTCTAGATGTATTAATATGTCCTAAATCCAAATATGGTGTTTGCCAGGCTGGATTTTCAACGAATAATCCTGTAATGGTAAATTCCAAAATGGCCGCCACCGAAACAACTAAAATCTATTAATTGTCATATCTTTGTAACCAACCATGCTATAAAGACAAACAAAGCATGTATTAATACATTGTTAGACACAAGGAATCCATTGATACCATTACTTAATTGATAAAATGTAATCAATTAAATATATATTTGATAAAAGCCACACCAATAACATCCATTTTAAAAAACTTTAATTGTATAACAAAATCAATAGCCTGATTCAATAACTCGAATATAAAGAATTAAAATCACTGATGTATGTCCTACTGTATGTTACATGGTTACTGCGAGGGTTATTGTAGTTTGTGGAAGTGCTGCGGGTAGAACTTATCAGGACAATGTCTGAGTGAGACAAGGAATCCTGTGATGCCATTACCTATTTGATAAAATGTGAACAAATCAACATAAGGGTCATATTTGAACTAAATTGTTTTGTAATTTTCACAAACACCCTGATCAGAGTTGGGGTAAATTCCTTTTTATCAATTCCAAATTCCATTCCAATTCCTTTTTATCAATTCCTGAGTCAATTCCAATTCCTTTGGTTTTGAGAAAAGTCAATTCCAATTCAATTCCAATTCCTAAAAAGTCAATTCCTTTCAATTCCACCCAGGAATGAGACTTCTGATACACATAGAACAGCTGTATAATAACTTGATTTAAAATAAAATAATAACACCTGATATAAAATTAAATACATTTTATTTATTATCTTGTAAACATATTCAAACATGTTACACTTAAACTTTAATATTAGTAGGGTGTAGTATATCTTTAATACCTGATGACGGAGTTGTACTCGTGTGGGCGCGGATGTGAGCGCGTTATTTCTATAGACTAGCTGTTACTTCACAATTGCCATCAACACGGCAGTGTAATTAACACAATGTCTCGCGACAAGCCGTGTTACTTGAAACTCTGATAAATCTGACCCTGTGGAGGTTACGGCGTGTCGACCCACACCTCACTCAAATAAACTCGTATTAAAAATAAAGCAACGTAGGATCTATTGTTGTATTTTATTTCATGCAATTATTCACATTAATTAGTTATCTTCCAATTATACTATTTTTTAATTCTAGCGAATAAATATACCCTAAGAAAATATATCAGGATAATCTCTAGGGCACAAAAGGCATTTTAGTGAAGTAATCAAAGGGTCAATTAGAGCGCTTGGCTACGTTGCATAACTTCCTTCCTACTAACACTGGATATTAACCCAATGTTGCTTTAATGTTGATCCACCGTCTTCAGCGCTTTCCCAATATTAAATCAGCATTGGCTCAACATCTATTGGAAACGCATTCGTTTCAAGGTCCCGATATTTCTTCTGTTCTACCAACTCGAAGGACAAGCGATAGTTTTGTTCTAAGCCATTCATTTACCTAAGTCTAATCATGACTCGTGATTGTTTTATAAACTGTAGACGTCCAAATGACAAAAATATAACAAATACGATAACTAAAATTATGCCCATGAGACAAGCATTACTTTTTAAATACAAATGTTAAAAAATGCTGTTAAGTGACACAAAAGTGATAGTTAAACAGTGTGATCATGCTTGCGCGAATATATAAGGAAAGCATTAATAAAATAATAGTACAATTATTTCCAGAACTTCAAGCCAGCAGTTCCGAAACATTGACCCAATGTTGATATAATGTTGGCCCGTCGTTACCGATGATGGCCCAAGATTAAACCAATGCCGGCTCGGCGCTCTCACTCGATGGTGATTCTCTAACAATATATACAGTAGGTGTTGACATTAGTTGAGTTGTCATGAGTCGCACTTCTCGGCAAAACTGTTACCGGCTGTTTACATCAGTCCTCGGGAGTAAATCAAGGTTGTATAGTAACAACAAGTAACGAATAACAAGTATATACCGATACGCACACACCAATCTGTGATTGAACTGCTCCAACTTAGCAGGAGCAATCTTGTTACAACTATTATTTAGATTACACATCACAATCTTATTTAATCTTGATGGCCGTAAGTTATTTAAATGAGTATTTTTACATAACTTAAATAAACCTTTTTATATAAGTTTATTATTATTATTATAATACACATATCAATCAACATAGATCAGGTAAAATTCTACTGCAATGACAAAAGTGATGATCACTCATGCGTTTAATAGCGATTAAAAAATAAACATGGATAAAAAAAGTCAATTCCTTTATCAATTCCGGGCATTTTTTGACAATTCCAATTCAATTCCAATTCCTTTTTTTTTAATTCCAATTCCTAGTCCAATTCCTGGAATTGAGTCAGGAATTGAGCTCAATTCCCATTCAATTCCGAAATTGACCCCAACTCTGACCCTGATAAAGAATACAAACATTCATGAGGTCATTTAACCACTATAGAAAAGCGTGTGCGTATCCATAAATCCCTCACAAGGACTATAACTATTTAATACAGAATTCACCAGTCAGTAGCGCACAGTCATTCTATCGTTACATTTTACATTTCTACATTTAGTATTTTAAAACACTCAAATGTAACGTTAGATGAAGAAACTGAGAAACGTTTATATCTAGGATGCATACAAGGAACCACCCTCGCTGACCAGGGCCTGTAGGACATGTGCACATGTCACATGTGACGCAAAGACACTGTGAAGTCAGTATGGCAAGAAACACGATTCAATGATGTTCGGTAAATAGGGACTTGGTGCGGTTGTGGGTTGAATCTTTGCTGTAAAAGCTTGTAGGGCCTACAACACAACCAGTAGCCTACATCATCTTGCTTTAAAATCGATTGCGTCGCCGTGGGTCCACCTGTGTGGAGATACTTCCATGACTTCTGAAGAGGATCAATATATGCCTAGGCCTACATGTGCGTATTGTGATTTGTCACAAGCCACTTACGCAGCCCCTTTCAAGTCACGACAAGCAAACAATACAAATCGCAGATCAAAGTTGTCATAACAATACCAAAGGGAAATACAATCAAAGTTGGTTCTGTTTTATGTTTTAGTCTACATTTAAGAACAATAACCTGCAGGTGTTTGTTCTATACACTAAAACATAGTTGCATACTTTCGTGACACAATATTCATCACAACAATAACTAGAAGAGTCTAGTTTTTTTGTAAAAAAAAACCCTGGATATGTCTCCCCCCAGCAGCGTAACCATAAAGGTTGATAGCTATTAGATTTTGTGTCAATGGCTTTTGTAATTAATGTTACTAAATAGTAACATAGAGCCATATGTGTTTTTATAAGTTTTTTTATAATTGTTTATTTTTTTCCGATCAAACACACAACATACACGATCTATTCAGACATCATGACACATACAACTTTACAATACCACTAACATTCAATATATCATGACACTTACAACTTTACAATACCACTAACATTCAATATAATTTAAATCTAAATCAGGTTTTTCCATTTATCAATAAATTTGTTTATGGTGTTATTTTCTCTGGAAATATTTTCTTCAACGTTTAATGTATTGTACACTTTCGCTACAAACAGTTGAACAGATGGCATGCGATTGTTGCACCTTGCTGCATACATACAGTATTTAGCTAATATTAAAATATAATTCTGAAGATTCGTAAAATTAGAATTACCAACAAATATACAATCTTTTTCTATGCTTATAATTTCCCCCGTTTTCGTGAACCACCATTTCTCAACTTCACTCCAAAAATCAGCTGCATAACGGCAGCTCCAAAATAAATGTAATAATGATTCACATTCAATGATTCCACAAAATGTACAGGCATCAGTCTCCGAGAGCTCAAATCGCTTCAACCAATAATTCGTAATCGTATAATAATTTGAATTGAAACTCTTGTAATATGGTATCCCTTAAAACAGTAAAGTGGCGTAGAAACACTCACTTTTGGTAAAATTGATTTTATAGACAAGGAATTAAAAATTTTCGGTGTTACTTTTCCAAGATTATACATACACGAAATAAAACATTGATATACAATTTTTGTTGTTGAATGTAAAAACATTATGGTAGAAGTACTATCATTTATATATAAATGAGAGTTGATTTGCGGTTCCATTCCATCTTTTTTTTTAATACTGATATTTTATTGACCAACGCATGCCATATGCTATACTCTCATGATTTTGTGCCTCTTTCTTGCCAGATTTTAAAATGAATCAAGTCGCCGTTTTCCATAAAAAAAATGGGAACAAAAACGCAAACCACTCTTTAATAAACATGGTCTCGTAACATTGATAGTTGAGGTTGTTATATTTTTATTGGTACACCAAATACACTGCTCACTCAGTGGCTTTTTAACTGCACCGTTGACACTTATCCAGGATTTAACAAGGTCCTGGTAAAAAGGTTGTAGCTTAGTGATATCAACATTTGCTTCTGCAAAATTACAGTGGAGTAATGCATCAAAGTCAACTTAACTCATTCAAATTTAATTTGAAAAGTTTTTTCCATAAACTGGGCTCTGAATTACAATACTGTTTCAGCCAGCGGAGTCTTGAGGCAAGCATTATAAGTTTTAAATCAGGTGCACTCAAACCCCCGTTAGACCTTGGCTGGCACAGTATAGATGTCTTAATTTTAAAGAGAACATAATGTCATTAATTTCCTTGTGTTTTCAGGTATATGTATTGCTGATAGAACATATTGAAACTGTGAAATTATAAAAGTTTTTAGTACCACAATTTTACCGATTAGAGTTAAATTCTTTCTTTTCCAATTGTTAATCACTGATCTAATTGTATTTTTTTTTTCTTAAAAAAATTCCATAGAAAAAGAGAACAAAATGTCATTAATTTCCTTGATATATTTCTCAGGTATATGTATTGCTGATAGAACATATTGAAACTGTGAAATTATAAAAGTTTTTAGTACCACAATTTTACCGATTAGAGTTAAATTCCTTCTTTTCCAATTGTTAATCACTGATCTGATTGTATTAATTCTTTTTTCAAATCAATAGCCAAATCCATGTCGTTTGATATAAACACTCCTAATATTTTAATGGCTTGCTTATGGCATGATACACCTATGGAGTTTAATTCACAGCTCGGATTTTCTCCTATACAAAGTGCCTCTGTTTTACTCATATTCAACAGTAATCCTGAGTATTGTCCAAAAAAATTAACAATGGTAAAAAATAGTTCAGCAGACTCTACATCTGCCACTTGTCCCGTGACATCATCTGCGTATAGGAGCAGTGACACAAGTCCAATCGGCAACTCTAATCCCTTTATCTGACTTTTGTCTCTTACCATCTGCGCTAAAGCTTCCAGTGATAAAATAAAAAGATATGGAGACATTGGGTCTCCTTGTCTTATATCTCTTGTAATAGAGAAATAACCTGAAAATGTTCCATTATTAATAGTACAACTGGATATATCATTATATAATAATCTAATCCATTTTATAAACTTCTTATCAAAATTGTACTTCTCTAATATACAAAAGATAAAATCCCATTCTAAAGAGTCAAATGTTTTTTTAAAAATCCAAAGCTAAGAGAAGATAATGTTGCTTGGCTTTTTTTGTACAATAAATACTCTCAAATAAAATTCGAATATTCTCAGCAATATTTCTTCCCTTCATAAATCCTGTTTGATTTGGATGCATAATGGTCGATAATATTGGTGTCAATCTATTTGAAAGTGTTTTAGAAAGCAGTTTATAATCGACGTTTAAGAGGGATATAGGACACCAGTTTTTCAGAAAAATACGGTCTTTCTTTTTGTCAATTATTGTAATTATTGCTTGTCTTTGAGATGTGGACAATTGTGCAAAATTATAAAAATAATTAAATGAGTAAACAATCATTGTGCCAAATAGGGGCCAACATTTACGGTAAAATTTCATAGTCAGTCTGTCGTTCCCTGGACTTTTCTTATTTTTGAAAGTTCTTCAATAGTGATTATGTCGCCATAGCCTGCAAAAATGTCGGAGTCCACTTTAGGTAAATTGACCTTATCTAGAAAACGAGTTATTTGATTTTTTTGATTTAGATCTATATAAACTACTGTAAAATGTACTTTGCATGTTTAAAATTTCTTTGGGGTCTGTAGTTATCGTGCCATCACATTTTTGCAATTTAATCATATTTTTTTTAATGATTGTTTTTTTCTAATGACAGGAAGAAATTTGAGCTCTTTTCCCCGTTTTCATACCACTGGCATTTTGAGCAAAAAATAGCGCCATCCGTTTTCAGTTTATCCACCTCTTTTAGTTTCTCATTAACTTGATTTCTCTTTCTATAACTAGCCGTACATGATTATCTGTTTCTTGGTCTAATTGTTTATGTGATCTAAGACTTTCTTTTTCTAATTTATTTTCATTATCTCGCTGTACATTAGCTCTGTTTTTAGAATACCGCATTGAAAACTGCCTAATTTTGTATTTAAAGAGTTCCCATATCATTCTAGGATCCTCAATATCTTTAAATTCTTTAGACGATGTTATTTTATTAGCCTGAAGCTGTTTCATGTATTCTTCTTCATCAAGGATGGATGAATTAACTTTCCAATAGCCTTTACCCCTCGCTCTTGTCTCTACTTCCTGAAACTCTAGTATCACCGCACAGTGATCAGATTTAATACTAGGGATAATTTCAGAATTTTTAATATGATCCAAATTTGCTTCAGTGATTAGCCAGTAATCTAAACGATATTGAATAAATGGATTAGAGCGCTTCCAAGTATATCTGCGTTGTCGCGGATGTTTTATTCTCTATACGTCACATAAACTGATGAATCCGATTCTTGACCTAATTTATCAGACATTTTGTGCTTTTTTTGCTTATAGGTTTTTTGAAGATATATAATATCTGCTTGTTTTTTATTTAACCACCGAAATACTGATAAACGTTTCTTTTTGTTGTTAATACCTCGAACATTAAAACTCAACAAATTAAAGTTATCTTGATTAGCCATGGTCATATTTCATTTGAGGGGCAATAAAACTGCATGTGATCATCATGCTGACTACCACAACACTGTATGTAAGGTCGGAAAATTAACCAGTTTTTGTGCGCAAACGAATTCCCTGGATCACTGCACATGTCAGAACAGATTCGATAAGTAAAGGTGATGATTTCTAAAAACGAAATTCCCAGCCAAAATGATATATTTTGGCCACGCCCACTATGGGTTAATAGGCAAATTTTTAAGGTGATATGCAATTTTTTTCTAGAAAGTCATGAATTTTTTTGCTCATTAACTTTGGCTAGGTGGCTCATGATTGGCCCTTATAGAAGGTCTCTGATTGATGCAAATTTCGAGGCCTGTCACGTGAGCCCTGTATTCTGTCTGTATAAGACACAGCCTTATCATATCTACTTTGTCACTTTCCAGTTCGAGAAATTGTATTTTCTTACTACCGGTACTAAAATATTTTGATTTAAAACTTTAACTGTTTTCTACTAGCTTCATCATGAGCAGCAGATCTACACAAGAAGAGAAGAGGAGCCGTTCTAGGTCAACAGAGAAGACCAGATCGGAGCTCCCCGGCTCCTAGGGTACCCTCTGTGGTTGTCAAGCTACCCTGTACTCCTCGTTCTCAGTCCTGGGCCCCAAGCTGTTCTAAGGGGGACAGGCAGAAGACAGAGAAGGTGGAGAAGAAGGAGAAGATGGAGAAGACGGAGAAAAAAGAAGCCAGCTGCTACAGTCACTTTGAGTGATCTCGAGCGCCAAGGGCCATCATGTATGGGTGCCCAGAACGCTTTGCTCCAGCACCATGGGTTATCCATGGGTGCCCACAATGCTTTGCACCAGTGCCATGGGTCATCTATGGATGGCCAGAACACTATACTGTTACCAGACGGCTTGACAGCTCTGGAAGGTGCAATCTTTGGCTCCGTTGTCGCCACTTCTCTCTGTCATGCGCACTCCTGTTCAACAGTAGCATCAGCAGCAGGAGCAGGAGCAGCAGCAGCAGCAGCAGCAGATTCAACTGCAGCCGCAGTTGAGGGTTGCCATGCCGGCACCTCCTCCGCTGCTCCTGAGGACTGGAGGGATGGCATGAGGAAGGAGATGAAGGCTCTCACGAAGGACTCCATGAAGGAGTCCTTCTATAGCGTACCCTGTTACAGCTCTTAAATCTGGGTCACATAAGGCTGGTAGGTAGGCGTCCCTCGGGACGCCAATGTTAGTCACGAAAATCATGTACTGTTTGCTGCGGACCATGCTATGGCTCCTTCAGAGGGTATCACCTTCCAGTGGGGCTCTGGAAGGTGCAATCTTTGGCCCCGTTGTCGCCACTTCTCTCTGTCATGAGCACTCCTGTTCAGCAGTAGCAGCAGCAGCAGCAGCAGCAGCAGCAGCAGCAGCAGCAGCAGCAGCAGCAGAAGCACCAGGCAGCTTATGGTGTGCTATTACGACGAAGGCAACGAGACATGGGTGTCGTCGCTCATGCATTAACCACGGGCCTGAACGATTGGAGGGTGTAGCTGACCACGTTCTTTCAGCCACCAGTGAACTTGAGGAGGGCCCGGTCAAGGACAGACTTCGTCAGGCACACAGAGAGGTCACACAGGCATCTACCCGTCCTATGGGTCATGCGCTGAGAATTCTGGCTGACAAGCTTAATGACCTCGCCAACCAGAGACGTGCGGCTTTGCAAGTGGTTATACAACCGACCATGTTTTAGCCCAGCAAAAGGGCTGTTGATCCGGCTAAATATCGAACCTCTCACTCTCACAGTTGTTTGCACTGATGTTTTCTGTATTTTTTTTATTTAAATAATTTAATTATTGGAAGTATATTGAGGGCATATAATACTTGTAGGTATTCTGTCCTTATTGACATGACAACATTTTGTATTTTTTATGTATTATGGTGTTTAAACCTTGTTTGTCCTGCCAATAAATGCATTTTGAATTGAAAATTGAATTAAACCTTCGTCAACCTTGACCACACCGTCTGTTCGGATGCTGGTCTCGTAAGAGGCATCGTGGTACGTAGCAGCTGCGTGTTGCCTACTAACTAATATTATCTATGGGACATAGTTCTCGAGTGACTTCAAGATAATGATGTATTGAGGGATGTGACCGGGACGGTCCTGCTTCGCCTCAAAAACCAAGCTAAACCTCTAAACCTCTGCGTGCCGATGCCAAGGCTAGCATTGCCAATCGCCATGTAAACTTTGCTCTTGTGAGCTCCCTCTGGGCTTCCCCAGGACCCTAACATATTCAACACCGACGATACACTCCAAATCGGCTTCACCTTCTGTGGAGGTGGTCTTGCCAAGTAGACTGCTTTCATGAAGCGACAAATCAGAGGATGTTGGCTCAGTGGAGACCTCGTTAATGGGTCCATTATCATAGCAATAGCGGCCCTGTGAAGTGGGATGGTTTACCACGCCAGCCTCTTGTCGTTGAATAAAAATGACAGATAGTTCAGGAACTGTCCTACAGTTGGTGCTGTTCTTGACCCCCCACACTACTCTAACCATGTCCGCCATGCGCTGGTGTACTGGCTCTTCGCTGAATCTCTCCAGGATCCACAGATGAACTCTGCCAAGGTGTGATCAGCCCCTTGGTTTCAGGAGGTGTCCCGCATATGGGCGATATACTGTCAGCTTGACAGTGCTCAGGTCTCTCACCATACTCTGATGTGAGGGTCGGCGTAGATCTGGATCCAGAACTGACATATGTAAGAGTTCTGGTAACCATGCTTCCCTGAATCAAAATGGGGTGACTATCAAGGTCCCCCTGTATTCCTTCATCTTGACCAGGATCAGAGTGATGATCTGTAGAAGTGGGAAAGCGTACATGAGGTTGAACGCCCAAGGGTGGTTCAGAGTGTTCGTCCCAGCGGAGAGCTTGTCCCTCCTGTTCAGTGAAAAGTTTGTCCTCACTTGGCGGACCTGTTGAATACAAAGATGTCGACCTGTGGTTGACCGAATCGCCTGAACATCCATCTCATCACTGTCGGGCTAATGAACCATTCGCTGGTCTCCTCCCCTCTGGACAGAGCATCCGCCCCCAGGTTCACAATTTCTGGAAGATAGGCAGGAGTCAGAACCACTCCGTGGTCCTTGTCGTACAACAGGATCTCCAACGTCATCTTGTTGAAAGGTGCCGAACTCGTTCCTCCCTTCTTTGAAAGGTGGGCCAGTAGGAAGTCCACCACCTCCTGCAGGACCTCATCTTTTCCCATGCGCATGCATGTTGAGCACTGCTGGATGATCCTGAGCGGACATCGGAGGCCACGACTTGAACTCGACTCTGTCTTCTTACTGTTTTGCACACAAACGCGTCCCTGGCGAAAGTGTCCCACCAGCGCCTACTGCTCTTCAGACGGCACAGGAAATCATGATCTCCTGGAGAAATAGGGTCTCGCCCCTCTACTGCTTTTGCTGCCTCTGGCTCCTCGGGTGCCGCGGCCTCTGGAGTCGGACTGCCAAAAGGGCTGTTGATCGTGCCTGGAAGTTTCTGACTGCAGATGACCCTGACTCTGATGTGGACTTCTGACTGGAAAACGGCTATGTTCCCTCGTAGTGGCTGAACGAGAGTTGCTCCTGAGGGCTGCCATTAGCAAATTATCAGTGCAAACATCTGTGAGAGGTTCTGGATTTAGCTGGTATACAGGCTCCAGGATGTTCAACTATAGAGCCGCTTCTACATGGGCCGCAGCCAGAGCAGTTCCGATCTCGACCAGACTGGTCCAGCATCACGACGATTTAGATGTCTAGATTTCAAATCAGGCCCTTTCTACAGGGGAGCCCAACCTCTGAACATATTTCAGTTCAGCAGTAGGCGCTGGGAGATGTTAGCTCGTAGGTAAATAAAATAAAGGAAATAAAAAACATTATAACGAAAGATGAACATTTCTACTTGTTTGAGTATATAAGTCAAAGGATATATATAGAAATAATTATCTGAAAAAAGAAGCCATATGTATTGTCCTTTTCTTACAGAATTATGTAATATTCTACACAATTCTAACTTTTTGGATACTTTCGACATTGCAACAAATCCCATTTATGTCGTTACCATTGAAGGCACAGCACCTTTCATTAAAATATATCAATTTTGAACGGAGCATATTAAAATTGTTGTTTTAATAATAAGCTGTTCTCAAGCAACTTTTCCAACTTTGGAACACACTAAGAACTATGCTATGGTAATTTATAGCCCAATATTGACTCATCAAGCTGTTCTTACAGCATTCTTAGTAGATCTTAAGATGTTCCTAAGGCGCGTGTATATATCAACCCTGCGACGAGGTTTTTTTTAACGTTCTTAGACATGTTCAAGAGATTTCTACGAGCTAAAGAACGAGATACGAAAGCGTTTTTCTCACGACTGCCTTGAGAAGCACGCAACAAATCTTCCTAAAATCGTTGGTACGGCGTTGTGTCGGTCATGGTGACCGAGGCCTAAAACAATAACGCTTTATTACCGTATGATGATTACTTCGAATGGAACGAACTACAAATAACGTTTGCTTGATATTTTTATATTAAGTCAAAACAGAAGTGGTTAAACTGGGTTTTTTCACAGTATGGATATTTCTTTAAAAATATCTTAGGTTAGGTTTTTCTTAATTGCAAATCTTCAGAGCTGCAGTTTTTCTCATTGTTCTGTGCCTATCATTTCTAATGTATGTAGACTATACCTTTTTATGCATTTTGCTATCCATTTTAACAATTTGTGGTTTCGTCTGTTCAAATTTGTTCTTTCTATTTTTTGAGAACATTCTACACTAGTTATGAAATCATCAATTGTTAAAACAGGAGTGGTAACAGGAGTACGTGATAATACTTTGTTTTTAAACACAGAAAACCACAGCTATATTTCATGAATAAAACATTGTGATGTTTCTGTTACAGATGCATTGCAATGTCAGAATATTGTGAGCTCCGCGTCTGGGGGCCTACTTCCAGACTCCATCGCGCTAAATGTCAACCCATCTTGTGATCACCCCACCCAATCCGCGGTGGACACAGTAACCTGCCCTGATGACTACTACTATAAATGTGCAAGTGTGCAAGGAACTATCAAGGGGAAATTACTTGGTAGGCATAAGTGAAATGGAGGAGGATGTAAATGAAGTTAAATACTTAATTATATGTCAACATTTTTATCTAGTTGAAATAGGAATTGCTAACAAGAATATTAAGAAATATCCATAATAAATAGAAGACCTTATATCTAAAATAGATCACTTTCCAGGATCTGATGTAAAATTTTCCGTGATGGCACGAGACTGTGTAAAGACAACGGAAAGTAATGGATGTCATAGTCCAAATAATGAGATGACGTCTCTGCTGAATGATGTCCTAGGAGTGCTGCTAACAGATAGCTCGGTAGACGGCGCTATGTGCTACTGCAATGATTATCTCTGTGACCCGAGCTGCACGTTCCTGGTTATTTCCACATGGTAAATATTTGTTGTTTTGGTGTACTTTTTACAATTTAGCAATTAACATTTTGCACCCTAAATCTTCATTGTTATCTATCGACTCTCATATGAGCACAAATGAGAGTCGCTAAACTCTTAATAATATTAATAATAATAATAATAATAATAATAATAATAATAATAATAATAATAAAAATAATAATAATAATAATAATAATAATAACAATAATAATAATAATAATAATAATAATAATAATAATAATAATAATAATAATAATAATAATAATAATAATAATAATAATAATAATAATAATAATAATAATAATAATAATAATAATAATAATAATAATAATAATAATAATAATAACAATAACAATAATAATAATAATAATAATAATAATAATAATAATAATAATAATAATAATAATAATAATAATAATAATAATAATAAAAATAATAATAATAATAATAATAATAATAATAACAATAACAATAATAATAATAATAATAATAATAATAATAATAATAATAATAATAATAATAATAATAATAATAATAATAATAATAATAATAATAATAATAATAATAATAATAATAATAATAATAATAATAATAATAATAATAATAATAATAATAATAATAATAATAATAATAATAATAATAATAATAATAATAATAATAATAATAATAATAATAATAATAATAATAATAATAATAATAATAATAATAATAATAATAATAATAATAATAATAATAATAATAATAATAATAATAATAATAATAATAATAATGACAATGATAATGATATATAATGATAATTTACAAAATACATAACATGAATATAAACATAAAATGTTTACTGTAAACTTAAAACCAAACGAGATTATATAATAAAACAAGCACAGGGTAATTAGAATATGATATATAATGATAATTTACAAAATACATAACATGAATATAAAAATAAAATATTTACTGTAAGCTTAAAACCAAACGAGAATATATAATAAAACAAGCAAAGGGTAATTAAAATATGTATCATAACTAGATCTACTTAAAATACAATTAAACAGCATTGTCATAATATATGTTTATGTTTCCCGCACCAAAACCAGAGATAAAATAGGTGCTGCATACAGCATAGAAACCTCTGGAAAACGTAGAAACCTAACAATTATTTAGGTTTAAGAAGGGAGGTTTATTTTCAGAAGCTGGTGCCGCCTCGTGGCGTCACCGACCCTCGTTGGTTAAGGGGGTTTAAAGTTATTAAAACTGATTTTATTACACTGGCTAAGGCTAGCAAGGCTAGACTAGGCTAACAAGGTTAGTTACCAGTGGCGGATCCAGAGGGGGGGCGCAGCCGGCGCCCCCCCCCCCCCGTTCAGGGTCCCAAAAACAAAAAAACCGACCATATTTCGGCCATAATATGGCCTAGAATGCGTCATTTGAGGCCTTAGATTTTAAAAATTTTTGGAGCATATAGTGGTGTGTATAAATTCCTGCAAAAATCGGCGTCAATTCCTGGATCCGCCACTGGTTACCCATAATGTTAGATATTCACGAGGTAAGGTATTTCGATATAAATACATAACCTTCCTGGCAGAGGTAATAATCTTGTATTTAGAATCAGTGAACCATATAATGATAGCAGCTGCATTGTGCTGATTTTTTTTTCAGTCTGCCTGAATGGTCTGTTTTTCTGATGCTGGCATTGGCTGGACTCCTCGGACTTGTCCTCATCACTGGATGCTGCTGCTGTTGTTGTTGCTGCTGCTGCAAACCGTGTCGTGGTCCTAGAACTACACACAGCCCTCTTACAGGTGATTTGACATCCATATATCAATATATCAATAATTATATTTTAAATTCTTGATCTTAAAAAATCTATCATTGGTTCCAGAAACACTAGTGTTCACATTACATATTTAGGGCCTACTGAAATTTAAAGAAGTACCGGTAATTCTTCTGTGTAGGCCCACCAACAGCGGGCTAAATCTGTACCAAAAAAAACACTGAGCTGATTACAGAGATAAAACTGACTGTTTAAAATATTAGAGCGTGTATCTACTACTTCAATGTACTAGCTGCACCAGGCCCAGAATCAAATCATGCCATAGAATAATGAAGGTGTTTTTGTACATGTTTGATAATTTTTATCACATTATATTAAATCATGCTGTGCCTGTTGGTTAATATTTCAAATAATAAATGTAAAATACGTTAGAACTTACCTATATACTGTTGAAAATACTGTAATAATTTATTGGACACTGACGTTGAATTTGGACAAAATTGGCGAGATCTGCTCCTTTTTTGGCCATATTTCACCTCTGTCGACTCAATTTTCACTCGTGGCGATCGATTACACTTTTCTTCCCTCCATCGATTTTTGCCCTTTTGAACTATGCCGTCGTTTTCAACACTCATTCACTACGGCCGTACCTTCACACCTAGCCTAAACGACGTAATGTCTGACGGATAGGCTTACCTATAGGCCTAGTTGTTGTTTTTTGGTCTGGTAGCATTCATGTTTTAAAGAAACATGCCGTTTCTTTGATTTAGAATACATTCATTATGGAAACTGGACAGCCGTTAGGGTCTACTCGTCCAGCCACTAGTCAGCTCCGCATGCAGTTATGCACAATCTCCTAACAAAAACTACATGTACAATGGTCAATTTCACAATAAATCTCAACAAAGCGTTACATCTATATTCCCACGAAAACAAACCATGTAGCCATGGTGGTCCATGAATGATAATGATGATGAGGACAGCTGTGCTGTGCAAATAATTAAAAAAAATAATCAATTATTAACTAGAGGTACCTGTAGCTAAAGCGACAGGGAATTTGGGCGAATAAGTTGGTGGTGACTAAGACTTGAGAGTAAATTGAAACAGAAAAACTAGAAGTACTTTTGTTGGCAAGCTTGGACTTGCGTTTTTTTCCTAGTACAGCTCAGTTTCGGTTGCACTTACGACGATTTAAACCCCACATTTTACAAGCTTGTCAACGAGCCCAACCAGACTGCCCTGCGACGCTTGATTCGAGTCCTATGACGTCATCACTTTAATTCGTAAATATTTAGGGGCCAATAACTCGGTGACTTTTATAGATACGGCGTTTTACTTGCGACACTTCATCTTCTACTTTTTCACAAGCTTTCCAACGAGCCCACCCAGACAGCCGTGCGTCGCTCGGTTCAAAAGTTATGATTTTTCACGCCATTTAACCTATTTAATCTTTCAGCGGTTAAACGGTGGCAGATGGGCATAGACGGGCATATTTTATTAGATGCACCGTGCAATTTAATATCATGAGAAAAAAACAGATTGCAAAAAGGTCAAAAATTGATGGAGAAACGACGCAAAATAATGAAATCACATTATATGGATCCTATTCCGGATTACCAATCCCGATCGTTCTAAAAAAAATACGTAATTAGACAGTGCTTAAGCGAAGCTGCACTGAAAATTGCAGCCAGACTGGTGAAAAACTCGCAAAGCTATGGGCTTTAGAAATTTTACTTAGAGAGAACCTTTCTAATCACCCTAGCGAGTATGGTGTTAATTACGTAATAGCTAATTAAGTGATTATTTAGCAAAAAACTAGCAAATTAAGACTCTGTGGGTTACACAGATTATATAATATGCTATTTGTGATAACATCCACTGTCAAATAGTGGGCCAGATTCCGGAGCTCATTTCGCGGAGCAGAATATGTAGGACATGTCAAGAAATAATGACTAGGATCTTCAGGGCCACTTCCACAACTAGAATATTTTGTGTCTTGTATGAAGTTGTACGAGAAGCGTTAGAATTTAAGCGCACTTAATCCCAGACGCAATCTGCGGTGATGAGCAAAGCCATGACCATGACAGTTGGGAAGTTGATGGAGCAGGTCCAATTTTTTTTTCACTTAGTTGATGCTTAAATATACGAAGGCTTTTACTATTTTTCATACCAGCTTCCAATTTATTCCATTTGTTGACCATACTAGTTTTTTTTTAATGATTTTATTTTACATTTGTAGGGAACGATGGGCCCAGTTTGACTAGTGGTCCGGCCCGATAACAGTTTCGACCAGGGGGTAGCTAGAACTACCAAGTATGCAAAAAAGTTCATGTTCAAAATTTTGTAAAATAAGGACATTTAATGAATATTTGTTCTAATTTCGAGGGTTTCCCATCCCAGTTCTCGTAGTAATTTTGTATTTTGAGTATTCTTGTATTAGTCCAGTCAATGTACGGTTAAAAATGACCCAACCTAGAACAAATTGCAACAGAATTATTTCATATGGCAAAGTAATCAAGGATTTCAGAAAAAAAATCTACAGAAATAGAAGTGGGGGAACATTTTCAAAAACCCTTTGAAGTCGACCTCCCATTTAACACATGTTGATTTCGGGGAGAATGTTCCGTCTAGCTGTAAAATTTACATCTATATGTATCAAATTGTCTTTTTCTATAATGCAAGCCCACACTATATACGTCTATATCACCATGTCCAATACCTGTCCAATACACTTTACTGAGAGCGCTCCAATGAATTAGCACATTGAACTGCAGCTGTCCACCTTAGTTCAATATAAATATTAAAAGCCCCACCACAAATTGGTGTTTTTTTTCACCAATCAGCTCAGAATCATCAATAGAAAATTTGCGAAAATCTAATCGGTTGAGAGATGCCTAATTTACATAAATCCAAAATGGCCGCCACACCATTTCCAGAGCACAATTTTATATACGATTTTGCATCAAATATAGCTAGGAGCTAGTGTAATACCTATTGTTGAAGGGTTTTGCTGTTGGAAACTATTTCGGGTAATATTATGATGATTCAAGGTTATATGCAAAGTCAAAAGATCAATTTAAAGGTAAAATTTGTGCGCAATTGTGTAATTTAGTTTAGGTTGGAAAATGCGATTAAACAATTAAATAAGAGACAGTGTAATATCTCGTTTTGAAGCTATTTTGACTGGATAAACTATTTCTGATAGTACTTCAAATAAATCATAACATTTCCTCTAGTTAACAGCATCAAAGAAATATTTCACATGGCTCGTGTAAAACCGATCATGGAGCGTGTTACCATGAGAAGAATGATAATTATAAACTGAAAATGTTATGACGTATATCTGCATGATATGAAGGTTAATAGCAAGAATATATTACCCAAGAATATTAGTTAATAAATTCTTGATAATAGTAATTAGACTAATAAACCTATAAAGAAACAGATCATCTGACAGTCACATCATAGAACAACTTAATTGATATCAAATGTTACCGGGTACCTAAAACAAAATGTGAACAATGCAGAACCATGCAGTACATACACTGACACCACCAGACAAAAAGTAAAAAAACACGAGCAAAAAATATTTTGAAATCTAAGTAAGCAACACGACGGCAAGTAATACATACTTCTATCCGAGAACATAATAAAAGGCCTAACCGACTATTCTGCTATTTGCCTCGTGATTGATTTAAGGGACATTTGACATCACTGTGTTTTCACCCGGAAGTTTTTATTTCACAGGTGCACACCCGATATGACAGTATAATGACGATAGTCAATGCGTGGTGATTAGATTAGGAAGTTGCTTTCATTTTCATAATTTTAATTAAATGATGATAAAAAAAGCATGTTATATAGGTCTACTGCTAATCAAACATGAATGCATTGGAAAAAACAGTGTTTGGCCATGGCATGCCCATTTATGTCCCGCTGACGCCAAAAAGACCGGCGGCGACTGTCCTGACATCTATGTTCTGGAAGCGTTGATTCCATGATCTGTTCTGGATTAAAAAAGAGAAGCACATTAAATGACTTTAGGTTTTAAAGACACAAAATCTATTATAACTGGTCGAAAAACAACATTGTGGGGAGCATCCATTCCGAAAAAATAGCGATTCTAGAGGATTCACATCACAACATCCACCTCCCTATAGGAGACAGGCACCAATTGAATAATTTTGTGTGTTTTGAATGTAATAAACACATAATTATTACGTTTATTCTGCTCTACTGGAGGGATGCACTTGTTAAAAATGTATATGTATATCTACCATGGTGTCATACAGAGGGCTCTTATAACATGCATTGTATTGGTATTTCAAAAGGCGTTGTCAAATGTGCTATTTTAAACGCTACGTTGTCAAATTTCCATGCACTAAATACTGGCTGTGAAGATGAACTCAGGCACATTCAATTTGTTTATCGGAGGTACAGCGTATTATACTTGTAATTAAGCATCGTCGATAATATCGGGATGCTTATAGTGTTTATCATTATTCCGTCTCCTCCGCCGCCGCGGGCGTATCAGAAATTTAGCTCTTATTAAAAAGTTACCTGATGAATTTTGTTTATTTTTTACAGACATGACCTATGTGCCTGGGCAATTCTTCCCATATAGGTATTCCCATATAGGTATTTGTGATTATCTGATTCACTTTTGAGATGAATCCATTACAAACAAAATGGCTGCCGCAGCCATTTGAATAAAAACATATATACGATTTTGCATCAAATATAGCTAGGAGCTAGTGTAATACCTATTGTTGAAGGGTTTTGCTGTTGGAAACTATTTCGGGTAATATTATGATGATTCAAGGTTATATGCAAAGTCAAAAGATCAATTTAAAGGTAAAATTTGTGCGCAATTGTGTAATTTAGTTTAGGTTGGAAAATGCGATTAAACAATTAAATAAGAGACAGTGTAATATCTCGTTTTGAAGCTATTTTGACTGGATAAACTATTTCTGATAGTACTTCAAATAAATCATAACATTTCCTCTAGTTAACAGCATCAAAGAAATATTTCACATGGCTCGTGTAAAACCGATCATGGAGCGTGTTACCATGAGAAGAATGATAATTATAAACTGAAAATGTTATGACGTATATCTGCATGATATGAAGGTTAATAGCAAGAATATATTACCCAAGAATATTAGTTAATAAATTCTTGATAATAGTAATTAGACTAATAAACCTATAAAGAAACAGATCATCTGACAGTCACATCATAGAACAACTTAATTGATATCAAATGTTACCGGGTACCTAAAACAAAATGTGAACAATGCAGAACCATGCAGTACATACACTGACACCACCAGACAAAAAGTAAAAAAACACGAGCAAAAAATATTTTGAAATCTAAGTAAGCAACACGACGGCAAGTAATACATACTTCTATCCGAGAACATAATAAAAGGCCTAACCGACTATTCTGCTATTTGCCTCGTGATTGATTTAAGGGACATTTGACATCACTGTGTTTTCACCCGGAAGTTTTTATTTCACAGGTGCACACCCGATATGACAGTATAATGACGATAGTCAATGCGTGGTGATTAGATTAGGAAGTTGCTTTCATTTTCATAATTTTAATTAAATGATGATAAAAAAAGCATGTTATATAGGTCTACTGCTAATCAAACATGAATGCATTGGAAAAAACAGTGTTTGGCCATGGCATGCCCATTTATGTCCCGCTGACGCCAAAAAGACCGGCGGCGACTGTCCTGACATCTATGTTCTGGAAGCGTTGATTCCATGATCTGTTCTGGATTAAAAAAGAGAAGCACATTAAATGACTTTAGGTTTTAAAGACACAAAATCTATTATAACTGGTCGAAAAACAACATTGTGGGGAGCATCCATTCCGAAAAAATAGCGATTCTAGAGGATTCACATCACAACATCCACCTCCCTATAGGAGACAGGCACCAATTGAATAATTTTGTGTGTTTTGAATGTAATAAACACATAATTATTACGTTTATTCTGCTCTACTGGAGGGATGCACTTGTTAAAAATGTATATGTATATCTACCATGGTGTCATACAGAGGGCTCTTATAACATGCATTGTATTGGTATTTCAAAAGGCGTTGTCAAATGTGCTATTTTAAACGCTACGTTGTCAAATTTCCATGCACTAAATACTGGCTGTGAAGATGAACTCAGGCACATTCAATTTGTTTATCGGAGGTACAGCGTATTATACTTGTAATTAAGCATCGTCGATAATATCGGGATGCTTATAGTGTTTATCATTATTCCGTCTCCTCCGCCGCCGCGGGCGTATCAGAAATTTAGCTCTTATTAAAAAGTTACCTGATGAATTTTGTTTATTTTTTACAGACATGACCTATGTGCCTGGGCAATTCTTCCCATATAGGTATTCCCATATAGGTATTTGTGATTATCTGATTCACTTTTGAGATGAATCCATTACAAACAAAATGGCTGCCGCAGCCATTTGAATAAAAACATTGACATTGTAGGGGTGGGGGTCATTTTTTTCTCTTTTTTTTTAATTTGTGTATTTTCATATTGGAGTAGTCTCACCAAGTTTTTGAGGGCATTTTTTTTTAACCAATAATTTTTTTAACACATTTATTCTCTACATATGATATGATCTATGTGACTGGGCTATTCCTCCTATATATTTTTGGCACAGAGCCATAGACGGCCATTTTCCAAGATGGCCGCCTGAAAAGCTTGTGGGCACAATAACTTATAAATCGTTTGTTGGATTGCATTAAAATTTGGTAGCGTTGTTCTCTAGGTATTTCTGGTGATCTGATTAGCTTTTGGGGTGGATCCTTTAAAAAATGAATGGCTGACGCGACCATTTAAAAAAATTACTTGGGGGAGAGTCATTATTTTTTTTAAATATACTTGAGTAATCAATTGGAAATATCTACACTCCTTCAGCAGCGTCACCTGTCCATGTGTACACACTACTAACCTTCATCTCTGACTTTGATAATAATGCAATGGTCAAAAACCAGGTCTACCAAACCCATGGGGGGAGTTTCAGAATTTTTCAGATGCGCCACGCTGAGTGGACCTGGCAACCTGCCAACACCTCGAGTTGGCAAGCTCACATTATCCACAGGAGATCCTGACCTTTCCAGTCCTTGAGCTGAGTGAGGGGCTGGTATCGAGTACAGGAATAAGGCCTATCTAACGGGGATGCTTTCATTAATGTTTTCGTTCCGAGAACAGTCACATCTAGTGTTTGTTGAAAAGAGACAATAAACATTCTCCCATTGATATGTAAAAATTATATCCTTATATTTTGTTTCATTTAAAAAGTTCAACTTGACCTTTTGACACTGAAGAGGGCCTCGACTCATCAAAATAGTATCAAATTTGTTTTCAGGTAAAACACACCAACAATAGGTATCCGGCTTGCTCCAATTTGGATTTGTTAAAAATCATATTTTTGCTTACTTGACCTTGAAAATAACATTTGACCCTAAATAAGATCTTGAATAATAAAACATTTGGTAGAAATGGGATTATCTTGTCAAAAACACCCCCAAAACGAGGTATTACATTTGTTCTCATTTGTATTTGTTAAAAATGATATTTTTTTTATATTTGGCTGTGACATTGACCTTTTGACCTTAAATATGACTTTGATTCATCAAGCTAATAATTTAACATAAATAGATTATCCAGGCGAAATTAAATTTTAAAAGATGTATTACACTTGTTTTTACCCCTCGGTCCGTTGGGCCCGAAGGGGTATTGTCGTCTCCTTCGTGCGCCGCCGCCGTCTCCGTCGCCGCCGCACGCAGTCTTTTGGCTACTACACCAACATGGTGCAACAGATTAAATTCATAATTCATACAAACATTCAACCCCTCCTGGCACTTTTTTGCCCAAGGTCATAGGGCAAAGATTCAAAAAAATTCTTGTTATCGCAATAACTTGAAAATAATTATTGGATCTCTCAAATTTTTAACGTGAAGATACCCATGACTATGGAGATCACCTGATTAGATTTTCCGCTTTCCACCGGTAATCAAAATTTTTTTTCGACTCAATTTTTTTTCAAAATTCTTTGAAACCGGGTATATATAGGTTTTCGGGGTCTGCGAGTCTGTTGGCATTGTCCGTTTTTGTGTGCGACCGTTTTTTGTTAAAAATCACATTTCCACATTTGATATCTTAACATTGACATTCACGATGACCTCAAATCACCATAATATTACCGGATAATGATTCTCGTGTCACACACACACCAAAAAAGAGATATTACATTATTCCCAGCTTTATTTTTTTTAAGTCATATATAAAAAGTATGGTCAACAAATGGAGACTTTATGGAAAATTGGTGTATTTCAACCAATTGGATTTTAGAGGATTTTTATTATGTTTTTCCTTTCTTGATTCTGAACTGTGTGGTGCTTTATTTGTTGGTCATTCGGAGAATTTTAATAGATTTGTTAATTTTTATAATTAAAATATTTTTTTCAATAAAAAAATCAGTTTTGGCTTTCAAAAATATGTTCCCCCCATTATATTTATGTAGACTTTTTATATGTCATGTAGATACCCATATAGAGTCACATGCCATCGAAATAAATTATGTTGCAATTTGTTCTAGGTCAAAGTTCAATTTGACTGGACTATATGCCCCCGTACAAACTAGAGCCGCATTTCGCTGTATTTTATTTAGTTTGTTTAGGTGGATGACATCTGCAGAGCTGAATATTACGTCTCAGTACTCGAAATTTGGCAGGATAAAAGCTTTTCTTTAGTACGTCTGAGTATTTTGTTCCCAATAGCTTTCAGTATAGCCTACACAACTTCCTATTTGCTTTTGTGAAAAGTTTAGAGATTTGGCAAGCCCAAGACATTTGGTTACTTATAATATATTGTTAAAGGGAATTTGTATATTGTTTGTTGACGTTTCTTATTAGTGACCAGCAAAATTTACATTTAATTTCAGATTTTATTATGTTCCTGTCTTTAAATTTCTTCGGGACAGAGGCATCATCAGCAAAAAGAGTCATGTCTGATTCAACATTTTTCGTTATATCATTAATATATATTAAGAAAAGGAGTAATCATTACTATATCACTATAGTGATCATTGCTGGCGACTTAAGAGTGAACCCTGCTGAGAGTGAGATAAAGGCAACGAAGCTTGTTTAAAAGCTGCTTTTAACCTTTCCAATTCTTCATTAGCATATAATACTCATTGCAGATGTCCGATTGACAAGAGAGGCAAGGAACCTGGAAAGAGAAGTATTTTAGAATTTAATTGATTTAGATGCGCCCTCGGCGAACAAAGGGTCGCGGTGGTCTAAATGAGGTGTTGAGTCAGCCAGTAGCTATCATGTATCTCGTGTCTTATCTCGCAAAGTCAGAATGAGAATAGGCCAATAAAGTTGGAATTTAGCATATCCTTTAAATGTACATTCTAGACATTTTTGTTATTAAACTTATGTCTCTCGTGCATATTTAAATTCACTTAGTATGTTAGCATACTATACATGTACTTAAATTGCGCTCTGCGCTTGATGTCCAACATGTAACCTGTTAAATCTTTAGAGTGTGAATTTTGAATTAAGTGGTCAAAAATGATCCGCTTGGATCAACACTTGATACACTATCACTTTACTTGTGGAGCGACAATGGAGCGACAATTACATTGTCATCCGAACAGTATAGACACCATGCTTCGTAATACTCATTGGATTTTGGATCAAATGTGATCAATTTACCTCGTGTTGTTTACCTGACTGTCCGTGTGCTGTCGTCAATCCCATACACCAGCATACCCAGAGGAAAAACGTAAGAGTTATGTAATTTGATTGAATTTGAATGGAATGGTCTAATAGTATCAAAAGTTAATAATTTTGAAAAGCAAAAATTCCTAGAAGTTATAGCTTCTCATCTTAATTGTGAAATTGAAAAAGTTATAGCGTCTCATTATTTATACTTGTTTGAATTTATATACTCTTTTCAGAGCCACCAGGGGCTTTAAACCCTTCCAAGATTCATTGTGGTGTATGTTATTATGTGTTTGTTGTATGAAGGTTTCTGTATTGCGTAGCTGAGTGTACATGCATGTTTTTTTCTGGTGTTTTGTGCGTTTTTGTTGGTTGGTGATAGTCATTAATCTGTCATTATTTAGTTTTGTTCCGTGAAGACATGTCCTGGGGTGAGTGAGAACATTACTGGCGAGGCCTACTTGACTGATTATAGTTCTAAATCTTACTTGGGGGAGGGAGGGGTGCTGGAAATGGGGGGTGGAGGTCGAGGGGTTAATTGTTATTATTTAAATTGTGTGCTGATAGGGGCCCCCTAATTTAAGTAATAACAATATAGGCCTATAGGGCCGTATCCAGGGGGGGGGGGGGGGCAAGTGTCTGTAACCCCCTCCCCCCCTCATATATATCGCCAAGATGCCTTATACCCAGACCCCCCTATTACCAGATGGTAGACCTGTAACCCTTCCCCCCCCCCCATTTGGCTTATTTTGGATACGGCCCTGATGTAGGCCTATATCACCTCCTACCTATAGGAATACGGCATAATCAGGCGGTTTGCGAAAATGCAAAAATATATTTTTAAAAAATCCGTAAAATCAACATAGGCCTAATGAAAATATCCGACCGTAGAATTGAAAACCATGAAAAAATCCGTAGAATACAGATAAATCCGTAGGATGGGCGTATATATATACATGTATATGCTATGTTGCATATATGCTGACAAAAACAATAATGTGCATGTTTGATGTACCGTACGGAAGATGTGATAGTGTTGATGTTCTTAAATCTCTCTTTCAGTGGCTATTCCTGAGAATTCAAACGTGACCTATGTGACATCAGTGACCCCGGCTGGCGGTGAGCAACTCGGAGTTGGCACCAACAGAAGCTTTGGCAACCCTCTCTACAATTACAACCAGCAGCCAGGCCCAGTGCAATACAACTACAGCCAACAACCAGCTCCTGGACAATACAACTACAACAACCAGGCGGGCACGGGTGCCAACGTGCTGAACGATCCAAGTTATGGCTACAATCAGTATCCTCAAGAGAAAGAGGGAACCCTCCGGCAGTGATACATGTACACTGATCGAACGTCAATTGTAGTATAGGCCTACATCAACATATTAATATTCTGGTTTTTTTACTTTGAATTGTAACATTATAATAGGCATAATAAATAAAAAAAATATATATCGCATTGACGAAACGTATGACATGAACTGAAACAAGTTTATATATACGCTTCTCCAAACAAATCTAGGCCTACTGATTAAATTTTAATGTAAACATAATGGTATGTAATAATTAAAGATTGATAACAAATTTCATATTATTTTGGCGGTATGACTGATTAGTATTAGAATTATATTATATTTTATATCTGTATCAAGAAGTGCACACTTAAACCTATACATTAGCGTAAAAAAATCGGATTCAATATTACACCTGAAGATATAATGTCATAATATTGGGAGCTAGATAAAACACTCTCATCAGTGTAATTATACAATATGATTTAAAATTGGTGTGTTAAACAGCTGTTATATTAAAATGACTCACGTTTTAATCTGGTGACATCTCTAACTGACTGAATTTTTTATTAGTCACCTATTATTGACCTATTATCTATATGCACAGGACATTATTTATTGTAAGTGGTGCTCATCTAGAATTACGAAAAAAAATGCTTGTAAAATTTCAGGTTGAATGCTGCTGTATCGGATTATAATAATAATAACAGAAATTGAATACAAAATAAATAAGCAGCTGGATTATCAGATAAAACTGATTTTTATTGTCGCTTACACAGCCGTGAAGTCTACAACTCCCCTAATCCATCACTATCACATGTAGACGGAATGCACTGTCACCACACCCACGTAATACTAATTACAAAAACCACTATACACACAGTAGGCCTAAGGATAAAGACCCATGAAGGGTTTATCAAGTAATAGAAGAAATACATTTTTCACTCAAAAGTCCATAAAAAGAGCTATTACTCATGTCCCTAGCTTTATTTGTTAATTATCATATTTTCATTTATTTTAAATTGACCTTGCAGATGACCTATACTTTTTAACTCAAAATCCCATCAAAAAGAGCTATCACTCATGTTCCTAGCTTTATTTGTTAAATAT
Source organism: Flabesymbios commensalis (assembly GCA_964017125.1). Classification (NCBI taxonomy): domain Eukaryota; kingdom Metazoa; phylum Annelida; class Polychaeta; order Terebellida; family Flabelligeridae; genus Flabesymbios; species Flabesymbios commensalis. The sequence goes on along the minus strand of OZ024913.1, from coordinate 45,700,009 downwards.
CATATCTTCCTTTATTTGAAATTGATCCTTTGATCTTGCAGATGACATATAATTATCAAAAAATAGTATCACACCAAATCACACAAAAACAATGTATTTTACTTCTTCCTATTTTCTTTTCTTAATTTTTTTTACATTTTTTACCTTGACATTGACCTTTCGACCTTGAATATGACCTTGGATCACAAAAAAAAATCATAAAATGATTTTTCTAGTCAAAATCCTATGAAAATGAGCTATTAAAACATGTTCCCAGCTGTATTTGTTAACAAGAGCGCTGATGCTAACGATATCCCTCGTCATTAATTAAAGTCAGTAATGGCCTCAAAGGCAAAGGTTAAAAACGGGTCAAAGGTCACAACCCCCCCCCCCCCAAAAAAAAAAACCACATCTACACCCCCTAAGGGATGTGTGTGGCAATATGAAAAACAGCCCAGCAAACACTTTCCGAGCTATCATCCGGAAAATGAACATATCGTCTGCGATCAATTAAAGTCAATAATGTTCACAAAAAAACAAAGGTAAAAAATTTGGTCAAAGGTCACAACCCCCAAACGGCACATCTACACCCTATGAGGAATGTGTGCATGCAATATGAAAACAATCCAGCAAACGCTTTTCGAGTCATCGTCCGGAAACCGAACTTATCAACCGCAATCAATTAAAGTCAATAATGGCGTCAAAATCGAAGGTAAAAAATTAGGTCAAAGGTCATAACCCTAAAAAGGCACATCTACACCCCCTGAGGGATGTGTGTGTGCAGTATGAAAACAATCCGGTAAAATGTTTGTGAGATATCGTCCGGAAACTGAACTTATCAACCGCAATCAATTAAAGTCAATAATCGCCTCAAAATCACCGGAAACCATTTTGAATGGGAACTCGGTGAAAGCAAAATTATATAAGACCCCTTCCCCCATACTTCAATGTATTAGCTAATTCGGTGACAACAATGGAGGTCAAGGCTATTGAATTTCACAGAATGCAATGTAAAAGCGATCCGGCTAATGGTTTCAGAGATATCGTCCGGAAACGAAACACGCACGCCAGACATGGTGATGACAATATCCCCCACCCGTACTTCGTGAGCAGGGGATAAAAATGGTAGTTTTGCTTACTTGATCTTTAAAATTGACTTTTTGACTTTGAAGATGACCTAGAGTCATGAAATAATATAAGAAATGGATTTCCCAGTCAAAATCACATGGAAATGAGGTATTACGCGTGTTCCTAGCTACATTTATTGAAAAATCATATTTGCCATTGACATTGAATTTACCAAAATGTCAAACTTTTCAAGTTGGCAATTATTGGGTTTGAATTCAGCACAAGAAATATATGACAAACACATAAAAAAACATTGTATAATATGTAACAAAACAAGGTCAGGCCATTTTTATATAAACCCCAGCTCAGATTATGTGGTATTGTTGCTATATAAACACATTAGGCTACTGGTATCTTATAATTAGTAAAACGGTTACAATTACTGATTATAGGATAGTAGGCCTACATTGATGAAGTATCCTAAATTGGCTTGGATACAATTGTTTTTTGAGTTTTCATAAGTGTTGTTAAAACTCACTTATATAGTAATCCTATCAGTTATTTTCCACATGATAGCGCTGTTATGGTCATAGACGACCCTCACATCACGAGGGATATCAGTACAGCAATCAGACTCTATTGGAAGATTGTGGTTTCTGCAATGAAATCTCGAAATTGTACATCATCGCTGGTGATATGATAGCGTCAATAAATAATCTTCAAGATGCAGAGACGTTATTAACATTCTGTGGTTGATGCATTTGTTACTTAGATTTAATTCAGATAACCATTTCTGAAGGAATTGATCCCTAATACGTTGTTGTAGTATGACTTTAAAATGGTTAGCACATTCATGAAACACGCAGCCGATGTTGTTTTCTAGCTGTGAACCAGCATTGAACTAATATACAGACGTTTGAACAATGTAGGTGTAGTGTTGGTCTACTGTGCATACCGGCGCTGGTCTGACAATGTATAATCAAAATATTAAGAGTTATAATTAAGAGTTATAATAGGGCCTAACAGTAAGAAGAAGAAAAAGTGTTTAATCAACCATGAAAATAAGTAAATATAAGATGAATGAAGCAATTTTTGAAATTTTTGTGTTGCGCATTTACCAGTTAAGCGAGATATAAAGACAAAATTCGCGTATTTCTTATTTTGGAAATGCATACAAGTCCGAAATAAAAAATAGGGAATTTCGTCTCTGATATATGGCAAACCATGCCAAATAACTAGACCATTATTGATTACTATAAAAAAACATGTGCAGTTTCGAGGAGGAATACCCACCCTGAGCAATTCCCACTGCTTAGATCTGTTAGGATCAAATTCAAAATGGCCGATTTGCGGCCATTATGGTCCTTAATAAGCGTAATATATATCTGAAAAACTGTGCAAATTACCAGTTGAATTGTTTTCAAATTTAGAAGTTATGATCAGCAGGCTACATATAGGCCTACATTTATAATTTCAAGATTGGCCTGTCAGTTCATACATTTTATGTTTTCAAGTGTTGGTTTAACAAGCTGTTCAACTGACTTCGCTGACATTATAGGCTTATTCGACTGTGTATTTTAAGTGCAAAACAAAATTGCACCACAAGCACCTGCGCAGTGGATAAAAAGTGCTACATCAATACAAGCTGTACCAGACAAAGACGATTTGATAAAGGTGAGGTGTAGAATACGGTAACCAATAGCCTGCTTAGATTATAGTGAAACAGACCACGTGACTTTACTGCAACGCTGTGCACCCTCTTTTTATGTGTGCAAGAGAAGGTGCTGCACAAGCTGCACCAATGTGGCTGTAGGACCGCCCGAATACAAAAAGTGCTGCACTTCTCAGCGGTGCTACACCAAAACGGCTCAGTCGAATACTAGTATTGGCACAATTTCTTGTGTTGACTGGGTACATACGTGCCACCAATATAATATTAGTTTAAACAATATGAATAACATGCTGTCTTATTTGCTCCAATACACGTGTGCACCTTGCTCCAATAGGCGTTCAACCAAACAAGGACTTTAGTTTGGGAAAATAAAAGCAAAAGAACGCTACCAGTTTGCTCTCCAGTTGGATGATAATTGATTGTACAGTTGGGACTCTTTAAGCTCTGCCATTCTATCATATTATAATGCTTATAGAGCTGCTTACCAGCATGAATGAGTTTGAAAACAATTTTACCTCCGGAATGTCAGGATGGGTAACCAACTACTTTCATTCTTCTGAACAAACAAACTACAGTAGCTATACAGTGGCGGATCCAGGATCTGAAGAAAGGGGTTTTGGGGGCTTGCCCCCAAGATTGTTTTTGTAAATTTCAGCCAATTTAGGGGACTTTTGAAAGTCGTCGGCTCAGAACTAGAAGCTTCTCAAATACCAACAGAAAGACAAAAATAAAAATATTTCAGAAAAACATCATCAATTGATATTATGTTGTTTTTATGTATTGAGTGATACAACACCTTATACATCCCTGTAAAAGGTCCTCTGTTATTACAGTCTCTTTTGGTATATATTGTAGAGGTTTACAACAGGTTTACAAAGTGATAGACCGATTGAGTACCTTTTACCAGAATGAAATATAAATAATGAGGCTCACTTTGACTGGTGCTTAATTATTTTGTGATATTGATTCTAGGTAGTTTCGGACCAGGGTCGTTTTTACAGAAGGTCTTCAATCACATTTTCAACCATTATAAAAATTATATACTGTAGATCTGGTAGTATTCGCGAGGATTTAATTTTCGCGAATATAGTAAGGAGGACAGATTCGCGAATTTAAGAATCTCGCGAAATTATTATTATAATAGCGCCACCTCTCATTGAAATTAATATTCGCGAATTCTAGGCTTCATGAAAAGTCCCAAAATCACAAATTCGCGGCGATATGAGTGCTTTAACCCTTTAACCGCAAAAGTTATTTAATTGAAATTTTCACTAACTTCAAGTTGTGTCTTGCTGATGTGATTTACAAATTCAACTGAGTGAGAATCACTCAGATTTTACAAAATAGAGATCAATTATTTTTAAGTATACTTGATTGATTTAACGTTGTCAAAATTCGAATATAATCGTGACTGGCGGTTTACCCAATTAAAGCCCAACTTTTAACCATATTTTAACCCTTTTAGTCGAAAATATAACACATTGCTACTTTTTTGGACCATTATTACTATTCTAAATTTGTTTTTAAGTTGTGTTTAGGGCTGGCAAATTTTGTTGCTAGTGGTCTTTAGAGGGTCAATGAAATGAGTTTATTGTGACCAGTAGTAGTATTAGTAAATCATTGCTTCACGTCACTTTTGGGCACAAATGGTCTTTTAAGTGACATTGTAATACGATAAAAACGTTGTAGACAATTGATGAGATGAATGATGTACAGATGATGATGTGAGGGTGGGGGTGATAGGGTATGGTGGGTTATTGAGAGCGTTTTCCTTCGCTCGCCCAATAAAGGTGTTCTGGGCATGTCTAGGGGATCTTCCCCCAGACATGCCCAGATTTGGGTTTCGCTGTGCAATTTAATGCTGAAACTCCGTGGCATTTCGCGCAGTGATTAGATTATGGCCAGATACAAGGAGGCTGCAGCTTCCCTTGGATGATTGCTGTAGACTAGTGCTACTGTACCATGCTGTATAGCATGCAACCGACGGAACAGATCTCTAATGTCCCTCCCCGGATGGGGCAAAAAGTACAACTACTAACAATCAGCCCAGTACCCCTAGATGTGGTCGATGTAGTGACCAACACTGGTAATCACTCCCACGAGGATTATCATACATAAATGACTGTATTTTATTCATACTGAGATTAGGGGGGGGGGGGGGGTTTCTAGACCCGCAAATATAGGCTACGGTTTTACGTGATACATGTATCCTAGAGACCACAAGTTGAAACTGAGCCTTATTGGCTTCTCACGGATGAATTGCTTTGTGCCATGTTTACCAAAATAAGGTATCATGGTTTCGTCAATGCTGAAATCCTCCGCTACATCTCCCTGCTTGAAAGCTCCAGTCAACTCTTCAAGTATCGGTCGAGCATTGTAGTAGGCCGTCACCTGACAATTTAGTATTGTATCTAAAATAAAGATTACTTACGATATCACCGAGCCTGTTCCGCCAGCGAATATCAGCTCATTCTGACCAATAAAACCGGCTATATGGTAGTCGGTTTTATCCAGATAGAAGCATGATACCTAACAATGTTAGAGCATGCATCTTATCTATGTCTATACTGATGCTTCTTTCCTTTTGCTGATAATACAGGTTGTACTCCCTATACACGATATCAACCAGATTGCGGGGGAACATTGAGAGAAATACAGTCCCAGGAGATTTAGCATTCTCTTTCAATACATCTTGTACACTTCATACACATCTTAATGACACCATCTACTTCTTAGCTTTCTGAGCTGCTTTACAGTAGTTGGTTCACCCCTCGCAGCGGATTCAAACATGGAGAGGATGTCATTCATCATATATCATAAATATATCAATCAAAGACACCATAAGTGCCCACTGGCAAATTTTCGTGCCAGTACCTACATTTTCAATTGCAATGTCTTCCTAGTATATGTAATTTAGCAGACAAACAATTATTATTAGAAAAGGATGGAAATATGCTTAACATATCAGCATGCTCGGGGATCTAGTACCAGACAGTCTACATAATAAACATAATGTATTTCGTTGCATCATTTTACAGAATGGTTTATTACTAAGGATTATAATATCAGGTATTATACCACTGGTAAATTTTTTTGCCATGTAAATTATTAGTCTTTTTATGCACAGGTATGAATTTTTTTCAGCCTTACAATTACTTCACATCTGACGGTTTCTTTATGAATATTGACTTACCTTTTACAATATATGTAAAAGACTACTTATTGGTATTTTCCACGATGACGAAGAAGCATTCTGGAAGTACAATTATTTTCCGACAAAATTAACAGTTGCTAAGCGTTGGTATCAACTATCAATTGCATAAAATGTAGGTAAGCAAGACGACAAAGGAGTTTACAACGGGTTCAAGTCGTGTAGCCTTTTAAAACAAAATTATTGCGACGTCACACAAAAATGTCACTGGCAAAAAACTTGCCAGTGGGCTTTTATAGGTTGAATGGGTTATTCCTAATTATTTATTCCCATTCCCTTTGAGATTTCAATTACTGCTGCAATTCCCATCTCAAAGTGCATAAAAATTACCAAACTAATCATTAATTATAACAATTTATGAATACTCAGAACGACCATAGTCTGGTGTATGTATTTGATCACTTGTTACCGTCCGTCCTACACAATGACGTGAGGAGATAAGAGTATGTATGTCACTCGTCTGACATGCAAGTTGTGGAGCCATCTATTTTATTGCAGGCGCGATAATTATACAATTTTTAAAATTGCCTTTTCGATGACGTGCTAGCACAAAAACTCGTTCTTAAAGATGCTAATTGAAATCAGAAATTGCTGTCACCTTTCTCCATATTTTTTGTGGACACAAAAATTCCCAAAGGAACATATTTATATATGGCCCTAATCCAGAACGATGTCGTAATCTATTTGAATCATGTTCAAGTTTTGTTATAGCCCAGTTAAGTGCACAGTACCCTGGCGCATTAAAAACTCACGACATTCGAACAGTTTGCAGATAACCAATGGGGCATCGTTAATTATCGATTATCGAGTGAGTCATGCGAACTATATAAATAATAACACAATTATCTGATAACAAGGTTCACGGACTTTTCTAAGATTTACATTAACGTGGAGTGGATGGCGAAAAAATACAGTCAACGGGTCAGGATTATTTTCACCATTATTTTTTTTGTAGAAATAGCAGTGAGTTGCAGATAATAATGGTGAAAAATTTGAATAAGGGAAATGGGAGTTTCACATTTAATTTAAAATAATAAAATACCAAGTTTAATAAAAAGAAAATAAGCAACAAATGTGTGTATTTCGTATTGTGAGTCAAATACATTGACGCACATATAATAAATGAAGTGATTGTTTAATTTCGACATTTGATTAGAAGGTACTAAATTGAAAGAACATTTTCATCAGCATTGACAAAAGTATAGTTAATAAAGTGCTGAGTCACGTTGCAGTTAATACCTTCTGATTCTGAGCCAACGAAGTATTTGGCGAAAATATGGGGGATGGGGCGCCTGCTGCGCCCCCCCCCCCCCCCGGATCCGCCACTGCTATACGAGTAAACAATACACCAGCGGTGACAGTGTCCATAGGCCTATACTATAGTAGCATTCACATTAAAAATCGCATTTTAGGGGAATCATATGGCGTTACTGATTCGCTCTTCATGTGGAAAGTACTCACAATATTGACCTAAAACTTTGAGTCAGTATAAAACATATGCTCTACCATAACACAACTTATTTTCATTTAATTAGTTTGAATAATACCACAGATGGAAAGGGTTAAAATATTACTTGATATAGTTACGGTCCGCCACTCAACCAAATAAACAAGTTATGTTCACTGCAGCCGTTCACAGTGTACACACGTGGACAAGTCAATTAAGTCTGACGGGTTGAGCAGGTTGTTTTAATTGTTAGGTATGCAGGTGCGTTGTATATTAATCAGGCTCTATGATCCACCCAGCCTATTGTGTATGCTGGTACCAGCATGAACTGATTAGCACAGCCTTGCAGGTGAGGGGTGGCTGGGGCTCCTGAAGAGTGGGTAAAATTACCTCCATGTGCAATTTGATCGCGCAATTACTTTTCAGTTATCAGTTTCAATAGTTGAATGTTGTTGTAAAATAATATTTACCTATTTAGCGTCAATCACAGATGTAGGCTATTACTCAATGTGAACATGGTAAATGGGAAGTGAACATAATCATTGATTTCATTTCACTTCCTTTCAAACAATAATTTCATGCCAATATAATGTAAGGTGCCTTACTTTATTTATTTGTATTATCACTGTATAAAGTTGATATGTTTGTATATAAACATTTTATAGACTTTATTGATTTGATTAGATTTAATATAGTATAGGCTTATGTATAACTGGTAAGCAACAATTAGCAAAATGTTGAACAAGATAAGTGAATAGAATGAAACTATTTTCTACAACGGTGCAATATAGGCTAGGCCTACTGGTAATGAAGAATTTCATCATAAACATAACAAAATAGCTCTACACCAATTGAATTAAGATATCTAGCCTACTTATATGTTGAATTCAATAGCTTTTATATAAAGATAAAAAAACACGCCTATTTGGTGATGACACATGGGCCCTATCCCAGCAAACATGAGACGTTGCCCAACGATGGCTTACTGTTTGCAACGCTGGTCCCAGCGTTGCAAATTGGTCCAACGTCTCATAAGTTTGCTGGGCATAGGCCTATATATCGCCAGAAATTCACTTAATAAGTGACCGACATAGTCTATATAATATAGGTGATTGATTGATGTTGACAATACAAATTATTGGTATATTGTGTCGCCAGGCTCATTGGCTAACTTAGGGCACGGGTGTATCGAGTTCGAGTCCAGCTGCGGCCGATATCTTTCCTTGGTAGCCTACACACATGCGGTGACCCAAACTGTTCAAATTCGTGGGATAATGACGACAGAAACGTATTTATAACCGATTTGCGCCGCATCAAAAAACTTATAAAGAAATAAAGAAAACAAAATGACCAATATGTCAAAGTTGACATGTAGCCTAAACGGTCAAAAATATATTTATAATGTCTTTGATTATTGATGACCAAGCATAAATGGATATAAGTCCAATAACTGATGAGCATTATAATCGCACCTCACTCGGCTCACATTCTCTACTGCAGATCAAACAGGGCTATAATTCGGCGATGCAATTTTTTTCGATCACAAAAGGATGGAAAGCGAAATGGAGAGTGAAGAAATACAGGAGAGCCAAGAAAAGCAGCAATTATCATGATTATGAAAAGCGAGAGAGACAAAAATACCAGAGAGCCTGGCCTAAATCATTAAAAGTTATCTCGACCCCAAGGCCTGAAAAATGTCCATTAAGACTTTTCAATGACTGCGCGGGCTGTGGGCTGAGCATGCGGGCATGTAACTGAAATGTTACTGATTCTATGAAAAAAACTATTTTCGACCTGATTATTCGAGGGCAAGTCTTTGATATGATCGTCCAATCTGTGGCTGAAACCTGTTTCAGCTACTGGGGCTAAAGGTACCAGTCCACCTACAAAAGTCGAAACTTGCCTGGTACATTAAAAGTTTGAATTGCTAAAATATCATTAGATTAGAGCATTTCAACAATAAAAAATAACATGAACTGAAAGAATCTTGATACTCCTTGCAAAGTTTGAATTTGGCTAAAATTGAGTGGTGGGCTAGTTTATTTTAATTGATTAGTTAGTAGGTGCTTGGTCTTTGTGCACAGGTTGTAGGCCCACCCCCATGAGGTAAATTAACCCAAGAAGTAAATATTTTGAATCAATGATTCGAAACCTCGCCTGAAAAGGAGGGGCTTCTTGGGAATTTCTGTAGGCTTTTTGAGCTGTAATCCCACGGGCTATGCTCGGCAGTTTTTTTATGTTCCTAATCGCAGGTTATCTTCAAATCCCCCTTGACATCCTCGAACCCTCACCCACAACTCTCGACCTTCAAGCCTCAACCCACAACCCCCTCCACCCACAAACCCTCGATCCTAGACCCACAACCCCCTCGACCCACAACAACAAAAGAATATTTTTATTTATCCCATTATATGGTAGATCTATTAACCAAATATTTCTACTTCAAGTAATCTATATCTGGACGCTTCAAGTTCTGAAGTTGTTCGGAAGTCCCAACACTCCCGGGACTTCAAGTCACCCATGTGGGACTCACTGCAGGCAGTTAAATTAACTATGTATAATTATAGTCAACATAACTGTTAGGGGGGGGGGGACTATTCGATCTCCGGGAGGCGGAAGGGCTGGATTATATATCCGCGCCCCTGTGGTTCCCTGAAAATGTCAAATTTGTACCATTAGCTATTAGTTTTTTATCTCTTCTTGCTTGTAAATCACTGTGTCTCTTATTTTTCGACATCTGGGTTTCTGGAGCCTCTCTTGCAGGCCTACAGTTAGCCTTGTCGTCCCCTCCCAGGCCGTGGATTGATGTATTTGCTTTACCCGAAAAATTCAACAAGGCTGTGACTGAGAGCGAACGCGACCCCAAGGTCCGATAAATGTCCATAACTTTTTAGTGACTGCATGCGCGACCTCTGAGCTGAGCATGCCGGCATGGAACTGAAATATTACTGATTCTAAAAAAACCTATTTTCGACCTGATCATGGCCCGTATTTTCCGATATGACAGTCAAAGAAATGTCCCACGATTTTGTATGCAGTCAATCTGTGGCAGCCACTGGGGCTAGCCTACAGTGTCGCATCTTCAAGTGTTTCTCGCTTTCCAACACAGTGGTATTTTTATTCACTCTGATATCTTACTGTTTATCACGCTCGGACCACCATATGTACATGATAAAAATTGAGTTTATATAAAGGGAATCACACGTGTATAAGATAAGTGTACAGTCAGGAATTTCTTTGTGATTTTTTTAAGGTTTAGTTATACCGTATTCAATCTAATAATGCCCATAATCAAATAAACGCTCAGTGCACCCCTGATTTGAAAATAAAACTCACGATATAGCATGTAGTCTACACTATATATGATAATTAAATAATAGCCTAATCTAATACTCCACCAACCCCCCCCCCTCTAATCGCGTACAGGGGGGTGTTCTAATTATTATGAAAAAAAATGTAGGTATGGGCCTAATAATTTATATAGGCCTATTATAATTAATATTATCTCTGTAGGGCCTAACTTTTCCTTATAAAAAATGTCAACCCAAAAATTGTTTTATACATAGATCTAGGGCCTCATTACCAGTAATTTTGTTATTCATGCAGGCTATAACAGTTTCTGATAGTTTCCATATTTGTCTTACCGGTATAGCCGGTAGGCCCTGTGTATACAAAAATATGAATTAAATTCTGCTACTTTTCTCATAATCATAAAATTAGCTAGGGCCTACATAAAAAGCTACAACCTATTATAAAGGCACATAACTGATAACAGATCTATAGGCCTTATATAGTCCCAAATGTGCCTGGAAGTTTAGGCTACAACGGGAACAGGCACATTTTTGAGAGTGCATCACGGCAAATATCTTTATCTGATAAATTCATAGAAATATAATATATATATATATTGTGTGTGCTACCATGCGTGCAAAACAAGCGCTGATTGTCATAGTCTATTTACTTTACATTAAATAGTTCTCCAAACTATTTCCATTTAGAATGCTTAAATTGCTAGCATAGCATGAGAATGACCCGTTTGTTTAATACGCCAATGGTATAGAAAATGAGAATGTAGACCCCCACGTCACCCAGCCTGGAGATAACCCTCGGCACCTTTTAAAATGAGTGGGCTGAGCCAAAGTACCAGGATAACAGCCCATGTGCACAAGAGGAGAGATCAACAAACATGCTGGGCGGAATTTTGGGGAGATGTTTTTTTATTTTCTCACTTCACAGCCAGTAATCACACTGAATTGAATAATCGTCTGAAAATAAAATCGCCCCATCATACAAAGTAAGTGAATATGTAAAAAAAATCGACTATAAACGGTAAATATTGATATGAGAGCGAAAAAGCATCCACCACGGTAAAAGGTGAATCCGGGTATAGTGTTCTGTGGATGGGGGTAGCACACTGGCATGGATAAATTCTTCTCTCACAAATCGCACACAGCAGGTTGTCCTTGAGGGTATTGATTCTAGAACCGTTGAGAACATCACCAATCTCTCTCTTCGAAAGTCGACTTTTTGCTGATGATGCGATTTTATATTTTGAGGTGGCTTCTGAGGATGACTGTCAGGTGCTGCAGAGTGATTTGAATAAGTTGATAGAATGGGAAGAAAAGTGGCTGATGAGTTTTAACCCAAGCAAATGTGAAGTGCCGATAGTCACCTGCAAGAAGAAACCTGTCTTATTTAACTACAGCATGCACGATCAGCCTTTAAACAAAGTAAGAAGTACAAAATATATTGGAGTAACAATAACTTCGGACCTGAACTGGAACAAGCATATTAAGCAGACAGCGGGCAAGGCAAACCGGATGCTGGGTTTGTAAAGAGAAACATTAAGACATGGTCACATAACATCAAGGCAAAAGCATATAAAACACTTGTTTGTCCCCGCCTAGAGTACTGTGCTAGCGTGTAGGATAGTAGTAAGGTGGGCACTTCGCGTACACATCAACATAATCTGCCCCCACCCCCTCCCCTTGGCTTTGATTGGTGGATCCTCCCTACTCCCTTGGGACACGCCCCCTTTGGGTGACTCATCAAGGTCCCCCCACCCCCTCCTTGGAAAGGATAACTCATCACGTTCCCCCACCCCTCCTTGGAAAGGATGACTCATCACGGTCCCCCCACCCTATCTTGGAAAGGGTGACTCATCATGATTCCCCACCCCTTGGCTCCCCCTCCCCCAGAAAAGGAATAATGGATGACTCACCACTGCCCCCTCTCCCCTCATCTTGGTGTCGGTTACAGACTGGTAGGACCCCACCCCTTGGCTCCACAGGGGGTCATCTTCCCCCAGAAAAAGATGACTCACCACTGCTTCCCCCCCCCCCAAAAAAAAAGGATTACTCACCACTGCCACCTCTCCCCTCCACTTGGTGCCTGTTACAGACTGGTATGTCCCCGCCCCTTGGGTCCGCAGGGGGTCCCCCTCTGCCAGAAAAGGATTACTCACCACTGAATTCCCCCTCCCCCAGCAAAGGATGACTCACCACTGCCCCCTCTCCCCTCCAGTTGGTGTCTGTTAGAGACTGGTACGCCCCCACCCCTTGGGTCCGCAGGGGGTCCCTCTCCCCTTGGTGTCTGTTACAGACTGGTATGACCCCCCCCCCCCACCTATGTAATGTGGATGATATTTGATAAATGGGTGTCATGTTATGACACTGGGAGCATCAATGTGCATGATCATTGAGCGTCATTGTCATATTATTGGTATATATGATTAATGAGAGTCAGGATGATGACTCTTCCTCAGGTGATTAATGGGCATCAGGCCGCTGCTAAGATGATGACATCAGCATCTTTCCCCTTGGACCTTTCCGCAAAAGTGGGAATATGTATTCCAGAAGGGTTGATAGTGGGAGTTTGAATATTGGTTTTAGAGGGTTAATAACTTTTTTATTAAGTATGTAACAGTGTAGTTGCTTCATTTAGCAGTGGATAGCCCTAATAGATGATATAAGTTTATTATATTTTATGATTAATGTGTTTTACCTGACAGGTATGCAGATATGCATTACACACATCCCCTGGGTCACAATGTCACGGGTTAGAATATAACATATATCTGAAACATTCCCAGACACAGACAAAAGGTACGGTATCTTCTGGAGGATTTAATTGGACCAGCATGGGGAGATATCTGGACTCTGGACCCAACTCACAAATTAGAGCAACAGTATTTATTATTTCCTATTTATTCCACTATGAATGTGACAAAGAATTAATAATTTATATTTCTTTGTATATTGTAGTGTAGACATTGATGAAGATTGAATGATAAAAACGTGACATTTTGATGTTTAAAGATGGTAGCCTGCGTGGAAAGGGTTGATATTTATAGCAACACCCTCTTTGATAGCAAGTCACAGTATCCATGACCTCCTGTAGGCCGGGGTACGACTATTTGAAACAAGCCACATACTCATCAGGGGAGAGATTATTTCCTTCACCGCTATTTGACCCCTGTGACTTAGACCCGCCAGGTGAGGTTCTTTTGCTGGTCCCGCAGCAACTCCCTCTGAGCTCATGGAGACAAAATATGACACCTATGACCTTAACCCGCCCAGGGGTTCTAATTTGATGCTTCTACAAGGTAAGATAAATTGATTTGATAATCCGTGAGTTGAAAACTGTGACTGTGATCACTGCTGCCAGACCAACTGGACATTAATACAAAACTCATTAATATGAAATAAAAGGCTTAAATATTTACATAAGATTGTGGTACACAGCTTAACATACAACAGAAACGTTTATATCTGTTTCAAATGAATGCAAATTACCTGACATTTTTTATAACTTGACTTATCATAATTCAATTTGAGCGACATGTGAGAGCGCACAGCTTGAGTCCTGTGTGGAATTAACATGAATACACTGGTATCAACCCTAACACCATGAAACTGTGTAAAATTAACTTTGATACAATGGTTTCAAACTTAACTTGGCAAAGTCACCATTAACGTGATCGCCTAATCACATTGAGAAGGAGTATTGACATTTCTCTAAAATCATCTGGTTGCTGCTGTTGCTGCTGCTGATGACAGCTGCTATGCGTAATTGCGCTTAGCGGTCAACCCTTTCATTGCAGGGACCGTCTTTATATGTCAGAATCTGACGTCTGTATGTACATGTATATTTATTCACACAATGAACACATGTGATGCGACATTTTAAATATATTATAACCAAATCAAACAATATCTTGCACCAAAGCTGCACATCTATTCGAATAATAATTAATTGAATGATAACCTACAGGTATGATTAGTTTAATGAGTGTTACGTCTATCTATCTTCATAACCAGTTATCTAGTTATCTTTTAATCACCAAGCGTTATCAATGCCACGTAGATGGTTATATTACACATGAAAAACAGGATAAGATGTATTTTCATATGCTGTTATTATTATTATTATTATTATTATTATTATTATTATTATTATAATCAAGGGTACAATACAATCAAATCAATGTGTACAGATTAGATTGAATGCATATATCAGATAGTTGAATGAGGGTACAGTCTTGACATAGTAATACTCCTAACTGGCTATTGTGATCGTCACTCTTGAAAGACAAAGTAGTCTGACACTGCCAGACAGACGGACAGCCAACATAATGCGACATAAACACTACTCACTAGATGATTGTTCCACATGGCAGCACCATTGTACAGTTCAAACCTAGATATTGTCATCACTGCCACCAACATTGTCAATGTTCGTCCATGCTGGTATATGACATGACAGCAATCCAATTTCCCCCATCCCCATTTGTCTGTGATGATTCACCACTATCATTAGGTCCCCCTCCCCTTGGTATGACTCATCACAGCTCCCTACCTTCCTCATGAATATGTATAGACTTGTGTGTGCTTTGTCAGCATTAAAAAGGACGCCAAGCACTTCACTCTAATTGGTTCGCTGGTGTACTGCACAATCAAAAAAATGACTCTCCACTCCCCCCACCACTTGGGTCCCCCTCCCCGTTGGTATGACTCTTCACAACTCCCCCACCTTCCTCATGAATATGTATAGACTTGTTTGTGCTTTGTCAGCATTAAAAAGGACGCCAAGCACTTCACTCTGAATGGTTCGCTGGTGTATTGCACAATCAAAAAAATGACCCACCACTTCCCCCCCCCCCACGTAATGGTTTCAAAACAGCTGATCAAGAATATAAAATAATGGTTATGGTTGCAGTGTAAGAGCTGAGATGTCTGTAGCAAAATGTTCCAAATCGCTACAGTCTTCTTTTTATCTCAGCTCTACACTGCAATCAAATAGCCATTATTTTATATTCTATGACGCTGTTTCAAAACCATTACGGGGGCTGATATATTTTCTCTGCTTTTTGAATTTTTATTTATTGCAAATTTTATTTAGTAAGTTTTTATTTTTACAAGTTTAATTTTTGTAATTTTTATTTTTGTAGTTTTTTTGTAATATTTTTATTTTGCAAATTTTATTTTGTAAGTTTATATTTTCGCAGGCTTCATTTTTTTATGTTTTTCTTTTTTTAATTTTTGATTTTGCCAAATTATATTTTGTAAGTTTTCATTTTTATCAGTTTTATTTTTTACAACTTTTATTTTGTAAGTTTTTATTTATTGCAAATTTTATTTTGTAAGTTTCAATTTTTACAAGTTTTATTTTTGTAATTTTTATCTTTGAAAAAAAAATTGTAATATTTTTATTTAGCAAATTTTATTTTGTAAGTTTATATTTTTGCAGGTTTTATTTTTTAAATTTTTTTTTTATGTAATTTAAAAAAAAAAAAAAAATTATTTTGTCAATATCTTTTGTGAAGTCTCATCAGCATTATGTTTGATGTCATCAGAGTAATATTAAAACTGTTAAACGTTTCGGTATAACTTCACCATTTGTGTATGATATGTTTAGTGAGAAGTGTGTACTGCAATGCATGTGGTACCATAAAATTTCTAATTGTAGCCGCGGCTTTAATTAGAATAAATATTCTCATTCTCCAGTGCCCAATGCCAAAAGTCCTCTTGCTGCTTCTATTGGAGGTTTTGTGTGAAAAATTAAATCACCACACGTCTATCACTGTGAGGTGAGCTCCCAGTAGAACCCAACCCTTCATGTCCAATGATCAAATAAAGATATGCCCTATGAATCAATTTAATCATGTTCACATTAGTCCAGAATTTTTTAAAAATTGTTTATTTTGCATAGCGCTTATTAAACAATTTTTTTACCATACAATAGTTTTATAGTTTTCAGACAATGTAATAAGAAGATACGCCATGATTGATTATTAATGTCTATAGCACATGTGAATGTCTGCAGTAAATCAGTTGGGTGTTGAGCTGGTAGACTGACATCGCGGCACATGTTCATACTTGTGAACACCGTTTTAATTATGTTATACACAGCCCTGTCAGTCAGCAAGCACACCCCTCTCCAGATTTCAGTGCGTCGACCTGTCAGTCATATGTTACGCCGTTGTCACTCACTGTACAGACGTTGATGCAGTGTTAGCTGAAGTTGACCAATGCTGCCGAGCAGAATAGTCGTCAACATTGAACTGGCAGATCAGTTGGCAGGTTCTGTCAGGCCCACCTCCCTCCCCTAATGGTGATCAACTGTCTGGGAAGAAAGTGTGTAGGCCTATGTCTGGTCCACAGACTGTGATGCTGGTGGCTTGACCGTGATGCAACTTTTAGTCCGCTCCTTCTGTTTACCTGTATCATGTGTATGGGTGCTGTGGGTTGATGACGCCAAATAACTATTGGAATGCATATAATGTAATTGTCATTTGTATTTTACAATGGATATTTATTTAGGCCTACATATATGTAAACAAATAGTTTGAAGTCAACCCAAAACTATTTCAATCTGCTAGACCAGTAAATAGGCTTAACGTGGCAACAACTGTAGCGCTTCTAGGGCTACATTACCTGCCCTATCGTCACACAGGTGATATGAATATAACGCCTCATGTCTGTGAAGGGTTAGAAGCTATCAGGGCTTATACAGCGTGTGCTTTGTTGGTGCGGTCATTGTTCTTTCAAGATACCGGTAATCTTAAATAGGTTTCGGCTGAAAAAAGTTTGGGTCCTTGACAAATCTCAAAAGACGCCATGCGGCTTCAATTGAAGGTTTACCAATTTAGAAACTTTTGTCAATAAAATTGATTTTTTTTAAAGTTTGGGGGCGGCTTCTATTGGAGATGCGGCTACCATTAGAAATTTTTGGTATGTTGTTTGTGATTCGATGTTTGTAGTATATGATGTATGTATTGTGATGTGTGAAGTATGATGTGTGTATCATGATGTGCATAGTGCTGTGTCTATGCTGTGTGGTGTGTAGTGTGAAGTGCAATGTATGTGATGTGTTGTATGTAATGGGATGTGTGTGGTGGAACATATGTGGTGTGTAGTGTGTGATGTGTGTAGTGTGATGTGTGTAGATTGATTATGTAGTATGCTGTGTGTTGTGTGTGGTGTTGTGTATGTGGTGCAATGTGTGTGGTGTGCTGTATGTGTTACAATGTGTGTGATGGGTTGTGTGTGGTGTGTAGAGTGTTGTATGATGTATGTAGTGTAATGTGTGAGGTGTGATGTGTTGTATGTGATGTGTGCCGTATGATGTACATGTGTGTGATGTGTGTAGTGTGTATGGTGTAGTGTTTGTAGTGTATGGTGTGTCCTGTGTATGGTGTTGTGTATGGTGTTGTGTATGTGGTTCAATGTGCATGTGTATGTATTCTATGTGTTGTGTGTAGTATGATGTGCATGTGTGTGTGTGTGTGTATGTATGTAGTGTACGTAGTGTGATGTATGGGTGGTGGGTTGTAGTGTACGTAGTGTGATGTATGGGTGGTGGGTTGTGTGTGTGTAGTGATGTCTTTATGCTGTTTGATGTGTAGTGTGAAGTGCACTGTGTGTGGTGTGTTGTATATAATGGGTTGTGAGTTATGTGTTGTGTGTATTGTGATGCGTATGTGTTGTTATGTTTGTGATGAGATGTGTATAGTGTGTGGTGCTGTGTATGCAGTGTGATGTGTGTGTTGCAATGTGTGTGATGTGTTGTATGTGAAGTGTTGTGTGTAGTTGGTTGTGTGTGTGTAGTGGTGTGTTTATGCTGTTTGGTGTGTAGTGTGAAGTGCACTGTGTGTGGTGTGTTGTATATAATGGGTTGTGTGTTATGTGTATTGTGATGCGTATGTGTTGTGATGGTTGTGATGAAATGTGTATAGTGTGTGGTGTTGTGTATGCAGTGTGATGTGTCTGTTGCAATGTGTGATGTGTTGTATGTGAAGTGTTGTGTGTGGTGTGTTGTGGTGTGTGTTGTGCATAGTATGATGTGTGTAGTGTTATGTGTGTATGGTGTAGTGTTTGTAGTGTATGGTGTGTGCTGTGTATGGTGTTGTGTATGATGTTGTGTATGTTGCTCAATGTGCAAGTGTATGTACTCTATGTGTTGTGTGTAGTATGATGTGCACGTGTGTGTGTGCATGTATGTAGTGTACGTAGTGTGATGTATGGGTGGTGGGTTGTGTGTGGTGTGTAGAGTGTTGTATGATGTGTGTGGTGTAATGTGTGTGGTGTAATGTATGTGATGTGTTGTGCATGATGTGTACAGTCTGATGTGTGTAGTGTGATTTGTTGTATGTGATGTATGCTGTATGATGTACATGTGTGTGATGTGTGTAGTGCTATGCTGTATGTGATGTGATGTATGTAGCATGGTGTGTGTAGTATGATGTGTGCAGTATGATGTGCATAGTGGTGTGTTCATGCTGTGTGGTGTATTGTGTGAAGTGCAACGTGTGTGGTGTATTGTATGTAGTATGGTGTTTGCTGTGCATGGTGTATGTGATTCAATGTGTATGTGTATGTAGTTTATGTATTGCATGTAGTATGATGTGTGTGTGTAGTACGAAGTGTGCAGTCCAATGTGTGTATGTATGTAGTGTATGCATTGTGATGTGTGTGGTGTAATGTGTGATATAATATGGTAATGAAACATCTAATAACCAATCTAGTTATATTTTAATCACGATGCGTCAACACTGTCATACAAGTGTTTATATTACAAATGAAGAAATAGGAAACATTGTATTACATAAGTTTTTATAGTTATTATAATTATTAGTACAATACCATCAAATGAGGATGCATAGAATATATTGTACATTATTATCAGATAGTTGAAGGGTAACAGTCTCGACATAGCAATTCACCAAGCTGATTATTTTAATCTTCACACAGAAAACACATACTGTGTATGTACCTGCTAGTTGCTATCGAAAAATATTTCAAAGTCTTTCTGGAAAAATAATAAACATATTATTATAATTTCAAAAATTATTGGTCTGTTTACATATAATTATATATACATATAATTATATATGACATAAATAACTTTAAAACAGATATTGTTAAATCACAACTCATTAAAAATTCAAAACTGTCTGCTGACAGTCTTCATAAACAATTCCACGATACATTGTCATCCATTTTGAATACTCATGCTCCTCTCAAAACAAAATCAGTTTCTCCTAAACCTTGGATTACACCAGCAATTCAAGCAGCCGAACGGACACGACGATATCTTGAATGTGTCTGGCGGAAATCTCGTTTTTCATCAGATAGATCAAAATATGTTAAGCAAGCCCACCTGTGCAATAGAATGATGGAGAGAGCTAGGGGAGAACATATCTCAAATTACATTCATGAAAATAAGAATGACGCTGGAAAACTTTGGAGGGCGGTCAACTCGGTACTACACCGAGTTCCTAATACATCAATGCCTTCTACAAGTGATATCACCACACTTTGCCACAGTTTTTCCACCTTTTTTGTAAACAAGATAGATAAAATAAGAGTGAAATTTTGCGATCCTAAGCACAATGTGCCTCATATTCCACCACCAGAAATTAATTTTCCAATGACATCATTCAAACCAGCCACTGCGGATGAAGTTAAGAAATTAATCCTTTCTTCCCATGACAAGTCCTGTGATCTTGACCCATTGCCTACCAAATTATTGAAATCTTGTCTAGATATATTGCTAACTCCCATCACGAACATTGTCATTTTGTCTTTAGAATCCGGCTCCTTCCCAGACATTTTGAAAGTATCACACATCACACCCTTATTAAAGAAACCATCACTTTCTAAGGATGACATGAAAAACTATAGACCAGTTTCGAGCCTAATTTTTCATTTCTAAAATAATTAAACAAATAATTTCAAATCGTATCCGGTCCCATCTAGACAAAAACAACCGATCAAGCCCCAATCAATCAGCATATAAACCTCTTCATTCTACAGAAACAGCCTTTTCTAAAAATTCACAATGACATCTGTATGAACATGGACACTGGTAAGACCACAGCATTGGTCTTGCTGGACCTTTCCGCAGCCTTTGACACCTTAGACCATAGCAGCATCATTGAGCTCTTGTCCGGCTGGTATGGTATTTCTGGAACAGCTCTAAATCGGGTCTGTTCCTACCTATCAAATCAGGTGCAAAGGGTTGAACTTCTGGATACACTTGGGGAACCGTTCAAGACGGATTATGGTGTCCCCCAGGGCTCTGTCCTCGGACCACTCCTACTCACTCTATATACAACGCCCCTGAGTAGTGTGATCAGTAGGCATAACATCTGCCACCAACTGTACGCTGATGACACTCAGATTTATCTTTCTCTTTCCAAAACAGATCCTGAGATGTCACTGTCACTGATCCAGCAGTGCTTGCAAGACGTCTCCGACTGGATGATAGCTAGCAAACTCAAATTGAATCCTGACAAGACAGAATTTATACTAATCGGCACTAAAGCACAATGAGACAAAATCAAGAAATATTTCCCTACAAAATTACTTGATCAGGATGTAACACCAACTGATTCGGCACAAAATTTAGGGGTAGAATTTGACAAGGATTTCAATTTTAAGAAACATATATAAAAAGTCTGTTGATCATGCTAATATCATATACGTGATTTGCATCGCTTGCGCAGATGTTTAACAGCGGCAGTGACTAAGACAATAGCAACTTCACTTGTTTCGAGCAAGCTAGACTATTGTAATTATATCCTCTATAACATCTCAAATCGCGAAATAAACAAGGAGCAGAGTGTTCAGAACTGCTTGGCCAGGGTTGTGACCCATTCTCGCCAATTCTCCAGTGTTAGACCTTTGTTAAAATCCCTACACTGGCTCCCTGTTCAATTTAGAATAAAACACAAAATATGCACCCTCACATATAAAGTAATACATTCATATCAGCCAGTATATCTACATAATCTCCTCAAGCCTTCAAACAGAACCCGTAATCTCCGCTCCTCAGATGATGATCAACTGGTTGTTCCCAGAGTGAGTTCAAAGATGGGTGAAAGGGCTTTTTCGGTTGCGGCCCCCCAGCTCTGGAATTGTATCCCTCTTCAGATTAAAAAATCTAAATCTGCACAGTCATTTCGGAAAAAAATGAAGGCTTTATATTTCGGCCAAGCCTTTCCATCCTAAATCCTCTGTGTCCCGGCATGCTGAAGCTACGAATTGGAACGTCAAACGGACAATGATAATCGAGCCTGATTCGAATTTGCAGCGCCTCTGAGCTCGGGACACCGAGGATTTAGGTGCATTAGAAATTGTTCATGTCATTTCATTTCAAAAATTCATACATCATAAAAATAATAAATTAATCAAAAAATACCAACCCATCTTCCTTGTTTATAAATCCATTCAGTCAAATTATCTGCTATATATATATAAGCCAATGAATAAGGCAATGTCATCAATAGTTTTATACATCTCTTTCGATGCTATCTATTGTTTTAGACCATCGATAATACGTCCCCAGTTACAAGTTTTATCCCGAAATAGATCATCAGCAATTACACTTAATACAGATAATTATATCAACGTCATCAAACTTGTCCTTACACACACGCCTGAGTAAGTTGTTGTATCTAACCATCGATTTTTGTACAGTATCATACATTATTTTGTTATGATCATTATAAAATGTGACATCCCGAAATTCAGAAATTTGATAAATTAAATCCATAGATAATATTCTGGATGTCTGACGAATAAATGTTTTATTTTCCTTAACAAGAGCCATAACTTTATTAACTGTTACACTCACCATGTGAAGTGATCATATTCATTTATAAAACTTCATTATGATGCAGAAGATGTTCTATATGTGACATACTCAAAACCAATCTGGACAAGTCCAGACACGTTTGCAGTGTCAACATAATTGATGTTTAGTGTCATTGTGATGATGACTCATGCTCAAATGATTAATGGGAGTCATGACAATATTTAGCATCATGATGCCATGAGCGTCAATGTGATAGGTTGTTTGAATAATTAATGTATGTCATGGTGATTTGGATAATTAATTGCAAAAACCTTTCTTATAAAATGTTGATTATTTTAAAATTTAATTTTACATGTACAAAATACGGATGTGTCCAGACTTGTTCGTGTAATTATATTTTTATTTTATTTTATTATTTTTATTTTGTAAGTTTTTATTTTTTGTAATTTTTTATACTTTTTAATTTGTAAGTTTTTATTTATTTACTTATTCTATATTTCCTATTTTTATTTTTACAATTTTCATTAGTTTTTATTTTCACAATATTAATTCTTTTTAATTTTTATATTGCAAATTCTTAATTTTTGATTGTTTTTATTTTTAATTTTTATTTTGAAGTTGTAATTTTTTGTTGATTTATTCTATTCACTACAGTAGATGTTTTGAAATTGTAAATGGTGTCTACTGGGAGCTGTGATGAGGGGGACCCAAGGGGTGGGGGGAGTGGTGAGTCATTTTTGTTTATTGTGCAATACACCAGCGAATCAATCAGAGTGTAGTGTTTGGCGTCCTTTTTAATGCTGATAAAGCACACACAAGTCTATACATATGCAAGAAGGTAGGGAGCTGTGATGAGTCATACCAAGGGGAGGGGGGCCCAAGTGGTGGGGATTGTGAGTCATTTTATTGATTGTGCAATACACCAACGAACCAATCAGTGTGAAGTGTTTGGCATCCTTTTTAATGCTGACAAAGGATTGCTGACATGCCATATACCAGCATGGACAAACATTGACAATGTTGGTGGCAGTGATGACAATGTCTAACAGGTTTGAACTGTACAATGGTACTGCCATGTGGAATCTAGTGAGTAGTGTTTATGTCGCATTATGTCGTCTATCCGTCTGTCTGGCAGTGTCAGACTACCTTGTTTTTCAAGAGTGACGATCACAATAGCCAGTTAGGAGTATTACTATGTCAAGACTGTACCCCCATTCAACTATCTGATATATGCATACAATCTAATCTATACACACTGATTTTGATTATATTGTACCCTTGATTATAACAATAATAATAATAATACCATATGAAAATACATCATATCCTGTTTTTCATTTGAAATATAACCATCTACGTGGCCGCATGCATTGATAACGCTTGGTGATTAAAAGATACTAGATAAGTGGCTATGATGATACATAGACGTAACACTCATTAAAGGGACTGGCCCAGGCTAAAATTCCCGCATTTCCTATTTTTGACATGGTTGTCAATAATTAGAAATCGGGAATTTGGTCTCTATATCTAGCCTAACTGGTGAACGCGCAGCACAAAAATTATAAAAATTTGCAGTTCTAGTCTATGTACATGTTTACATCATATGGTCATATTAAGAACCCGAAATAAAATCACCGATTTTTTGATAGATTTTAGCCTGGGCCAGTCCCTTTAAACTAATTATACCTGTAGGTTATCATTCAATTATCAATTATCATTCGAATAGATGTACAGCTTTGGTGCAATATTTTGTTTGACTTGGTTATAATATATTTAAAATGTCGCATCACATGTGTTCATTGTGTGAATATTTAATACATGTACATACAGACGTAAGATTCTGACTTATAAAGACGGTCCCTGCAATGAAAGGGTTAACATGCCATCAGCAGCAGCAGCAGCAACAGTGGCGGCGGCATACATTAGTGTTTGTTGGTGTGACAACAGTAATAAATCACAGACACAACTTTCAGCTCCTGGATTTTCAAATCAGTCTTATCTTACATGGCAGGATAATCAAATTAGAAGCCCCGGGCGGATCTGGATCACAGGGGTCATATTTTGGCTCTGTGTACTCAGTGGGGGTTGCCCCGGGACCAGCAAAATAACCTCCCCTGGCGGGTCCAGGTCACAGGGGTCAAATAGCGGTGAAAGAGAGAGATTATATCCATCTCTCCCGTGATGAGTATGTGGCTTGTTTTCAATAAACATATCCTGGCCTACAGGAGGTCATGGATACTGTGACTTGCTATCAAAAAGGGTGTTGCTCTAAATATTAACCCTTTCCACGCAGGCTACCATCTTTAAACATCAAAATGTCACGTTTTTATCATTCATTCTTCATCAATGTCTACACTACAATATACACAGAAATATAAAATTATTAATTCTTTGAATACATACATATACATTGTCACATTCATAGTGGAATAAATATGAAACAATGAATATTGTTGCTCAAATTTGTGAGTTGGGTCCAGAGTCCAAAGATCACCCCATGCTGGTCCAATTAAATTCTCCAGAAGATACTGTACCTGCTGTCTGTGTTTGGGAATGTTTCAGATATATTTTATGTTCTAGCCCGTGACATTGTGACCCAGGAGATGTGTGTAATGCATATCTGCATACCTGTCACGTCAAAACACATTAATCATAAAATATAATAAACGTATATCATCTAATAGGCCTATCCACTGCTAAATGAAGCAGCTACACTGTTACATACATAATAAAAAAATTACTGACCCTCTGAAACCAATATTTAAACTCCCACTATCAACCCTTCTGGAATACATATTCCTACTGTTGGGGAAAGGTCCAAGGGGAAAGGTACAAGCGGGAAAGCCCAAGGGGTCCAAAGCGTCAAAGGGAGCTGACACATCATTAAATAGTGTCCTATGCTGACGTCATCATCCTAGAAGCGTCCTAACGCCCATTCATCATTCGAGGATGAGTCATCATCCTGACACTCATTATTCATACATACCAATAATATGACAATGACGCTCATTGATCATACACATTGATGCTCCCAGTGTCAAAACATGACACTCATTAATGAAATATCATCCACATTACATAGGTGGGGGGTCATACCAGTCTGTGGCAGACACCAAGGGGAGGAGGACCCCCTGCGGACCCAAGGGTTGGGGCGTACCAGTCTGTAACAGGCACCAAGGGGAGGGGGACCCCCTGTGGACCCGAGAAGTCTGTAACAGGTACCAAGTAGAGGGGCCCGTGATGAGTCATCCTTTCCAAGGAGGGGTGGGGGACCGTGATGAGTCATCCTCTCTAAGGAGGGGTGGGGGGACCGTTATGAGTCATCCTTTTCAAGGAGGGGTGGAGGGACCGTGATGAGTAATCCCAAGGGGGGGGGGGGGCAAGGGAGGAGGCGGGCTACACCAATCACAGCCAGGGGGAGGGGTGGGGGCAGATGTGTCCCTTCAAAACACAGTATCTCCTCGAACGGTTTTGATATAAAAAAGCTGGGGTAGAACTGCATACAATACTACTTGGGATCCACATACTCAAAGTGCAATATAGTGGGGGGGGGGGGGCGTAGCATAACGATCTTTCATTTTTGGATAAAAGCAACAAAATTTGCACAATATGGTCGACAACGATATGGGTATCAAATTTTGATATAGATGTTTTTTATTCCAACTCCAGAATCCAATAGAACGGCCAAAATTCAAAATGACCGCCGCTGGCCATCTTGAATTTGTAACTTTCGACATAGTAGCCCTAGAATATAATGTAATACCTCATTTTCGGCTAATTTGGGTACACTGTTGACGTTGAAAATGCTATTTTTACGTTTCAATGTCATCCAGATGTCAAAACTAAGATGACTGCCAATATCCAACATGAAAATCATAATTCTTTGGCCAGTGACTCTTTTTAAGAATTTTATTCTCAAATGATAGGTTCAGAATATAATTGTAAACTTTATTTCGTACTAATTTAAGTAGTTGAATGCAATAAAATTACTATTTTTTTACGTTTCAAGAACATCCCGAGGTAAAATAAAAAAATATTGGCCTCCTTGAATTTTCAACTTTTTACATAATATAGTCCAGTAGCACACGTGGAGGACCCTGCAGTGTTTGTTATAAAGCATTTCTTGACATTAATTGAAAGATGATGCCTTCCCGTTCAAGAATCCGCTGTGTGTAAACAATACCACTATTTGGCTTTTTCAAGATGGCCGCCAAAGGTCAAATAAATGAAAATACGAGTTACTAGTGTAATATCTCTTTTCTGTTTGATTTTCACTAAAGAATTGATTTCTGATATTATTTTAATTATTTAAGGTCATTTTCAACGTGATTTTCAAGGTCGAAAGGTCAATTTGAAGGTCTAAATAACGAAAAAAGGATTTTTAGCAAATACAAATAAGAACAAGTGTAATACGTCATTTTTGCGCAAATACAAATAGTAAAAAGTGTAATACCTTTTTTGGTGTGATTTTGACCGGAGAATACGTTAACTTTGAATGGAGAATCATTTCTGATATTATTTTGATGATTTGAGGTCATTTTCTATGTCAAAAAGTTAATTTGAAAAAGCAAATAAAAAAGAAACAGGTGTAATAGGCCTAACTCCTTTTGATTTGATTTTGACTGTAAAATACGTTTGTTTTATTTATTTAGTGATTCAGATCATCTGCAAGATCATAACGTAAATTTGAAGGTCAAATGAGTCAAAATATGATTATTCAACAAATAAAGCTAGTTACTGGTGTAATACCTCCCATTTATGGTATTATTTTGATGATTGAAGGTCATTTCAAGATGAAAATATCAAATGTTAAGGGCAAAATAAAAAAGTATGTTTTTAACAAATAGGACCAAGTGCAATACTTCTTTTGATATGATGTTTACTAGAAAATTATTTTCTGATATTGCTTTTGTGATTCTAGATCATTCCTAAGGTCAAATCAAAGAAACATCAGCTAGAAGCCCCTTTTACAGCTAAATCTCCTGTTAACTGGTCGAACTAAATTCACAGTTTTGTCTCTCTAACATGTTTAATCTACCTAAAATAACAAGCAAATAATTTTGCATTTATATACGAATTTTTATACTTAGGATTTGAAATGTATCAAACATTTTTAACATAAATAATAATTGAACATTATGATGGGGTGGATTTATTTTTTGATCAACATTTATATCATTGTTAACATTGAAAAATAGGGGGTCAATGAATTATGATGCATATCACCAGAACTCCGTAGAATGTTTTCATCAAACATTATACATTTTTGAAGAGATCACATATTTGCCGTAGTCATGGTGAGATAGATATCTTGTTAGGTCATGGCACTGAGACGGCCATTTGTTAACCTTATGGCCAGCATTATTTTGATCATATCTAATGTTATTTTTTAATTACACCATAATGTCAGGCGTACCTGCAAGCCAGAAGGAAGACACCTAATTCAATATTATACACATTTTTTCTGCGGTCATCGCTTTTTGACAACGTTTTTGCTTGTCTTAGTTTTACCACAGCAATCATCTCTGTTCACTCCTAGCGCAGTGCCACTCGCTCAATCACACTGTTCAAACTATTAGCTTCCCGCCAGTGATCACTGTTATCTGCGGTTTGTCGCATCTGACAATATTAACCGTATCCTTGTCTATGGTTGGTTAATTCCTAACATCTCAGCCTGGTGGCTATTATTTGCAAGCCCAAACAAAGATATCATTGCCTAAGCCTGCCCCTCTCCGCACTGATGAATCAGTGAACCATAATTTTAGATGCCACAATTATGCCACCTTGCTGAAACCCAAGATAGATCACCTTGATGGATATGAAAACCCTATGGTTAACACCAAATCACAACTGTTTGCATTATGTCGAAAATGAGATCAAATTACTGGTAAAATTTGAAAATAGCCATCTTGAATTTTACTCACAATGCAATATCTAAAATATTTTTACCGCACCACTGTAGTGGCATAGCGGAAAACACCATGATCGACACCAAAAATGATGCTAATTTATTTTTTCAGATACAAGTATTTTTTGCAACATCACTATGTCGAGCATATCTGTGGTACACATAAAAAGATGAAACTGATCTGTTCTGTCGACAATTATATCAATATATTGGTTGACCTTGGAAATTAACGGCCATGCTAGATTTTAGTCACAATGAAATGTCTGAATTTTTTTGGCCACTCCACTATGTCGGGCATAGCTGAAAACTGTATTGTAGACAACAAAATCATGAATTCTCTTCTATTCCGTCGAAAATGTTTTCTGAAGTTTATTGTTTGAACCTGCACAAATGGCGCCCATATTGGATTCCAAAGCCATTTCAAAAATGTTGGTGGCCAACACATTTTTCTGAAAACCCATTTTTAGAAGAATATCCGTATCAAATTCCATGATTTTGATAATCAATTCCACTAAGATCATCGAAATACGTTACACGTGTACGTGTATATTGATCAATATTTTCGGGGTTTTGGTAGAGGCGGCTATTTAGAAAAAAAACATATTGAAAAAGCCAAAAGGAGGTAATGTTGTAAATATATAGCGGAGTCTAGATCTTTTGATCTGGATTCTTCAAAATAATAAAATAACATATTCATTAGTCAAAATCACACAAAAAAAATAGCCATTAATTGATGGCAGAACCCCTCAGCCGTAGGCTCTGTCCATCAATATCAAAAAATAATAATGAGAAAAAATGCCCCCCACTACCACCATGTCATTTTTTTTAAATGGCTGCGGCGGCCATTTTGTTTTTAATAGATTCATCCCAAAAGGCAGCCATTTTGGTTTTAATGGATTCATCCCAAAAGTTAATGAGATCATAAAAAATACTTGGAGAACAACCATATCAAATTTGAATGCAATCCAAGCTACGGTTCATAAGTTATCGTGCCCACAAGCTTTTTAGATGGCCCCTTTTTTTAAATGGCTGCGGCAGCCATTTTGTTTTTAATGTATTCATCCCAAAAGTTTATCAGATCATCAGAAATACCTAGAGAACAACAATGCTAAATTTGAATACAATCCAAGCAACGGTTCATAAGTTATCTTGCCCACAACCTTTTTAGGCGGCCATCTTTTTTTAAATGGCTGCGGCAGCCATTTTGTTTTCAATGGATTTATCCCAAAAGGTAATCAGATCATCAAAAATACCTAGAGAACTACCATACCAAATTTGAATGCAATCCAAGCTACGGTTCATAAGTTATCGTGCCCACAAGCTTTTTAGATGGCCCCTTTTTTTAAATGGCTGCGGCAGCCATTTTGTTTTTAATGTATTCATCCCAAAAGTTAATCAGATCATCAGAAATACCTAGAGAACAACAATGCTAAATTTGAATACAATCCAAGCAACGGTTCATAAGTTATAGTGCCCACAAGCGTTTTAGGCGGCCACCTTTTTTTTAAAATGGCCACGGCAGCCATTTTGTTTTTAATTGATTCATCCCAAAAAGTAATCAGATCATCAGAAATACCTAGAGAGCAACCATACCAGATTTGAATGCAATCCAAGCAACGGTTCATAAGTTATCTTGCCCACAACCTTTTTAGGCGGCCATCTTTTTTTAAATGGCTGCGGCAGCCATTTTGTTTTCAATGGATTTATCCCAAAAGGTAATCAGATCATCAAAAATACCTAGAGAACTACCATACCAAATTTGAATGCAATCCAACCTACGGTTCATAAGTTATGGTGCCCACAAGCTTTTTAGGCGGCCATCTTTAAAAATGGCCGCTTATGGCCTGGTGCCAAAAAAAATATATGGGATGAATTGCTCAGGCACATAGGTCATGTCTGTAAAAAATAAACAAAATTCATCAGTTAACTTTTTAGTAAGAGCCCAATTTCTGACTGCACGCCCGCCCGTCCGCCCGACCACCCGCCTGCCAGACCGCCCGCCCGCCCGCCCGCCTCTGGTGATCACTATAACCCACAGCCTTAATGGCTGAGGGGTGAAAACATATATTACACTTGTTCCTATTTGTATTATTTTGCTAAAGCATATATCTAAAAATTCTATAGTAGACATCAAAATCATGAATCTGCTTCTATTCTGTCGAAAATCATATCGATATTATTGTGTGACCTTGACAGAATAGCGGCCATATTAAATTTTATTTACAATGCATTGTACTTTTTGTAAAGTACTTTTTGTCACACCACTATCATGAAAACTCTTATTGTAGTCACTAAAATCATGAATTTTCTTCTATTTTGTCAAATTTGTAATCAATTTATTGCTTGACCTTGGACAAATGGCGGCAATCTTAAATTTCAATGCCCCTTTGAAAAAATGCTTGGCCAACACATTTTCTGGAAAACACATTTTTGATTATCAATTCCACTACGATCATCGATATAGGCCCCTATATCATGTAGGCCTATATCGAACATGATTTTTGAGCTTTTGGTGAATATTCACACACAGCGTATTATCTACTTTTTTTATCTTGAAGATGAACTTGAATCACCGAAATAAGCAAATAAACGTATTCACCAGTCAAAATCACATCAAATAGAGGTATTACACTTAATTCTTCCTACTTGTGTTCAATGGAAAGCATGTGTTAAAAAACGTGACCTTCAAATTGACCTTGAAAATGACCTTAAATCATCCAAACCAGAGTGTTAATGACACAGCAGCTCATCCTTAATTAGCGCAAGTTGATTACAAATTAAAATTTCTGAAATCCGTGAGGCAGTTCTATGCACAGGCACGAGCTCTTTCAAACAAACCAAACATAATTGAAATCGGATAAGAATTGAGGAAGAATAGAAACATTTCTTGTGAATTGTGGACAGAGTGCCCTGATTGGGTCTTAAATAGGTCATAAGTTAATTAATAATTACAATTTATGAAATACGTGAGAAAGGTTAATGCAGAGCATTTCTTGTGAATTGTGGACAGACGACAGACAACAGACGCAACACAATGGGGGACGATGGCATATAAGGCTCATCTTAGGCCTAAAGGCCGGATGAGCTAATAATATCAGAAACGTATTCTCCAGTCAAAATCACATACAAATGACGTATTACAATTGTTCCTACTTGTATTTGCTAAATATCATTATTTCGCCATTTTGACCGTCACATTGGCCTTTTGACCTTGAATCATCAAAATAATATTAGAATTGAATTATCCAGTCAAAATTACGGAAACAAGGTATTACACGAGGTATTACAATTTGCTTTATTTGTTGAAAAATAATATCTTTACTCATTCGACCTTCAAATTGGCATTTTACCTTTACAATGACCTTGAATCATGAAAAGTATACTACAAACGTATTCTATAGTCAAAATCACATAAAAATAACGTATAACACTTATTCTCATTTGCAGTTGCTAAATATCATTTTTCGCAATTTGACTTTCAAATTGACCTTTTGACCTTGAAAATGACTTTAAATCATCAAAATAATATCAGAAATCAATTATCCAGTGGGAATCACACAGAAACGAGGTATTACACTATAAAATAGCTTTATTTGACGGAAAGTCACATTTTCAAGCATTTGACCTTAAATAATGGCGGCCATCTTGGAAAAACAAGCGGCGGTGATGTTTACACACAGCAGATTCTGGAAGGGGAGTTATGGATTTTCAATTTAGGTAGAGAAATGCTTCATAACAAACAATGCGTGTGCTACGGGACCATATTATGCCAAAAGTTGTAAATTCAAGGAGGCCGATAATTTTTTATTTTACCTCGAGATGACATTGAAACGTAAAAAAAATAGTAATTTAATTGCATCCAACTTCTTAAATTAGTACAAAATCATATATAAAATTATATTCTGGATCTATCATTTGAGAATAAAATACCCTAAAATAGTCACTGGCCAAAAAATGATGATGTTCATGTTGGATATTGGCAGCCATCTTAGTTTTGACCTCTGGATGACATTGAAAAGTAAAAATACCATTTTCAACGTAATCAGTGTACTAAAATTAGTCGAAAATGAGGTATTATATTAGATTATAGGGCTACTATGTCGAAAGTTACAAATTCAAGTTGGTTAGTGGAGGCGATTTTGCATTTTGGCCACCATATTGG
Organism: Flabesymbios commensalis; assembly: GCA_964017125.1. Lineage (NCBI taxonomy): Eukaryota > Metazoa > Annelida > Polychaeta > Terebellida > Flabelligeridae > Flabesymbios > Flabesymbios commensalis. Next base: position 45,667,463 of record OZ024913.1, on the reverse strand, counting down.
ATTCTGGAGTCGAAATCAAAAACATCCATATCAGAAATTGATAACTATATACTTGTCAACATCTGTGCAAATTGTGTTGCTTTTATCTAAAAATGCAAGATTGTTGTGATATTTCAAGTTATGACGCCCCACTAATACAAAAGATGGAGATGGTGCAGGGGAGGGCACCCAGGTACCACAACACCAGTAGCGTCCGACTCTCAGGACATGCTAGAACAGCTTCAGTGGCCTACATTAGCCCAGCGACGGTGTTTCCTTCGACTTACTATGGTATTTAAAATCAATAACAGTATTGTCGCAATAGATCCTACTCCATATCTGAAGCCAATAGGCCTACACACCACAACCAGAACGAATTCCCTGTCTTTTCTCCACTACAGATGTAATACTGAATCATTTAAACATTCATATTTCCCAAGAACAATACCAGTCTGGAACACTTTACCAAACACAATAGTATTATCCCTATCTCAAAATGTTTTCAAAGCTGCAGTTGCTAAATATGTCTGCAGTTTCCCCTCACAATCTTCTTAATTATATTTGGGCTATGCCCAAATATATTGAGTTTTCAACGGAACTTTAAACTTAATTTCTTGGCACCTTTTTGTAAGACGCTATTTCTCCCTGAGTTTTTATCTAATCAACTTAAAAAATTTTGACACAACATTCCCAGAGTAGTCAGGAGGGGTGTTGTGACTTTTTTAAGTCGTCCAACATGTTCTTTCGGAATAATCCATGATTTCATGGATCACTATAATCTTGAATATAATTTTGAATGACAAAAGGCAATTTCTGCTTACTTGTAAAGTGAGCAAATACTGCACCATGCTGCTCTTCAAATGCAAAATACAGTATCTGCTTACTTGTGAAGTGAGCAGATACTGCCTTTTGGCTTGCACGACAGTAGGCCTATAATAGGGTCTAATGCTTGTACAATGGTACGGGTGATTCTCCATTCATTGCCAGAAGGGTGAACAGGGTGCCCCTATGTCCAGACCTACTCTACCCTTTAGTCTATAGATTTGATAATAAAAATACATTTATCCAATGTTTCAATTCCGGGCCAGCGTCGCAGACAGTGGCTCAGTATTAAACCAGTCTGTGTACTTGGTATGGACAAATGAAATGAATCGGGCTTTAGGCCACCTTTGTGCACATATAGGCTAAACTGGGCCAGGAAAACCTCCTGAGGATGGGGAGATGACACTGTCCTCCAGACACACAGGGCTGGCCAAAAGTTGCATTGATTGGCGCTCGACACTGATTAAAATGGGCACCAAAATAAACTGTGTGCAGCCCATTTTAGAGCCTGCTTACATGTTTATATGCGATTTCTAGAGTCATCTCTTGTCGCGCAATATAACCCTGGTGCGTTTTGACTTTGCCTGTCGCTCTGATGTGCGACATAGCGACAATTGGCCAGCCCTGACACAAGATTCGAAATTCGAGCCCTAGCGGTCTGAGGTCGAGCACGCTACCTCTCGGTCACGGAGGCTCCCCACAATACTGACTTTCACATGTGAATGGGGAAGAAACATTTTGTGTTTCTTTCAAACCGCGGAGACCAGGAACCGAACCCAGAACTCTTGCTTGAGTAAGTAAGTAAAATTGTTGCTTTACTTCACTTTTCGGCCAGTATGGCCATTTAAGTGAAAATTCCAGGTATTACAATATCCCATATTGTATAGTTAAAGTAGTAAAGGAAAGACAAAGCTAATAAAAGCATGTTCGTACTAAAATATTCAGTTTAAAGTGTTTGATATGATAAGATGACGATGCTCCTGGCACCTATATGTAACGAGTCTGGTGACATGTTGTAGCGCCTGCATTCAACAGTTTCAAGGGTATAAAAATATCAGTATAAATAATGTAAAATATGAAGTGATTATAAAATGAACGACTTTTCAAGTCACTATATCTCTATGAAATTGGAGTGATTGTGTAAAAACTACAAGTCTAAGTCAAAACAGTGTCATTGTCAAAACAAATATATAATATATACTATAATACTATATACTATAATCAAAAAAGTAAACCCATTTAGACATAAATATGAATGACATAAACAATGAACAGAGAAACCATTAAGTAAGTAAGTAAATGTCTTCTTTACTTCACTTTTCGGCCAGTACGGCCGGAGACATCATAAAACCACAAAAAATTCTCAAAAATTAAAGACTTACAGTGCCCCCACAGTTGGTAATAAGGTCTGTGATATTGGAGGACATCACAGAGCGATCACAAACCGTGAGGACACCGTAAGTCACCACAGGCTAATTGTACGGCAATGGCTTCTCTATGACATGCTGCATTATCCGCCAGAATGCCACAGAGAAACCTTTAAAACAATAAAGTGAAAAAATAATTATATGGCACTGGTTTCTTTCGGACATCCCGTCCATCGCCAGGATGCCAAAGAGAAACCACTGCAAACACAAAAAAAACAAGACTACATAAGTCCAGGAGCTCCCGCTCCGAATTAGAATTTGATTAAAGCAATTTTGTATAGAGTTATTAATGTAGTCCTAGTCTAGGTCAAAAATCAAGACAACTAGGTCTAAGAAGCCCAGTCTAAGAGTAAGGTAGAATCCATAGCTCCCCCCGTCTCACCTACGGTGACGGCGGGAGCTAACAAATCATAGAGGAACTATGAGTAGACCTACAATGCCCCCACAGCTGGGGATCGGGTCTGTCATCGAGAACTAGCACGACAGAGCGATCACAATCCGTGAGAGCACTGTAAGGCACCACAAGTACAATGAAAAAAAATATAAAATATATAAATATGAATATATAAAGAATATATAAAGAATTTAAACTGAAAACTATTCGAAAATAAACATAACAACCTCAGTACCACCGGAAAGCAAACACAAAAAACTTCACGTCAAAAAAATAGAAAAACCTGGTTTGATGAAAGGTTTGGGTGTGCTTGGCCTTCTAAGAAGTTGCCCAGGGGGGACCACGCGGAGGTGACACCCTTCCCCCCTAACTCTTGCTTGAAAGGCAGCGGTGCTAACCACTACCCTAGGGCCCCCGCCCTGGTATGGACAGTTGAAACCTTTTAAATGCTACAATTAAAAGAACAGTTGCAATTCTATTCAAACACAAAATGTTGAATCAATGTTGTTTTAATGTTAGGCTAGCGTCGCGGATAGTGATATAACCTTAAGTCAACAGAGAAACAAGTCAATGTGTGTACTTGCACTCCGAATGCGATTTCATTTGACAAACAAATATATATCTATTTAAAAGTGCAAAAGCTCAGTTGGGAATTTTTAAATTTGAAGTCTAAAATTCCAGTTCAGAACGGCTGCCAAAAAACTCATACGCGAAATTCCAATCAATCTTTTATAATAAAAATAACCCAACAAAATGGCCACCACAAAAACTAATAAAACCTAGCCCAAATATTATTATTACTTGAAAAGTCACAATTCATGCCTAGTTTAAACTGTTTTTATCATGCACTCTGTTGGCAAGCCACTCTTCCCCCTTTGTTTATTTTTGTTAGTAGCTCTAACAATAAACCGTTTATGCACCAGTACTCACACCAGCCATATGATAAGAAAACAAACTATTTACAACCAAGACTATGGGTACCAAACCTTCGAGCAGTATTTGTTTTTTGAACTTTGTCTTTTTTTTACACTTTTTGTGAGCCGTCAGTGCTCTAAATTGACATTTACGATGCGCAAGTATTGTATGGCCAATGTTGGGCAAATGTATTTGCATCAGATAAATATAGTTGCACGAATGTAAAATCAGACACATAATTGGATGCTGGGCCGAAGTTGTCATTTTAATGTTATTATTTGATGCCAGCGTTGGCCCTTGTAACTCGTTGGGCCTACGTAGAACCATTTCTAGCAAAATTACATTGTATCAACATGGTTGTTTCCCTACGGTGGGCCAACATATCTTTCAACATTGTCCCAACGTTGGAGCGTGTTCGGTCAGGGAATCAGCTAATAACTCTTATTATTAGGATGTAGACGACCCATGACTGTACTATGCACTACCGGTTTGGCCGAAGATATTAACATGCCTTCCAAATCACACAATTTGATTGTACAAGAATTAGCTGCACGACTAGGCCTACATCAAAAAGAGTGTTTTTTTATGCTAACAAGAGCAGAAGAGTCCGGGCACTTTGTATAGCTATCTAGATAAAAGAAACAAAGAATTACAAAAATAGCATGACTTTATTTTGTGTTATTTACTAAATCGTTTGTTAGTACATGTAGTTATTTGTTAAACTGGTAGAACAAGCCCACGAAAAGAGTGTGATATAGTAAGTCCTCACAAGTTAGTTACTGCCACATCTGTATACTAGTAATTGTAAAATGGCAGCAACATTGATTTACATAGCTGTGTAAAAAACAGTGGTCACCCATACTATAATGATGACCGTTGTTCTGGTAGCGAGACAAATGCTTTGATAGGCACATCGATTAATACCATAGGATGGAATACACATATATGTATAACCTTACTTTTATATTAACTTGCTAAGGTTAATTTTTCAATCACTTGAACTTGCGTTTCTCTACAGTGACCAACAAATTCAGGTTGGATAAAATTAGCCATAGATGATTATTGTTTAAATGTAGCACTAAGCCTACCGTTTCAATATAATGTTTCAAACAACTGTCACCCGAAGGGTTGATAAAATGTTCAAGAACCACATTGAGTGTGAACAGTTATTAATCCATGACAGTGTGGAAAATATCTGTACCATAATAAATATAGCAATGCTCATTGATCCAAAATGAACATTCAGGGACATCATAACATTGTGATCCACTCAGATACATACATGAAACAGACTGCAGGATGGTCGGACAGACAATGTGAAACTTAAACCATCACATTTACATGTATTTAGTAGGCTGGTGACAATGTGAAACTAAAAGCATTGGCATTTATTCAGTAGGCTGGTGACGAAAACGACAACTTTAACCCTTTCAAGCCTGAATTTACCATTGTCATCTTCATCCACTACAAGTCGAGAATTGCGACGCATCTTCATCCACTACAAGCCGCGAATTGTAGTGGATGAAGATGATTTGAAGTGGGGGGCAAATTAAAGAAAATTGCTAAGTATTGGTGAACCATTTTCATAGAAATTTTCATTCTAAAACCCTTAGTTGTAGGAAAATTAGGTCTGTTTTCAGGGATGTAAAATGATGCTTTAATGCATCGTGGGGTCTAAAGATGATTGACACGTCACTTGATGTGATGTCTGTGTGGGTGTCATCATATTTGACATGCCAAGATCCTCAGTGATAATCATTGCAAGTGATGACCGCAGGTGATAATGAGCTGATGACTTTCACGTGTATGTGGCAAAACTGTCAAAGTGCTTGAAAAAAACACTCAGCTGACTGTTCTCATAGTGTCTGACACCACCTTCCATGTTAGGTTCTGTGTTGTGAGCACAAAGTTCTGGTAAAACACCTTTTGTCTATGATTTAAGTAAGTCACAGTTCCCATGACGGCCACCAGGATAGATGTTTGCCCTTGTGTTACTGCAGCTGAAACAATAACCACATCACGATTAACAATTATACTATGCACTCCTTTAAATTGTTGTTAGTTTCATTCAAGGAAGAGGCATGTATTCATACAATTGTTTATACTTGACGCTTAATACTCAGCATCAAATATGAGTTCATCATCATAAAATAATTCAATATTCAGATATTTAGACATTTTATTCTTACAAAGTCAACTAAATGTCAGTTCTTTAAAAGCTAAAAATAGGGTGGCCAATTCCGGCTTAAAATGACTTTAGAAAAGTAAAGAACTGGATGTGACTGCTTTCATATAAAAACATTAAAATCATTCTCCAAATCAGTCTCTCAACCAGCCAACAAGTTAGTAGTTTATTTCTTAAGTTACTCATTTAAAAAAATGTTGACATGTGAGTGAAGAGTTAAATGAACAAGTCTGTTAACTCACAACCCCCCCCCCCCCCCCCCACACACACACACACACCACCACCAAAAGATCATATTTTAAGTGAATTATTTTTTTCCATCCAAATTACAAATATCTACAAATATTGTTTTTTGTAAATTAATTATCCACCTCCTCCACCACCATGTCGAAATAATGGCTGCCATCACTTTCATTCTGAGAAATGTTTCCATAAGTTAAGCAGATCATGCGATATATATAGAATGTGTTAAATTTAAATGTAATCCAACAAACAGCTCAGAATATATCACTTTCACAAGCTCTTTAGGAGTCCATCTTGGAAAAGACAATGTTAGACTTCCACATGGGTCATAATGGCCATGTCACATTTCAATTTAATAATAAGAATAGTCAGAGATAAGAAAACCCATTGTTTTATGCCAACAATACAATCATGTAGCTTTACATTGAACCATGTAGCATAAACAAGTGTCGGTTCAAGTAGTCAATGCAGTTTTTATAAAATCCCTGTGCGTCACTTCAAGTTTAATTTACGGCGATATTCACTTCCTGTAACATAAAATGGTCACTTTCCGCCTTTTAATAATTATTTCAGGTCAATTTCTACACTTTTTAAAAAAGCCCACATCTACACCTTTTAGACTGGCAGCATGATACGTCGTTTTTAACTAGAGTGGAGGCCTGGAGCAGCCCGGGAAAAACCGAACACTGCAAGCTTGTATCTTGATACAGAGGATGCTAATCCATTTGATTTTATACTGACCGGAAATAGGTTGAGCATCAAAGGATTCTATCATGTGAGTACTGGGCGGCAGCTTCTCCAGGTATTGTGTGATGCTCTCCTGACCTGCCACGCTGTTCCCATTCCATACAAGTGATGCTGTATCAAGGTAGAATTTAGATATTGCCTGCACGGAAAACAAGTGAATAAACAGGTTGTTATCTCACTTTTAATAAGGATAAATTTTAGGCTGAATTTTTAAAAATTAATATAATCCTAAAATGGCTTATGAAAGGTAACAAACAAATGACTATTTCAGACCATTCTTTTTTTAAGATAAAAGTGCTTAAGTAAGCAACATTATTGTTTTCTTACCTTCAAATGAACTTGTGCTAAACACTAGCGAACTAGCAACTTTACCATTCATTATATTACAGATTATACAATGTATATATGCAGATTCACCAAAACAACTTGAAATAAGTCTTATCACTTATCATGTAATTACACTGGATGAATATGGTGAAAACCATGTCGTAAAAATGCCCACTTATTCAGGATATCTAGGGTGCTCACTTAACCTGACAACAATTTTTAAAACTTGTAGGTGCTATTTAATTCACAACTTTTTTACGACATGTTCCAAGCCTATTATCCTATAGTTACTAAATTGTAATATTTTTCGGAATAGTTCTAAAAAATTTAACGTCACGAGTGGTATGATACATACATGTTCATTACACCTGGCAGAGTGGATAGATTATCTGATGATGCCGGGACATGCTAGAAGATAGGCCTACTCATCACATGTATCAGCGCCCGTCGTTTTAACAACTACATGTATAGCCATTTAAAGCACGTGTTTCAACAGATTTGTTGACTGCCTAAATAATTAGGACCTTTTAAAGAACTGGGCTGACAAAACCTCTGTTTTAAGACATTTGACATGTAAGGACTTAAATTTTAACAAACCAATATAAGACTTTTAAAGATTTTTTATGATTGCGCAGCAACCCTGGAAAAGCTATCAGCTCATGGCTCTGGATACATCGAAGCCAATTTGACACACATAAATTATGAAAGTATAACCAGAGTATGATATTAGTAGAATTTGATTAATAAAATAAACAATTTTAAAATAGGCAAGCATTTTTTCATTTTATATAAAAGTACACCAGAACAGAAAATTATACTTTGTCTACAATGTAGTACACATGTTTATTTTCCAAGCTTAGGCTAATTGTCAATATCAGTACATTTAAAAAAATTAAACCCAAACAGTTTGAGGCTTTTTATTTAAAGACCTATTGAAATTCACTTTAAAGTGTATCACAAAAATCAAACAGAATTCAGTAATACTAAACAACAACAATTTTTCAAAATAATTGAAATAAGTTTAAAGAAACAAATTGGAAAATATGATACTTGGTGACCAATTGCCTCTCCTTAAAATACCTACTTATTCTGTTTATAAACCACCTTACCTGAGACATAATTTGACATCAGATTTCATTCTATGTTTGTTCATGCATTCTATTATAAAGCTTTCAATCAGAACTTCTAAAGCCATCTTAAAGTATATGATGCTTATTATTACACAAATATACAGGAAAAACTTAAATTTTAAAATAGTCTCGGAACACAGGTTGTGTGAAAAATACAAACATTTTTTTTAGTTTGAAGCATTTTTGAACACTTTGTGAATGACAATGCCCCCGGCCCGCAGTTTTGTCAGTACAGGAAATTGGACAAGAAAATTAGGAAGGCTTCCATCCCATTAACAATAATTATAATAAAACCTTACTAATAAAAAAAACACGTTTTCACAAAATACATAGTGAAAAAGTTTCTCCCAGGCATATTATTTGGGGCAATACCATTATGTGGAGCAGGTAAAAATGGTACCACACAGAAAGTAAGATACATTTTTTAAAATTTCCCTAACCCTTCTCGTGCACGCCCCTCTCCCCCGAGAATAAAAAATAGTGCAAGCAATCAAACACCCCTCGGCTGATGCACTCAAAATGTCCACAATTCTGACACAACTGCTTCCTATATGTTATACCAATATAATAGAAAATCAATGATAAAATCAAGATGGCTGCTATAGCCTCGGTTTGGATCGCACAGGAAAACCGACAATGCGAACAGACTCGCAGACCCTGAAAACCAGGTTTTAAGGCATTTACCTGAAAATAATTTATTAAAATTGATACACACCAAAATTGCTGCCGTAGCCGCGCTTTCGGTCTCACATGAAAATGGACAATGCTAAGAGATTTGCAGACCCCGAAAACATATACTAGGTTTCAAGGAAATTCTGAGAAAAATATAATCAGGTCATCTCCATACTCAAGGGTAACTTCACATAAAAATTGGTGAGATTCAATAATTATTTTTCAAGTTGTCAGGTTAACAATTTTTTTCTAAAATTTCGACCTATGACATTGACGTTGAGTAAATAAAGATTGACTGTTTGTATGAATTATGAATTCAATCTGCTGTACCATGTTGATGGATGTAGTAGCCAGAAGTATGCGTGCGGCAGCGGCGGCGGAAACGGTAGCGCACAAAGGGGATGACCCCTTCTGGCCCAACGGGTAAAAACCTTCTAAAACGGTTAAAAAAAACTATAGAGATTATCTGATTATGGTATGGCAATAATTTCAGGTGCAAAAATGTTTTTTCCTCAAAAAGTAAACACCCCTCAGCCCTTCCCCAATTATAATGGAACAGCCCTCATCTTTGAACTTGACTGAGCTATGGTGGTCCTCGACACGTGGAAAAAATCATTGTAAACTTTTTTTTAAAATTGTTTTGCCCTAACCAGAGTGGTTAATGCATCATTTTAAGTGTGATTTTTAATTTACACAACCCTAACCCATTTATTAAGGAACAGCCCACTTCTCAGAACTCGGCTGATCTCTGGGAATTTAGTTTAGAGTGATCTGTTTAATATGAAAGAGTGTATAATGCAATTAACTACTCTAGTGTTTAAATGGTTGATCACAATCTGTAGTGACTCTTTCTACTGTGTAGTATTGGCCTGATCTCTATTGTGTAGGGTTGTCCTGAATTAATAATACATTAGAAATTTACATATTTCTTCTAAATGGTTGTGGTAGCCCAAATCATTATGGAACAGCACTCATCTTCTAATTTGAAGATGGGGGACAAAATATAATACAGGTTTTGGTGTGATCCTTCTGGAGTGTTCTGTAGTATGTACACCTCACTGTCACTCAGGCTATCACCATGTCAATATCTGCCATTAAATATTATATTTTGTAAAAAAAAAATAGTTCATGACTTTATGTATCAAATATGTCATCATGAGATGTAAGTGGCACTTTACAAAGTGGCACTTACATTCTTTCAGACATAAACAGACACTGAGTTACAATTCTAATACATGTGACCCATCTATATATATGTGAACTGTAATCAGCTTCATATCCCATTTTTTAAAGTGCAAAAAAAAAGGAAATGAATCGGGCTTTAGGCCACCTTTGTGCACATATAGGCTAAACTGGGCCAGGAGAACCTCCTGAGGATGATGAGATGATTGAGATGACACTGTCCTCCAGACACAGGATTCGAAATTCGAGCCTTGGCGGTCTGAGGCCGAGCACGCTACCTTTGGTCACGGAGGCTCCACACAATACTGACTTTCACACGTGGATGGGGAAGAAACATTTTTTGTTTCTTTCAAGCCGCTGAGACTGGGAACCGAACCCCGAACTCTGGCGTGAAAGGCAGCGGTGCTAACCACTACCCTTTTTAAAGTGCAGAAATGTTAAAAATAATAAATGCTACAAAAAAAAATGCAATTGTTGTTTTCTTGAATTAATCTAAAAACAATGAAGTTATAATATACATGTTAATAAAAACATTTTTATAAATTTTCCTGTTGGATTGTTCATTACAATCTTATGGATAATGCATTTGTTGACAATCATAAAAATGAGGGTTTAGATATTCATTTTAAGGGCTTTCATTTCTTTTAAAATACAGTGAGTCTTAAAAATTCCAAAACTTAGGTTGGAACCAAAGATATATCCATTTGTTCTCTTTCACAATATCATAATATAGCATTAGCTCATTTTCTGAGAAATGTATGATTTTTTATACCACTACATATTTTGGGTGAATATGTGTCTTTTTTGTCAACTTAGTCAGCAAAATGTAGTCTTTTAGTTGCTGTGGAAATATCCATTTAGAAAATCTGGGTGCAGGATTGACACCAATACATCTTCTTATTCTCCTACGACAAAGAGACCTCAAACTAAGTGGAGTAGTCAGCCACTGTTCTAGCCAGGTTTGCATGATGGGGCTTCTCTTGAGTGGTGCTGGTCGTGAAGAGCTGCGCAACCAGTGTAACTCCATTTTAGCTCCGGAATAAAGCAACATTTTTGCCACTCCAAAACATCCCTTCTGGAGAGCAAGCTGTACCGCTGTGATGGGGCGGTAGATAAACAGTTCCAAACTGGAGACATTTAAATTACAGTTTGCCCATATTAGCAAGCTGACCAAATCTAAGTCCCAATTCTTGACAGCAGCCCACAGAGGAGTGGTTCCCAGTTTACTGTCCATATCTGGACTAGCGCCGAGTTTCAGCATCAATTCCACTCCTGCATAGCTAGCATTTCTTGCTAAAATTAACATCAAAGAGGCCCCATCATACGAGCTCTTAATATTGACATCTGCACCGTTCACGCTTGTTAAAAGCAGCCAAAGAACAACCAGATCTCTCTTTGTGGCTGCAACCTGAACAGGAAAAAATCCATCATGCATAACCCATGGATCAGCACCTGCTTGTAGAAGCTCTAGGACAGCTGGAAGATATCCCTGCTGGACAGCTAAATATAGAGCAGTTTGTCCTGGGAAACATATTGCATTTATATCACACCCATATTTCAAAATAAGTTTTAGATTGTCCAGGCTCTCACGTTGCACAGCGCGCTGTAGGGGACTCATCACATAAATGCTTTTGGTGTTAGTGTAGGCACCAGCAGCCAGCAACAACTCGGTCATAATAACATCCTCCTTTGTGACAGCAATGTGTAAAGCAGCAAGTCCTGAGTTATCTGCAGTATTCACATCACATCCGTGTGTGATGAGCAGCTTTAGGATGGATATGTAATCGTCAGGTAAAGGACATTCCGGACTGTATGATGCAACTGTAGTGATTACTGGTGTATCTCCGTCTAGCAGATGATGTACCAAATTAACATCAGCATCAGCCTTGAGAAGAGCATCCACACACTCACTATGACCGTACTTACAGGCAATGTGCAGTGCACTCTCTCCACTTAGTGCTATTTTGTCAACATCAGGTCTAAATTCTAAGAGAGCAATTAGAACCTGCACATTACCAAGGATAGCAGCAATGTGTATTGGACTGTAGCCATCAATTGGCATGCATAGATTATTCTCTGTTGGAAGAACATCCATCTCCATGTGTTCATACACAGGTGATGAAAAGCTGACATCAACATCCACTGAACTCTGATTTAGTAATCTGTGCATTTCTTGTACATCTTCTTCCTGAAGGGACTGAAGCAGTTTATTAATGACACCTCCTTTACCATCATCACAGCAATAATTATCAGGCTGAAATGACAAAATACCCGACTCATCCATTGTGAGAGTGTTCATGCTAATGTTGTCTGCAGATGTGGAATTTGTAGAATCAATATTTGGTGTTGTATGGGACAACAATACCTCATCTCCCAACAATGAGGTAGATATCGAAGCATGTTCAGCTGCAGAATCTTCATTTATAGCTTGAGGCCGCATCAGATTAGTGACTGTATTCTCTATTGTTAAAGACTCATCTCCATCTACATGATTAATATCATGAGAAGTTTGTTCACGTTCATCTGGCTGCTGCACATCTCTGATTAAAACCAGTGAGACAGGGTCATTTTCAGCAATGTTATTATTTTCCTCCATCCTTTTTACTCTTATAGATCAGACAGTAAAAGATGTAACCTACAGCTAGCATGGCTCACCATCCAACCAAGCACACCCTGTCCAACAGACCAGACAGGCCACTCATTGTTATGTCACTATAACATTTAATTATTCACTTTTTAAAGATATTAATATTAACCTGGCTTAAGCTGATGTTTATTGCATGATAGCTTTTAGATCAGAGGTCATGTTAATATTTATACATGTACATATAATTAGTAATTTTACTTACATGTCTGCGCTTGTCAAGAACTTCATAGAATAATTTCACAAATTCCTCAGCAGCTTCACATGTGTCATCTACCTTTGACTTTATTTCCTGGAACATGAAATGCCATATTTATAGTGTACATCATTGTACACATTACACCTATTCTCTTATCATTTCCAGCAGGTTTCAAATAAAATATCACTGATATTGATAAAATTATTTATGATAGATGCTCATTTGATCAGATGATTCCATTTTTCGTAAATCGATTTTGTCATTTGAAGCTGATAGTGTGTTAGCAATGCCAACTTCAAATACTGCAAAATAGTAGCAAACAATTCAGCAGTACAAAGGTGTAAATCTCATTTACATGACTGTGATAAAACAGTTGTTGCTTCTTTTTGGAAAAAATGACAAAAAATAATAGCCCCAAGGCTTATGTTTTTTGGTAGTTTCTTATTCATACAACCATTCAATTGAGTATCCCCGTACATGTATTGTAATAACTAGATTTGCCTGAGGGGCAAAGTTTGTATCCACCGCCCCACATAGATTTAGCAACCAGAATCACACCAAAATCTAATCAACATATGGCCAGGGTAAGTTGCTTCCTTGAAACAAACTGTAAAGCAGTTCAAGCTCTTAACATGTGATTCGGCAGCCATCTTTGATTTTTCCAAAAATAGAAAAAAAGAAAAACAATTCTCCAAACAAATTTTTCAGGGCCAGTGAGCATACCCGAAAGATAAAATTTTTGAGCAGTATAACTATATTACCATATTTTGATATTAGCCCAAATGAGCAAAACTGAAATATCAACTAAAATCCAAAAACGTAAACAATATAATTCTTTATTATCATAGCAAATCACACCAAAAAATAATCGGCACACCTCCAGGGTAAGGTTCTCCCTTCGAAACAAACATGAAACAAATCCATGAAGCAGTTCAAGCTCTAGGGAGTGACATAGGATTTTGATGGCCATCTTGGATTTTGTTGAAGAAGCTGGAAAACGCCACAAAAAAATTATCGGGCGAATTCCCTAGGGCCAATATGCATACTGCAAATATCCTCTAGCGATTTCGTACTTCAATAATGTATAGCCCGCATTTATTAAATAGACCCCACACCAGGCCTAATCCAAGGAGTAAAAATACCGTGCAAGCACACAAACACCCCTTGGCTGATGCAGTGACTCTAAATGTACAAAAATCTGACACAACTGCTTCCAATACGTTATGCCAATAATAAAAGATCAAGGAAAAAACATGATCGCACAAGAAAACAGACAATGCCAATAGATTCGCAGACCCCGAAAACCTATATATGCCAGGTTTCAAGGCATTTAACTGAAAATAAGAAGGATTCATTAAAATTAATAAAACCAAAATGGCCGCCATAACCTCATTTTCAGTCTCGCAAGAAAACGGACAATGCAAATAGACTCGCAGACCCCAAAAACCTATATATAATATACCAAGTTTCAAGGGAATTTTGAAAAAAAATTAAGGTGGCGGCCATTTTTATTATCGGTGGAAAGCTGAAAATCTAATCAGGTCATCTACATACTCATGGCTAACTTCACATAAAGAAATGGAGAGATCCACTAATTATTTTTCAGGTTATCTCGTTAACAAGACAACAAAAAGGCCGCTATAGCATCATTTTCGGTCGCACAAGAAAACGGATATTGCCAATAGACACGCAAACCCCGAAAACCTATATATACCACTTTTCAAGGGAATTCTGAAAAGAAAGAAAATTTAGTCTAAAGAAAATAATTTCGTCACCAGGTGGCGGTTATTTTGCTTTTCAGTGGAGAGCTGAGAATCTAATCAGGTGATCTCCATACTCATGGGTAACTTCATGCAAAAAATTGGAGAGATCCAATAATTATTTTTCAAAATATGAACCTGGGTTTCGCCAATGTTCTTCGCACACTAGAGAAGAATTTTCGCCCCCGTTCTTATAGGACGTTTCGCACATATCAAGGCAATATACATGTAGATATTTATATAGGTGTACAGATAGTTCAGTATTTTTATATTTCCTTTATATTTTACGTCCAGTTAAATAATATAGAGTATGAAAACTAGATCTAAAGGACATTTTATTGGAATGAATATAATCAAATTATAGCATTACTTTAGTAACGTTAAGCTATAGCAATACTCTTGTATTTTGAAAGCTATTATATAAATATATCTTGACAATACTATGCTTAGGGTGCGAAACGTCTTTCTTAAAAATGAAATGGGGCGGCAATCTTGACAAATATCAAGCTGATTTATGATTAGGGGGTGAAACGTCTTTCCTAATTGGGAAAAGGGAGCGAAACGTCTCTATGAAGTATGACTTGTGGGCGACATGTCTTTCTGATATAGGCCTATGGTTTGGGTGCAAAACGTCTTTGTAAACTATGAACAAGGGGGTGAAACGTCTTTCCTATGTATGGGGCGGGAGCGAAACGTCTTTCCTAAGTACAAGTTGAGGGGGGAACGTCCACTAGAGAAAGGGAGCGAACTGACTATGGGGCGAAAAGTCTGTGTACCCTCCAGAATTTCCTCATAAGGCAGTAGATATAGTCTATTTTCATCTTTTGCATTTTTTGACAAAAATTTAAAAAATTGCATCAGTGTAAAATAAATTATCAGAAAGGGCCACAGCCATAGGCTTAACCAGGGACCCGTCTTCCAGTCTTTTGGAGGGGCATTTTCTAAATAGGACAGGCAAAAAATGAAAGAAAATTGCCCAGGTAGTGGGACCGTTAAGTGTTCATTTAGGGTCGAACCTTGCACTTTGGGATAAAAGCATGAAATTTTTACTGAGTGGTCAGTGGTATCGTTGGATCATTTTCTGATATAGAACACCTTTGGCGGTCATCTGTGGAGCCTGAAATAAGGGCAAACGTACCCCCCAGATATTTTTAGTGGAAAATGGCCAACTTCTTTGTTTTATGTTACAATAATGCACCAGATATGCTCATAGTGATGAATATTTTCATAAAAAAATAAGTACAAATGTATTTTAATTTATATTTGATATAAGTTAACTGATATCCAGTTGAAAAAAGCAAACAACTACTTCAATTGTATAATGTTTATATCGTCTGCTTGGATCTGCACGACTAGTTTCTATTGTCTATTACGTACATGCCACTGAAAAACGTATTGTTACCTTGTGTTTGCTATATTATCAAAGTATTACCCTAATCTTTTTTCTGTGTAGCAGCTCCCGTGACAGTTGCACTATACTGTGCACCTCAAATTGCTATTGTAACATTTGCACAGTTCTTGTTAAAACAACTGGTCATAAATTCATAGCGGATTACATTACCCAGTGTGTACTGTGTAATCAATGCCAATAGCTGTAGTTCCGTATTACTAGTTAAATGTGTTTGGATATGGCAGATGAAACCTGAATTGAACGTGAAGTATACATCTCCTGGCTGAGTTGTTGGTCTGTGGGAAAGGGCATGATGTTCAGCAGAGAGCTGGGTCAAGAATATATTCTATGACATGCGCCTTGCCACCATTGAGCCCCGATTCTGCTGTTCTTAATGCTATCTGCTTTGTGCATCAAAACATATGTGATTAGATTCATGTGTTCTGACAGCCAATATGATCTAACAGCATGGCCTGTATCAGATTGGCTAACATAATTAATTTATTGTGACAATGTGCCATGAAGAGCCTTTTAAAATGACTTTAGCATTGTGTTGTGTTAATGTAGATGTAGCTGTTGGACTAAATGAATACAACGTCGAAATGCATAATACAGTCTTGTGTAAGATACGGCTAAAATAGCATATACAATAATCCAGTCCCCTGCCATCTTTGAATGTTTGTTATTATGGAAGGGTAAGCTATCTAGGATTGACTGTCCTCTTCAGACTTTTTTAAAGCCACAGGGCTTAATCTCATCATGCCTTTTGAGTTTGATGAAGTGTACTCTTTACTGGCTTCCTATCAGGGCCAGTCTTGTGACAACCTCCGCGAGCACGACTAGGTAGGACCTAGTTATTTTTAATAGCCTTTTTCTTTCAATGATTGTGATTATGTCTTCAATCTCAGCAACATGAGAGTATACTAGTTTTGAAAATATGACAGTTATATACTCGTAAAAGATTTTTGATGACAGTAGTAGGAACAGCTTAAAGGTGTGGTCAACTGTCAAAATTCGCGGGACAAGGGTCCCCCAGAAGGCAATAGTGCCCGTGGGTAGGCCAAGGCCCTATTCCATAATAACACTAAATATGCGATTCATACCCAAAGCCTCATTAAGAGCAAGTTCTCAAATCACAGCAAGTTCATATATACTTGAGCGACATCTATGAGTTAATAATTCAAAGCCCTTTGCCCTTACCCCTACTTGGTCGCTGGTTTGCAAACAAACTGACTGTATTACTGCGGGGATTTGGAAACTGCTTGACCCCAAAAGCTTGTATTGACACTCAGTAAACACAAAACATTTGTATGACTTCATGCAGTGTTGGACCAACGTCGAAAACGTTGGGCCGAGGTTGTATAAATGTTATACAAATGTCTTGTGTTTGCTGGGCTGCAGGAGGATGTTCTCTCAAACATTGTACCTTTATTCAATGTTGGTTCAATGTTGGGCCAGCGTCGTTGTTGACCTGTTTTCACAATATTCCCTGTTTTTTGTTCAACATCATCATTCATTTTCTCTTTGATATCTAATGACAGCAACTCCCCAACATGTCCACTGACTTCCTCAAATGGATTCCCTATATATTCAAAGGCATGTACAAGAACCATTATCGATTTTTAAATGTCATTTGAGACTCCCCTGTTGTTCATGATGCCTTAGATGGGGTGATGCTTGGTTAACATTTTCAAACTCTGCTATCGGGCAGCATTTAAGTCGAAGGTTGATCATTGATCACCCAGCATTTCGAAGCAGCTGGTTTTTTCGCCAAAGCACCGACACCTCCATCTTTTTTAACAAAATCAGAATTGTTCATGGGCCTGATCAAGGGCAATGGCAGAAAGTGGGTGATGTGTTTTGTGGGCTACAAAGTATTCTTCACAAAACTCTTTATACAGCAAAGGTTGCTTGGCAATAAAACTATGTATCCTATGTGTACTGGATTACTACTACGCATAATGCGCACGATCAAGGGGGAACAAGGAGATAGCGGTGATTCCACATATTCTTGAAAATGTCCTACCCTTATAGCCTTTACAATATTCAATGCATACAATTAGAACTGAAGCACCATGATCTATTTTTTTGAATATTTGAGGCTGTTCTTTTTATTATTTCGCTTCGAAAAAAGAATGTGTTTTAAATACAGTAGATCCTGTCATCAACGACCCTGTCATCAACGACCTTTTATCTCCGACGACTTTTTTTCCTTGCACGGAACATTTTTCTATAGTTAACGACCTGTGATCAACGACTTTCTGTCTAACGCAACTTGCGACCTCAATTATCTGGCAGAAGGTCATTATATTACTTGTGTCGAACTAAATGTCAAGTGCTATTCAGTTGTGTGTTGGCCGGTAGACTGAGAGCGGCGCCGTAATAATTACGCTATACACAGCCTGTCAGTCAACAGTACACCCCTCTCCAGACATGAGACGCTCCGTCACTGACCAGCAAACACAAGACATTGAACCAATGTTGTTTAAACATTGGCCCACTGTTTTCGAAGTCGGCCCGCAAAAAAACAACATTGGGTCAATGAATCAGGTTTACCAGGTGACTATACAACTGGCACGAGACGTTGATGCAGGGTTGGCCAACATTAGAACAACATCGCGTCGGGACATAACTAATCCCCCACTTTAATACAATACACTGCCTTAATGAGCCGTCCACGCGTGTTTATTCACACGTAGCGAACGTCCCAAATGAGCATGGTCTGGCCACATATACCCAGCAGACACAAGACGTTGATTCAATGATGGATTAGTGTGGGCATAATGCTCCTGTTAGTGTAAACACACATGTGTATTATTCATCAGTAATGAATAACTGTTCCCTTTTTGTTTCACCAGTTATTTTTTTGTTTCACCAGGGCTACGTCATCTGTCCTATAAAACACATTTTATGTGAATATACAACGCCAAATGTTGCCGCAACCGCGTGCTTTGATCCACAATGACTACCAGTCAATTGTGGGTGAATTTCGCCGTCATTAGCCCACCATTGAACCAGCCGCAGCACCGCAAATTTTACAGCAAAAACTCATTCCTGTGACCAGCGACTTTCTGTCACCAACGACTTTTTTTGTCTGGCAGAAGCAAGGTCGTTGGTGACAGGATCTACTGTAACTGCATAATAGTTATATGATTCCAACAATATTAGGAAGACATAGACATCTTGACTATGAAACTGAGTCAACAACCAGGAAAAAATCCTTCTAAACAAAACAAAATTTTACTCTAAAATTGCACTTCATGTACACTTCTAATTAGTTATCAAATATATGGTGAATAGTCATCCGAGTGTAAGAAGAATACTCAACAAAACTTCCACGTTTGCTCATTGTTCTGAAAACAAACAAGTTTACGGCTCAGTTTGAACCAAAAATAAAAAGTTACCCTGTGGCCTCTAGGGGGCACTTATATAGGTGTTCTATATACCAAAATGCTCAGTAAAGATCATTCTTTTTGTATACCAAGTTTATTGCTTTTAACCCAAAGTGCGAGGTTTTTGGCTTAACGGTCCCACTAAGGATGGCCTCCAAAATGTTTTCCCGATTTCTACTAACCACGACTTCCAAAATATTTTTTAGTCAAATTGTCAAACGCTTGAGTAGATCTAATAGTGAGCCAGGACCGATGACCTCAAACAGAACTGTGCATGAAGCCATGGCCAGTCGGTGACAGTAACATACAGTGATCTCTATAAAAAGCCTCATTCCGCATGATCGGCTGTGGTGTAATCTACAATGTATTGATGCTGGAAATCTCGGAGAGGTCACATTTAGCCAGTAAAACTACCGGGGATTACCCAAACTGGCCGCGAATCGTCCTGCTGGTGATCTGTAGATCTATAAAATCGACCAGCGATTATTTTAAATCACAGATCGCCTACTAAATCAACTATTATAGGTCCTAAGTCATAAATACAGTAAAAAATATTAGTCACCGGGTGGCGGCCATTTTGATTATCGGTGGAAAGCTGTTATTTCAATCAGGTCAACTCCAGACTCAGGGGTAACTTCACATAAAAAATCGGAGAGATTCAATAATTATTTTTCAAGTTATCGCTGTAACAAAATTTTTTTTGAATCTTTGACCTTGACAAATGACCTATAACCTTGGGTAAATCAAATTTGCCGGGAGGGGTTTATTGCTCGCATGTATTATGGATTTGATCTGTTGCACCATGTAGGTGTAGTAGCCAAAAGACTGTGTGCGGTGGCGGCGGCGCACGAAAGGGACGACAATACCCCGGGCCGAGGGGTAATAAAAACCGGCAGCCACCATGGCTGGTCACCAGGGATAATACACA
Source organism: Flabesymbios commensalis (assembly GCA_964017125.1). NCBI lineage: Eukaryota > Metazoa > Annelida > Polychaeta > Terebellida > Flabelligeridae > Flabesymbios > Flabesymbios commensalis. The sequence continues at coordinate 45,647,127 of OZ024913.1, read as the reverse complement.
CTAAAAAGTTTCCTGGTGAGGTGTAGACTACTTATTTCCACAGCAGAGCCATTATTTCAATATTGAAATAGACATGTGCACCGCATCTACTGATCTAGCATGTCTGGTGTCTTTAACTCTGTACATAGTGCCGACAATATGTGCCAATACAGTGGCGGATCCAGGGGGGGGGGGGGGGGACGCAGGAGGCGCGCCCCCCCCCCCATTTTTTGGCAAATACTTTAAAAAGTCCCCTAAATAGGCTGAAATTGACAAAAAAAAGCTTGCGGGCAAGCCCCCAAAACCCCGGGCGCCCCCCCCTTTTTTCAGATGCTGAATCCACCACTGCAATAAGGCCCACAAGCTCAAATTGTGTGCTTTGAATCGCTGCTTCATTTCAGTCATCAGCGTGGTTTGAAAAGAGGGTGAGTGGGAACATGATCCAAAACATGCCTATAACATTTCAATGAAGTAAAGCAGAATGCAAGCTGCAGTGCCTAAATGTTGAAATGTTGCTGATTCTAATGAACTAAATATTGGACTGATGAATCATTGCGGAATCTCAGATTTAGTACCATTGCGAGTATCTTGCCACTTTAGGTTGTTTCAGTCACAATGGCTGCTACACGCCACTAGGGGAACTTGCCTAAGACGCGCACCCCTAAGGATCGGAAGTTTTGTAGCCAGCACGTGACCGTCTTACAGATTACCAAATGAAGACCAGCAGCTGATTCTGCACGGCCAGTGAAATTTTTAGGTCTGTACTCTTAAGACGCCCACCCGTGCACAAAACGCCCACTGCTCTTTCTCCATCACCACATGAAGGCACAAAACGCACACCCTGAAACAAAACAGCCAGGTGGGCCTTACAGGGACATGGGTGGGCGTTTTGGGAACACTTGTCTTGTGCATGCTAAATGAGAGGGGGGCGTTATGGGGAAAAATTGGGGTGGGCTTTTTAGGCACGTGAGAAAATATTAGAACATGGTCATTTCCTGAAAAGACTTCATGCCAGGCTTGTCATATTCATGCTAAAAATACGTAAGAAAGCTGCCTTTGTAAGGCCCTTCAAAGTTATCTATGCTATCTATGATAGTTTAGGCATAGTCACAGTTCAAAATTGTGCAAAAATAACTTCAAAAAGTATCACCTTACATTTTACTTTGGCAAATCAAAGCTGTCCTGTGTCTATGCAGCCAAGTTCTGATGTCATAAATGAATTAAACACTTACACATGGGTGGGATTATGACTAATTCTGAGAGAGTGGTGAGTGGGCGTTTTGGGCAAGGTGGGCGTCTTCGGCAAGTTACCCTATCACAGGTTCAGCGTGGGCCGCCTACATGCGCGCACACTTTTAGTGGACGAGTGACGCTGATCCAATGATGGCCGTCGTTTACAACCTTGGCCAAACACACATTATGACCGCTGTATTATAACATAGGTCTAGTGAGTACCTACACAGCATTCTATAATCATATTCACATTAACCAGAGTGAATGATATCTTTTTGAAGGAGGGTCGAATTTTGGATTGCTGGGGTATTATCGAAATAAGTTAATTGGAACCCCTGTGAAATCCCTGTAAAATACTGCTTGAATTGATATTTGGCGTTAAGCGAATGGGAAATGCAGGTTAGGGTGGGTCTGGGGGCAAGCCCCCGGGATTTTTTTGCAAATTGGTTTAATATGGTGGATTCTGGAGGATGTTGCTGGGGTAAATTTTCAGCTTTTTGGTCACTGCGGGGGTCGTGCGACCCTCTCTAACCCTGCCAAATGACGGTCCTGGCCCACCACATTTGGGGGGCCCACTGAAACCTTTTTTTAGGCGCGCGTTCTATGCGACCTGCTTATTCACTCACATATATATATGACGGGTTGGGGGCCCCTGTGATATAATGACAATTTTCATAAAATTCATGTTTTCCTGATGTTTTTGACATAAACAGCATCTAGCAGGGGGCCCTAATTCCTATTCTGTACCGATCGGTGAATAACTGGTTGGGGGCCCTTGTGTTTTACTGTTCAATGATGATAATTTTCATGAAATTCACAAGTTTCCCTGCATCCAGCTGGCATGGTCCCATGGGCCCTAAGCCCTTTCTTCCCCGATCGTTGAATAACTGGTTGGGCGCCTGTGCTTTAGGGGGCCACTATTCAATTTTCAAAGGGGGAGGGGGTTGTAGTATTGAAATAAAGAATAAATATATTTATTTTTCAGTTAATAAATAATTGTCTGAAGGATATGTGGTAAATACATATTCAATAGCCCTCAAAAAAACTTTTTCCTCACTTCACTCGGCAATTTTAAATGAAGCTCAATTTTGTTAAGCCTTGTCTCGCTCGTCTTCTTTACCCCCCACATCAATGCTAAGCCTGGTTTGAGATCCAATTGTGTACACTGAAAAAATCAATTTTAAGATAGTGAAATAAATAAAATATCTTATACAAATATTGCAATAAATGGTAACATTCAATCTCCATGGTGAATGGTGTTACTGGGCCTGTAGACTTGTCGCCTTGCTGCCTATACCAATATGTAGGCCTACTATACTAAGCCTCGTACATTTGGAGGTTTAATAAACATGGTAGGCCTATACATCAGCAACAATAAAAAACCTTTTTTATTGAAAGTGTTTGTATTATGTCATAATTAGGTATAAATAAATTATTTAAAAAAATAAAGGGGAAATCTATAATGGTGACAGTGACTGTCATGTTATCAAACTGCATCAGTGCATGTTACGTTTCAAGGAATATACATAAAATCCAATTTTAATAGGATGCAAATTGACTCTCTTAAGTGCTCAGAATTAATCTCGAGTAGTTTGGGGGCTTGAAGTTATCCCCAGACCCCCTGCCTATTGGCGCCCAATAATTATTTTGGCCCAGGGCCCTCACACACCTAAATCCCACACTGGTTTTAGCAGATCTTTCAGAAGTTAGACCATTTGACACGATGTAATAAAATTCTCAGAGGAAGCTAATAGGTTAGATGTGGGTGATATTTAAGCTTATCTGTCAAAGAGACAAGAGGTGTTGCCGCATCACCAGAAAATGGTGCTTGTAAAATTTCATGACGATTGGATAAGACCCACCCAACGAACACATGATAAACGTAGGTTTAACATTGGTGCCAGGGCCGTATGCAAAGCTTCTGACTAGGGGGGCTACAAAGTGGCGATCTGCCAGAGTGGGGTAGATCGTCATGGCTTTATAGTTTCTACGGTAGCGAGCATGCAGGCGGAACGCAGCGGGGAGCCGACCGAGCCGGGCCGGGGAGAGCCATCGACGAGCACGCTGTTGTTTGTGGCTTCGCTTTTAACCCGAATTCTGAAACAGTTATTCTTTGTGTGCATATGATTGTGAATATGAGGCGAGCGCAGCTAGCCAAACTTAGCAGCTAGGGGATGGGGGGGAGCACTTGAAATTAATTGAACTGTTAATTGACCACCACCACCACATCTCTTAATCTGCTAATTTTTTTGTAATTCTGACCACTTTTAGATGCAATTTCCTTGTACTTTGCAACAAAGTTTTGTTTATAGTTGTTTCTAGGAGTGCTTGAAATAAATTTCTGGAGACATAGTCCCCTAATCTGCTAATTGTAGTAGCCTAGGCAACATGAGTCACTATTAATTTTTTGTCTCGTGTGTTTGTAAACATTATTTAATTATTATACATTTTATTTGTTAGTAAGCCTATCCATGATTTTTGCGAGCATCAAAGGGAATTTCCGTCCACTACAAAACTCAAATTGTAGAAACAATACAAAGCTTTTAGTGAACACATGTAATTAAAATCAGTACCGGTAGACCTATAACATACCCCAATAATTTATTTCCTAATTCACATCGATTTGATTAAGATTTAATTTATATGATATTGGCATCCTAGAAACTTTATTTTTCACTTACAATCATATGAAAAGTATTTGCATTTTATTTTCTTACTTTTGCTAATAAAAAGGCTTGCGGTTGGCGCATCAGATATAAATCCATATGAAAATAACCTTTGAGAACTTTTATTTAATTTACCATAAACCCTCAAGATGCCATAGTGTTTGATCTTAGTGTCACAAAGTCAATACATCATAGGGCCAAAAAAAATATATGTTTGTTACCGATTTGTTGTCATTTTAACCAGTGGGTAGGTAGGAAATTTATTTTATTTTATTTTTTATTTTATTTTTTGTCACTTTAACCAAATCGGTAGGTAAGAATTATTTTTTAGTTTATTTGGGGCCAGATTCACTTCCATGCATGTCTTATCTGTACATTACGTAACTATTTTTTGTTTTTTTGACCCTCTCCTCTCCTTTTCGTAACGTTTTTTCAGTTACTTTGACTACATCCAGTAACTCATCATTCCTCATTTTATGGATTTTCTAAAAAAAAAAAAAAAATTTTTTTTTTTTTTTTAGAAAATCCATAAAATAAATTTGGGTCGCAGATGTTTTAATAGGGTCGGTCGGAAATCGGAAACAAACAATATTTTTTTTTAGGCCTAGATCCCAACGAGTCCAAAAATATTAGTCCAGTAGTTTTTTTGTTTGTTTTTTGAGCAAGGGGGGTCACAAAAACCAAATAACCCCCCCTGGATATGGCCCTGGGTGCAACGTCGTAGACAGTGTGCCAACGTTAAACCAGCATTAGAGCAGCGTCTTGTGTTTGCTTGGTAATTTTGTGGCCAGACGTTTTAAAAAGATTTGTATGCTTCTTCTTCTGACAAGATTCTTGTTTGTTTGCTATGTAGGCATAACTATGCCAAATAGCTGTCAGGGATTTTTTTTACACAAACTTCCACAAAAAAAACGTTAGTGGACAACTGCAGTCATGTAGAAGATTGTTTCTATGAAAATAGTTCTGTCCAGTTTTATTCAGTCAAGTCTGTGAAAGTTTGGACACCCTGTTTGGATTTCCTGGCAAAGCCCTTGGCCACAGTATGCTTGTTCCACTTACCTCTTCAAGCACTTGTTGCAACAATTCTGAAATATGGTAAGGGTGTGAGACTTCTTTCTAACCTATGAACAAGGGGGCGAAACGTTTTTCCTATGTATGGGGCGGGGGCGAAACGTCTTTCCTAAGTATGAGTTGAGGGCAATACGTCTCACTAAATAATGACCAGCGAACTGACTATGGGGCGAAAAGTCTGTGTACCCTCCAGAACTTCCTCATAGGGCAGTGGACATGTAGTCTATTCTCATTTTTTGCATATTTCTACCAAAATTAAAAAAATGGCATCTGTGTAAAAAAATTATCAGAAGGGGCCACAGCATGCCTGTTCCACATACATGTACATGTACCTCTTCAAGCACTTGTTGCAACAATTACGTAATTAAAGATGACAGCTTGCACAATTTTTTTCGTAATTTCGAGAAATCTAATGATGGGAACCCCCGAAAAAGTTGATAAAAGTGCCAGGGCACAAATTAAGGCTTAGATTTTGGGGGGGGGGACTGTCACCCCCCCCCCCCCCCCCGGAAATTTGTTTAAGGGGGATTTTTCACTCGAAGGGGGGACTGTCCCGTCTTGTAATTTTTTTTGAGGGGGATGTTTTTGGGGTGTCAAATGTAAAAAATGAAGTGTAGTGTTTATTTTAATTGTCAGGGCAAATGCAGGGGTCAAGAGTATAAATTATGTTGATGACCAATCTACTTTGAAAAAAATCCCAGTAAACTCCATCACCAGCCACTTGGCCAGCCAACTTTGCTTGCCACAGGTTGGTTCCTGGGCCAGCAGTGTTGTAATAGCAGTTAGTGATACTGTCTAGGTACCTGTCAGGCACGTGGTGTGCCTGACGGTCACAGAAGGTATTACAGACAAATGATATGCTGTTGCTGTGTGTCCCAGCAACCCGGTAAACACAAGACGTTGACGCAATGCTGGTTTAATGTTAGGCCAGCGTCGCTGACGGTGAGCCAACGTTGCGTCAACGTCGCGTGTTTAGTTGGAACGTTACATATTGCCTGAAATTCCGCATGTGATCATGGCTGGTTGACAAGAGCTAGGATATCTCTTGTCATTTCAAAGATATATCACAGCGCAATGATGGTCCTGCATCTGCAATGTCAGCCCACAATCAAACCAATGCCGTCTAAACTTTACAGTATAGAAACAGCGTGAACAGACTGCCAGACCCCTGGGGTGTGACTTCATAATCCAATCTGACCCCCACTATGCTTCCGCGCCTTACGCGTTTATTAGGGATGATGCGGTCTCAGATACAATCTTATGATAACTCTGCAGTTGACTTGGTATCAAGATAAACTAAAACACGATTACATCAAACAGATGTTGTGCCCACGGAGGCCAGGAAATGGTGCGGTATATCCCGCACTTGTGATAACTGATGCGCGGGATCTTGAGTAAAAACAGCGGGAATTACGCATTTTGCGCACCCTAATTTGTGCCCTGAGTGCCCTTCAAAACAAATAATGCTTTTAATTCTACAATGATGACTGCTGGCTTCATTTCTACCAGTTATAGTGAGCAAAAAGAACAAACAAACACAGGAAAATATGTATTTATTGCAGTGTCTCACAAATTCACATTTTTATAGAATTATAGATCTACACTTGTAAGAAACTCTTTTCATATTATATAGATCTCCTCCTATTCCCTTAGTCTCCTTAGACTATCATGTGGTCCATTGCGGAGGATTGATCATCTGATAGTAGAATACCTAATAGTAGAATAGAATACTGGGATAGTATCGACTCACTACGAGCTAATCTTGGCCGTAGTAGGCCTAGGCCCTAATACTAATAGTTAACGTAAACTGAAGTCTGAACTTGACTGAACTCCAAAGCTAGGCCTAAAGTAAACGACTTACATACGGTACATATACATATTGATCGGCTTGCTCCAGGATACTTCTGTAGCCGCCTGTGGAGGCTTGCCAAGCAGGGCTCAACCCCTCCATGTCTCCCTTCCCTGTGGGGGGTACCTGGACAGGAGAGGCAAGCATCCACCAGTTTCCCCTCCCCATTCCCCCCTTCCTCCTTCTAAGTATAAATTCTGCTTCACTCCCCCCTCTACTATTAGGACCACTCTCCTCTAATCTTTCCTGCACTTCTCATGAAGCACACCCCCCCCCCTTAACCTTTGCATTCTTTTTCTCACTTCTCCTTTCACTGTGACCTCCAGGCACCATTTCCTGTCTCTTTTCTCACTTTTTTTGCCACTTCTGTCCACTTATTTCTCCAGATACCTTTCAATTAACAGTATTATGTTGACACTCGCCTTCCACTTTTTTTTAATTTTCCTTCCAGTTCCACAGTGAGTGTGTTCTACAGATACACCTTCTCATTCACATCATTCCGTTGTCTGTGACTCCCACCTTCCACTCCCTTTTCTCATTCCTCATTCACTGTATTTTCCAGATAACTTTCCATTGACAGCATTCCGTTGACATTCCACCTTCCACTCCTTTTTCTTATTTCTCAATCACTGTATTTTCTGTTTTCCCATTCACTGTATTCTCTGTATTCTCAATCACTGTATTCACTGTATTCCCCCGATAACTTCCCATTGGCATCATTAGGTTGACACTCCCACCTTCTACTCCATTTTCTCATTTCTCTTCACTGTATTTTCCAGTTACTAGTAACTCAATTCCTATTGACAGCTTTCCCTTGACACTTCACCCTCTACTTTTTTTTTCTCATTCCATTGTATTCCTCCAGCACTGTACTCACCAGATAACTTCCCATTGACAGCAGTATGTTGACACTCCCAAATTACCCTTCAACTTTCTTTTTTCACTTCTCCTTCCACTGTGCACCACTGTAATCTCTAGGCACCATTTCCGCTCCTGTTCTCACTCCTCCGTCCACTTTATTCTCCAGAACTTTCACATTAACAAAATTATGTTGACACTCCACCTTTCACTTCCAGTCTTTTTTCACTTAGACTTTCCACAATATTCTAGAGATACACCTTCCTATTGACATTATTTAGTTGACACTCCCACCTTTCACTCCTTTTCTCATTTCATTTTATTCCTCTGTTTTGATGAGATACCTTCCCATTGACATCATGACCTCATTCTGTTGACACTCCCACCTTCCACTCCTTTTTCTCATTCACTGTATTCTCCAGGTATCTTCTTCCCCTTCTACACTTTTTTCTCACTTTTCCTCCCATTGTATTCCTTGGGCATCACTTCCACTCCTTTTCTCAGGCATCATTTGAATTTCCACTCCTTTTCTCACTCTTTCTTCCACTTTATTCTTCAGATACCTTCCCATTTTAAAACAGTAGGTATTTTGTTGACACTCCGCCGGATATTTCCACTCCTTTTCCCTCACTTACTTTTACTCAAACTGAATTCTTCACATGTCTTCCAATTAATTTTATTCTGTTGACACTCCACATTCTCATTTCTCATTCTATTTCTCATTCCAATATATTCACACTGTCGTCACCAAATTTTTCTGGATGGATGGACATGTGACCCTAAATTGATCTGGCTTGCCCAGAATGCAATGGGTCACGTATGGGACTAGTCAACAGTTAGTCCCATACGTGACCCATTGCATTCTGGGCAGGGTCACATGTCCATCCATACGCAAAAGCAACATTTCACAATCTGCTTATTATGCGAAAAATACTCAAGATTTGTCTACGAAACAGAGGCATTTAACTTCTGTGCATCCAAGCAACTACACAGAGCACTGTGCTGCCTGTTCCAACCAGACACAGACGGCACGCGTGTATCAAAATGCGGACAGCTCTCCGAGCAAACACGAAGACTCGACCCAATGTTGTTTCAATGTTGGTCCAGCGACGTTGGCGGTGGGCCAATATTAAAACAGCATTGGGTCAAATGCTCGCGTTTGCTGGGCTCCACACAGGTGTCTGTCTACACCCACCCCTCCGCCATCATAATATTCTTGCCAGCCGCTCAGGGTACTTTTAGCAAGACAGCCGGCCAATCACAAGCTTACTACAATACTTGAAATTGAGAGCGGGGGACATATGACGTCAACCATCTGCACATTTTAACATGCGAAGGAGCAGTGTCTAGACTAGGGTGAGCAGTGCACCAAGCAACTTATTTTTTTACTTCAACAGTTATTTACTGTCAAAACAGCGTCGTAATCGGCGTTTGTTTACGACCAGCGCGGAGATTTGCGTGCTGCTCTTCGTGGGGAAGTATGTGTATAATGCGAATCAATGTTGACTTTCGTTATGGATGGATTCTAGGGCCCCGCTCGGCGGGCCAGGAAATAGTCAACAGTCTGTAACGTTAGAATAGAATAGAATCTTATCGACCCGCTGCGAGCTAATTCCGCAGCTGTCTGTGGTGACCTGCTCCGCAGGGCTACAGCAACTCCAAGCCTCCATGGGCCTGAAGAAGCGAGCATCCACCTATTTCCCCACTCCCTGTAGGCCTACAGGCTACAGTACAGAGAAAGTTGCGTCGACGGGCGATAATAAAGTAAACTAAGTCAGGGTTGTGAAGCTTCCATCATTCAGTAGATCTAGTCTAGGGAATATGATACAGTAACAGTGTTGGCAATAAAATGTGAAAATGAATAATGGAGAGGTAGACAATAGAACTTATTTCCAAGAGAAAATAAAACATTTTTTCAATTTTATCAGTAAATATGTATCACCTCCATTATTATTATTATATTTTAGTTCGTCAACATTCCCCAGGGGGTTTCCGGACATCTCGCATCATTGCCACTTCGCATCATACTCATTTCGCCCCTGTCGTTGGACGTTTCGCACTATAGTCATTTCGCATCATAGTCATTTCGCCGTCATTGTTTCACATACTGGGGTCGATTTTTTCGCCCTGTCATTGGACGCTTCGCATCATAGTCATCTCGCATCATAGTCATTTCGCCGTCGTTATTCTATTAATAGGCATACACACACTATTTTTTTCCATGCCCGATCATTCTATAGGTCTACTTATCGCATCATAGACTACACTGATGCATCACTATTTTATTCCATGCCCTATAATTCTATAGGCCTACTTATCGCATCATAGACATATATTTAACAGAGATCATATCCACTATAGGCCTACTCCAGTGAAACATTATGATTATAATCGAATCCGCTACTGTAAGAAAACAAATACATAACCAGGATATAGTTGTTTTAATCTCATTTTATTTTATTTTGCTGCTCTCTAGTGAGGTGTAGGCCTATGGTGACACAACAGGCTCTATTATGATCTAATCACATTAAACCAATATTTATGAATCTCACTGTACAAAATTATTAAATAATTAGTATTTACATAGTACATTATTTATTTGTGGGGCCGGGTTCAATGTCATGGCAGTTCAATGTCATAAAATATAAGTTTATGGGGTGAAACACGCATGATAGTCAATTTTTTTCTATGCATTGAGGTCTGTTTCTAGGCTGGGGCTGTACAGTGACGCACACGACTTGAGGAGTGATGATGTTGTTCTTTGTCCGTCGATGTATCCCACAAGTCCAAAAGTCTCCCTTGCAGCTTTGCATATTTCAGACGCTGGTATCTCTTCAGTGAGCCATGGTTCACCAGCTCTGTCTGTAAAGCAGCTATTCTTGCTTCTTCACTTAGCAGCTTATAAGCAGATATAGCGGGAGCCGACCACGTCTTGCTTGACCATTTAATCTACGATGCCATCCCTCGGCATCGTTATTGGTGCGGATGGGCTGCATAAAGACACACCAGCTGCCGACAGACCAGACCGTGTTGTCCAACCACATCACTCTGACGTATTCCATCAGTGCTGCCAGTCGCTCGTCGTCTGTGACTTGACTCTCCTCGGTCAACTGTGTGAATGAGGTGGTGATATGTTCGTGTGGCAGAAATGGCAATGCCAGGACTATTAAACACATCACGTGTGGTGCTTTATTTTGTATAAACTATGCGATAGGCCATATTACATGTATTACAAAAACAACCCCTAGCTAGCAATAGCATTAAGTTAACAAATAACATATAACTTAATGCTATTGTTTATCATGTATTCAACTATTCAGTACTTCGGAGATGCGGCAATTCCTGATCAAAAACTGGAATGTCTGAATTTCAATTTCCCAGGTTTTTATAAGTATCAGAAAACCGTGTAAGGAAGCCATGAGGGGGTATTCGGCAAGATGATTGGCCACTGGAGTGCGTCGCCACCTCAGGTGTTGGGTTCGTTAAAATTAAGACTGACATTCTAAATGGCTTCCCACCTTCAGAGCACAAGAGGCGTCAACAAATCGTATATAATAGCGCAATCTCCTTCGAGTAGGCTCTGCAAAATGATCTTTTCGGGTGTTAATTATATTGCCTATACATTAATATAACATATTTAAAAGTGATGGATTACACATGATTTCCATGTGATGATATGTTATATTAATTACATCGTAACTCATAAGGCGCTAAGATATGTACTTTAATCCCTTAACCACTTGAAATTGCGAGTGAGAAAAAATGATGCTCAACAACCCTGAATCGTGTCCAAGTCCAGCTAACTCAATAATCATTTTTCATGCGCAACTGCCCAGCCCGGTGACCGAACCACCAACCCTGACATCGTGATGCCTGAGTGCTACGCATCTAGCCAAAGAGTCGATTCATTGGCCAGAGTAGTAATCACTCCAGTCCACCATACACACACCCGGCGACAGATTGTTAGGTATATTATTTCGTGTGATGATTTTCACATATTATAAGCGCTATAATTATGTTAGAAGATTGAGTATCACCCACTTGAAGCAGTCGCTGCCGCGACCCATAGCTTCAAGTCGGGGAAAATTACCAACATTTGTTTAATTTGAGACCTAATATTTGCTAATGTTGATGTTGAAACGCTCGTTTCATTCTCAATAACAGCGATATGATCTGCTAATAAAATGGATTAAAAACGCTTAGCGGGTTAAGAGGCTATAGGGGCCTAATGGTCGCAGACGCTCAAGTAGCTACCCTCAGCAATAAATGTTACACTATTATTTGGCAGAATATTATTGTGGATAATATCGATCATGTTAATATTATTATATTGGTACTCTGTTGACATAGCGCCTGAAGTAGCCGTTGTCGATCAGTGGCAGTGGTGTTTTCGTAGTAATTGTGCACACCTTTGAGGATCAACTGTTGGCTACCGTTTAAGCGAATGTTTACAGTTAGTGATTATAACATCTTTCAGCAATAACTTAGCGATGACTTAGGACTGATCAATAAGTCCACAATGACGATTTTTTGTGAGTTAAGGTAATAGTTGCAAACAAACAATGCTCATCCAGCAACCCTGTGGAAAAATATGTTTATTAATGTAGTTATTATTCCAGTTACTTTATTCTGTTGCACAGACTATAGGGTTTAAAATCGATCGATGTCAGTGGTGTTATTTCAGTGTTTGTGCACGCCTCACCAGGTAATACACAGCAGACACGAGACGTTTAACCAATGCTGGTTTAATGTTGGGCCAGCGTCTCAGACGGTGGACCAACATTAAACCTACATTGGTTAAACGTCTCGTACGTGTTGGCTGAGTACGTAGGTAATAATGAACTGGGTGATATGATTTGATATGTATACACATTATAGACATTTTTACCTGTTCAATACCAACATTAAACCTACATTGGTTAAACGTCTCGTACGTGTTGGCTGAGTACGTAGGTAATAATGAACTGGGTGATATGATTTGATATGTATACACATTATAGACATTTTTACCTGTTCAATTCACATTACTATAGTGCATGTAAACACCATTTGCCTTTGTCACTATGCATTATCCTGAGATGTAAATAACCAATTAACACAGACCAGCAGACAGACATACAGACAGACAGACATAGGGACCCACAAATATACATGTGGACATTAATACCATTCTCACGTTTTTTTTTATTAAAGTTCTGGTGCTTCTGGTTAATTCATTCTTTATATTGCCACACGAGAGTCCTTTGTCAACATTAGGCCTATTACCAGTATAAAATATCTCTGCTCTTACTAATTTTAATATACCTGTGCGGAGACTTTACATGTCATAATGCGACGGGGAAGTACTATGACGCGAAATGACTATGATGCGACGGCGAAAGATCAGTCTAATTATTATGTTCATTGGCCTGTAGCTGTGGTGCTACAATGCGAGGGGGGGGGGGGGGTGAGAGGACTATGATGCAAAATGACTATGATGCGAGATGTCTCATTCATAAGATTATGATGCGAAATGACTATGATGCGAGACGTCTCATTCAAATGCGACGGCGAAGCGTCCTCTGGTGAAAGGGGGCGAAGTGGCAATGATGCGAGATGTCTGGAAAGCCCCCAGGGCAGGTGGAGCAATCAACACTGGGCTCGTTTCGTATCCAAGTCGGTTCGCACACTAGACGTCGGAGAAACAAAATAACACATTATAAAACGTCAGCCCTTGACGTCGTCCTGACGCCAATACGACAAGGCGGACGGCGAAGAGCTGGTTATAAACTCTCTAGATTCCAGATTCGTATTAACACAGACACCATGATTCTGGGTCAAAAGTCGTATTTATTTCATTCATTTCACTGTGTAGAACACATAAGATCACATACAGTCCAATCGTCAGTTTACCCTGTCTAACATGACAGGGAAACACAATACGTAGCCTTCTAGCTTACTTCACAAGTTAGGCGCGCACCACTCTTTGGTCGCCATCGCTCGACCTTTTATATGCGACACCATCATCATATCTAATAATAATTACAACATGGATTTAACATCTAATCATATATAAACATAATCCCAACATTGAGTTAACATACATTTCGTGGCGAGGCTGCCAGTGACTCACTCTGTGAGTCGGCCTCTCTTGATGGATCTTCTGACCTTTGGCAGACCATCCCGGACAGTCCGATAACGACTGAATCCAATCATACTCCAATCCATAATGGATTGTTGTTTGACGGTGTCCGATTCTGGCCAGGTCAACAGTAGTTATCACCTTTGCGGTTGCCTACTGCGTTAGGCATGCATAAGTTTACATAGGCCTATCCCTCAAAGTTAAAAAAACGGATTATGTTCTTTTAACTCCAACTAACACTGATAAAATTATGCATGGACATACAACAGTGGTACACGGAATGTGAGTAAGATGAACATTTCTTAAGTAACAACAAGTACGCTCCCCCTGGATGGTGAGTCCAACAATGATAGTACTTTTACGTAAGTCAAATACGACCAACTTGTGTACTAGTGAGGGGTTCTTCTATACTAGAGTACAACAGTGATACAATCATATACAACATAGATACACAACAATGATACATTACGGAGATGCGCATCACACAACGTTACATGATTATAGGCATTACACTTGATCACCTGCCCTCTCTGGTCGCGTGATTGCGATCCAATGGGCTCCAGCTGTTGTAGGAGTTGGAGGTTTGACTGCCTCCTTCAGGAGACCACGGCGAAGTTTCCACAACTGGGCTGCCGGACACTTCCACCATAGCAAGAGCGCACAACCAATGACTAGAGCAACCGGCGACAACAAAGACAGCGGCAATGCCCAGCGGAACGAGGACCGCTGGCCGGACGTGTCCAATGTCCAACTGGGCACCCGAGCATTTAATTTTTCAAGGGTTATGTCCTCAATTTGTGGTAATGCTTGCCAGTCCGGGTGCTCGAGGCGTGTTTGTAAGAGCTCTTGCGGTACAAGGGTGGATATATTCAATGGCAGATGAGTAAGAATAGCTGGTGTTATCGCTAACTGAGCCTGCAGATGGGCCACCCCTGGGAGTGTCCAATCTCGACCCTGCACTCGACAGTCAGCAGCCACTCTTAATATAAATATGCCTATTTCCATATTTTGTCGTATTTCCGGTTTTCCACGACAATGTATGGAATATCCCTCTCCGTAGGTACTAATAGCATACATGGCAGGCGCCACCTCCTCTGCATACCCCTCAGGGCTTGTCTCTCGAGCAGCGGTAAACAAACAACTGCCTCGTTGAGTGACGTCACCATTCAGTATACCTCTGGTGCAGAGAAGACGACCCCTGCCGTAAATGGGACCCGAACGACAGATGGCCGGCTCGTTGCCTACGCAGTCGTGGGGTTCAAATATTCCGCCACGTTGCGTATCAACGGCGACATCTTCGGGAGTTTGTACCTGGAGGGTGTGGCCCGATCCATTAACAGGAACCAGCCACGAACGGATACGGTAACGAGCGTACCGTATTTTGTCCATCAGAGGCAGTTGGGCTGTGAACACCAAACGTCGGGTCTCTTCCCACACTGGTACTAACGATATATGTTGATAATACCAAGCGAGACCCGGCGAAAACAGACCAACGCCCTGACTATTCTCTAGAATCAGCATCAGCTCGTTAGGAGGCAATATCTCCTCCGTTAGCTGTCCCAATTCTAGGGATGCGCGTTGGCGCTGAGAGCGATCGGATTCGCGCAGCCAAAGATTATGTACACTCTCTAGGGCAGACAAAATCCGATCGATCTGGGTGCTCTCTTCCAGAGCAATTAAACTGCCCACGAACCCATCTAATACACGGCGGTAAGTTACTAATTCAGCGTACAGCTCCTTGGCGAATTGTTCAACAGCAACGAGGTGTTGGCGATTGAGACTTACCTCAGCCCGTGTCTGATTGACCACCGATATCAGTTCGTTGGTGGCGTGGACAATACGTCTATTTGTTCTTTGGGCTTTGGTAATGTGATGTTTTAACTGAGCCACCTGGTTCTCTGTGGCTGTGCCGAACAATGTAGCTCCAATCTCACCCACAAAATTGAACAAACCTCGTTTAATTCGTGTGTTGGGAAGCATCTGCGAGGGAGGTGTCATCGTAGCCTCCATGTCGCGGATGCGCTGCTCCCAAACATTTCGAGTCATACGCGAATAGTTCTGATGGGTTCCCAGTTTTTCTATGACCAGTCTTAATTCATTCAGACGCTCCTCCATGCGAGGCTCGCTTCTGGGAGCGTCTATGACCACTAAGACTGTGTATGTCCCGCGGCGCACGTGTATGTCCGAGGCACGAGTAATTAACAGTCCGTCACTCAACAGGTGTGGGACGTTGTCCGTCAACATGAAGGGCATCTGTGCCGCGTGACATACAGCTAGCCAGCAAACGCACACACGGAAGTTAGCAACTCGCATTTTGCACGTTTCTGGTGATCTGGTGACGGAGGTGAGCAAAATGGTAAGCGTCGTTTAGGTGTGCGACGTAACATGTATCGACCGCGCTGTCGTCGATGAGGAACATCGGGCGCAGGGCGTTTTATTGAAGCCCGGCCGTCAATTGCCCAGCGTCGATTTCGGCGACATAATTTCAGAGGGGGCACATTATCTGGTAAATTAGGGGGCGGAGAATTTGTAGGCTGTTTGACGGCCCATCCTTCCTCTCGGCGAGTTAATATCAACCGACAGGGGGAGGGGTTGTCCTGTAGTGGGGAATCCATAATTACTGAGGAGGGTCCCGATCCCACGGAATGTCCCGAGTGGGTGGAAGGGGTGGGGGAACCTGGCGACAGAGGAATGTCGATGTCTGCCGCTGGGGGCGCGTGTGAGTCTCCCTGTGAAGGCTCGACCGTTGGCGGCGTCTGTGAAGGTTCGCACTCCTCCTGACCGGCGCGTGCCAGCCCGTTCGGGGGGGTTTGTGGCGGTCTAATTATGGGAGCGCCACCGATTACTGCACGGGGGCGACGCTGAGTACGGCGTGGGCGTGGCGTAATCTCATCCCAGTTGAGGTGGGGGTCCACTAACTTTACTTTTTCGCGATTAGCGACGCGAAGTTTACCGCTCTGTTGTTGGCGGAGCCACAGGACAGGACCGCGCACGCGCACGACCTCCCACTGCGGATCCCAGCGGCTAGTTAATGTTAATCGCTCCTCCGCTTTGAGTAAGACCGTGTCACCAACATGAATATCTTTCGCATCGGCGCGGTTCGCTAATCGTTGCCTATTGTACTCACAACTGTCTGCTGTGGCATGGCGTGCCGTCTGAAGAGCTGATGATAAGTCATCCAGACGGTTACCAAAATGATTGGCGGTGCGTGGCTGTAAGAGCCGTGTCAGCGGTGTTCGAACACGGCGCCCATAAAGTAAAAAGAAAGGGGTGTGTCCAGTGACGTCACTGACGCTCACGCGGTATGCCGCAAGACAATCTCCAAGCCGATCTTCCCAATCTGGGGTATAATTATTCACAGATTTGGCTAGCAACTCTTTTAACGTGCGATTAAAACGCTCGGTTCGGCCATTACTCTGAGGGTGAACGGGGGTGGTGGTGCGATGTTCTACGCCCAGTTGCTTTAAATATGTGCGCCAGGCGGTGGCTTTAAATTCCTGTCCGTTATCTGTAATCAGGACTTCCGGTGCGCCGTGACGTGGCACGACGTGGGTCGCCCACGCCTGCCAAACGCTGGCGTTTGTTTTGTCTTTTAGGGGAAGCGCTTCTGCCCACCCTGTGCAATGATCGATCAATGTCAATACATATCTATTCCCATTATGAGAGGGGACAAACGGTCCTATCAAATCTGCCCCGACTATCTGCATTGGATATGCCGCTAACGGCATCTCACCCATTGGTACATGATCTGTACGACGTTGGTGAACACGGCAGACTGGGCACAGTTTTAACAGCTCGTTTATCTCACGTCGCATACCTGGCCAAACATACGCCTCGCGCAGACGCGCAAGCGTTTTGCCGGTAGCCATGTGTCCCACTTCCTTGTGGGCTCTTTTAATGACTCTTTCCCGGTAAGTCGCAGGTAATACTAGACGTGGATAACAGGCTGAATTTGGGGAGGGTAGTGCTATGCTGAATAATCGGCCTTTAATTAATGTATAGTCGTCACTGTCCTCGGTGAGCGACTGTAATATGTCAGGAAACTCTTTGTGCTGTGCTTTGCTGACCTCCTCGAGATCAAGGCCATCGTATAGTAATGGCAGCACATCAGCAGTGTCCTGCTCGGGGATGGCTGTGGGGTCCACCCAGTCATCGCAATCGATAGTATGTATGCCTGTCTCTGGGGGAATGCGGGATAACATGTCTGCGCGAATATTATTTTTACCCTTACGGTATTGTATTGTAGCGCCATATTCTGATAGTAATACAGCCCACCGCTGAATTTTGTGTTCGTGTTCTGCATTTCTTTCGTGAATAAAGAAGTGAGGGGCTTGTGATCGGTATAAACTGTGAAGTCGGCACCAAAAAGATAGGGGCGTAATTTTGATATGGCATAGACTACCGCATAGGCCTCTTTCTCAATTGTAGCCCAGCGTCGTTGAACGCTTGAAAGAGAGTGTGATACATACTGAATAACCCTTTCAGTCCCACTATCGTCCACTTGCACTAAAATTGTTCCCACGGCATAGTCACATGCATCGGTATACAGTTTATACGGCCTATCAGTGCGTGGGGCGGTCATGACATGGGAGGAAGTTAATAACTGTTTTAATTTTTCGAACGCTTCACTTTGAGACGGTCCCCACACAAAATGTGCGTATTTTCGTTTCAATTCTTCGAGAGGTTCCGCTATTTGCGCATAATCTGGTAAACATTGCCGGTAAAACCCTGTCATCCCTAGGAATGACCGCACACCCTTTAAATCCCGGGGTGGGGTTAGCTTAGCAATAGCCTTGACTTTTTCTGGGTCGGTATGGATCCCATCCCGATTTACTATATAACCAAGCAGTTTGATCTCCTCTAGGCCAAAGAAACATTTTGTTGGTTTTAAACGTAACCCAGCCTCACGAAGGCGAGCAAATACGAGCTCTAAATGCCGTACGTGCTCCTCCTCGCTACGGCTATAAATGACTATGTCATCTAGATAGACCATGACAATGCGGCCAATGAGACCCGCTAGTACCTTGTCCATCATTCTTTGAAATACTGCGGGTGCATTCGTAAGTCCGAATGGCATCCGTAAAAATTCATAATGGCCTAAGTGACATCGAAATGCTGTTATTTCAATCGAGTCTTCTGCTATGGCTAATTGCCAGTATCCGGCCTTAAGGTCCAAAGAGGAAAAAATAGTACTGCCTCCAACTTGGTCAAAAATATCTTGAATTTGGGGTAGGGGATACTGATCGCGAATGGTGACTGAATTCAACTTACGGTAATCCACACAAAACCGTGTAGAGCCGTCACGCTTTGGGACCAGCGTGATCGGGCTCGCCCAGGCCGACTCACTCGGCCTGATTACATTTTCAGTCAACATATCAGCGATCGCCTCCTCTACAAGTTTACGTTTTGACAGTGGAGTGCGATAAGCGGCCTGACTTATGGGAGGGTGGTTGGTTTTAATATGTATGGGAGAATTCGAACAAAAACCATTTGGCTCACCTTTTGCTGAAAATAGGTCTGCGTTTTTCTGAATTAACTGGTTGATCTGCTCATCCCCAGTCTCTGGCAATACCTGACCAAGGCTAGCCTCGAAGGCGTGCTCAATGCGTCGCATTGGCCACTCCCTTCGATGCCATCTCAACACATTTTGACCGAAATCGATTATGCCTTGGCCATCCTGTAGTGCATCTTCTCCCAGCACCATTTTGCACGGCAGGTCGCCCAAAACCGTAACCCGGATTGGCTTTGCCACTCCTTGGATTTTGATTTCGGTCGACCCTCTGACGTCCAAAGATGCGCCGGAGACGCCTCGCAACGCTGGGGCGTCTGCCAGGAGCCTGTGGCGATGAGCACGATCCGCCAGTGTGTGAAATATGTCTAGTCGTAGGAGCGTACAGGAGGCTCCCGTGTCCACCAATGCACCAATGGACAGGCCACCAACCTGTAAATCGACCACTGGTCGACCTGACACCGCACCTACGACTTCTGTCCGTTTCCCGCACGGCTTTGGCGGCACTCTCGGCGCATGTGGCCTACGCGGCCGCACCCGAAGCAACGAGGTTTTCCGTCGGGGGTCCAACCAGCCCCGGGCTCTTGCACAGTACGCGGGGGTTGTTCTGGTCTTCTCTCCCGGAATGCTGGCCGAGTCGCAGGAGCGGCAGTGGTCCGCGGTGGCCTTGCCTGGGCCTCCAACTTTGCCACCTTCGTCTGGAGCCGCTCCTGGCTCTGCAAGAGTTTCTTCAGTAGGGTGGCAGTAGTCTGGTCGTCCCGTGCGACTACTGGCCGCGGTGACGCGGGGTTCACCGGCGCGACCTCCATCGGCTCCTCATGCCGACTCAGCCGCGCGTATGCGTCCTTCCTGGCACTGTAGCCAGCCAGGGTGGAAAAGGCCTCTTCCAACGTGGTAGGGTTGCCCTCTTCCACCAGCTTTCTTGCGAGTTCGTCGCTGCGCAGCCCCCTGGCAAAAGCGCGGATCAGAATTCTATTCTGATCCTCGTTTCTACCTTCTCCCGGGTAGGCGGCGTCAGCGACTTCCCGGAACCGGCGGCTGAAGCTTGCTTCTGGCTCGTAGGCACTTTGCCGGGTCTTTTCCACTTCGTGGCGGAGGGCACTACTTTCGTCCACATTCAGGAACGAGGTCCGCAGATGGGCCATCTGCCCACGGCACATTAAAACGAGCGTTAATTTGGTCATTGGTGGCCAGGACGCCAGCGATATAGCGCTCCAGCTCCCAGCGCAATGAGCCAGCCGCAGTCCTAGCAGCGACCTCTATCTGGTTCTCGGCGCCTACCTCGGCGCCAGCCAACTCAATGTCTTTGAACCAGGCCCTGACGCCCGCCGGGCTGGTTCCGTCACACGGCGTCGTTTGCCGTATCAACGCCTGCTTACATTGTTCGTGGTGACGTCTGAGGGTTCGGGTTGTCTCTAGGACGGCCATGCCGTCGGTATACTCTTTAAACTGGGCAGGATCCATACTTAAAAAAGGACAGCTTACCCTTTTAAAACAAAGTTTTTCTGGACCCTGTCACCAGTTTACTCACAGTTTTGGCAAGATCTGGCCGATGTTGTAGATCTCAGCACATCTCCATCCATGCCTCCATCTCCTCCTCAAGCGCCTCCTCGTCGCTGGTGAGCTCTGGGAACTCAGCCAACGCCTCACAGATCCTCAAGACCCTCTTCTTCTCCTTGTGAGACATTGGCGCCCATTGCGTCCGCGGTAGCAGCTTAATAACCTTGGGCTTGTCCTGTGTAGTTTCACCCGCAGCAGCCTGTACTGTTTGTCCGCACGTATCGGATTTGGCCGTGGCGTATGGCTTGCCTGCCGGCACAGTGTTTTCCATGTGGCCTGCGTCTGCTGCCACAGTGCGTTTTGTAGTGTCTGGCTGAGACATTGTCAACTTTTCAAAATTTAAATTGTCTACACAGATCCTGGCAAGCTCGCCATTTATAAAACGTCAGCCCTTGACGTCGTCCTGACGCCAATACGACAAGGCGGACGGCGAAGAGCTGGTTATAAACTCTCTAGATTCCAGATTCGTATTAACACAGACACCATGATTCTGGGTCAAAAGTCGTATTTATTTCATTCATTTCACTGTGTAGAACACATAAAATCACATACAGTCCAATCGTCAGTTTACCCTGTCTAACATGACAGGGAAACACAATACGTAGCCTTCAAGCTTACTTCACAAGTTAGGCGCGCACCACTCTTTGGTCACCATCGCTCGACCTTTTATATGCGACACCATCATCATATCTAATAATAATTACAACATGGATTTAACATCTAATCATATATAAACATAATCCCAACATTGAGTTAACATACATTTCGTGGCGAGGCTGCCAGTGACTCACTCTGTGAGTCGGCCTCTCTTGATGGATCTTCTGACCTTTGGCAGACCATCCCGGACAGTCTGGTAACGACTGAATCCAATCATACTCCAATCCATAATGGATTGTTGTTTGACGGTGTCCGATTCTGGCCAGGTCAACAGTAGTTATCACCTCTGCGGTTGCCTACTGCGTTAGGCATGCATAAGTTTACAACATGCTGTAAATGTAATGCATGAATGAAATATAATTATATCGAGTTCAACATGATATTAGAAAGATAGCTTCATTCAGTGAAAAGTACATTGCAACATCACCATTTAGTGAGAATGAAACAGCGTTTCAACATTAACATTTGCAAATATTATAATAGGCCTATTACCCAGCTAGCAAGCTGACGCTGGGCCAATGTTGGCAATGGCTGGCACGGTCGCAGTGGCATATGCAACGTTGGGCCAACGTTGGCTACAGGTAGGAAAACCAACAGTTGTGTTCTCTACGTCAGCCCACCGTCAGATAGAGACGTCTATCCTCCGTACATTTGCCAACATTGGGCCAACGTTGGCTCAATGTAAGAAAGCCAACGGTCATTTTGTCAACGTCAGCCCACCGTCAGAATACAGATGTTTATCCTCCGTGTATTTGCCGACATTGGGCCAACGTTGGCTCAAGGTGAGAAAACCAACTGTCATTTTGTCAACGTCAGCCCACCGTCAGCTACAGACTTTTATCCTCCGTGTATTTGCCGACATTGGGCCAATGTTGGCTCAAAGTAAAAAAAACTAACAAAATTTACGGAAGTATCCAATATTGTTATATCTATTGAACAAAATCTTGTGACATTGCTATCCAGAGCTGATCAGACAATGCAAAAAACATTGAATTTTATGCCCCTGATAACTTTC
The DNA here is from genome assembly GCA_964017125.1 of Flabesymbios commensalis. NCBI lineage: Eukaryota > Metazoa > Annelida > Polychaeta > Terebellida > Flabelligeridae > Flabesymbios > Flabesymbios commensalis. The sequence goes on along the minus strand of OZ024913.1, from coordinate 45,624,609 downwards.
ATAGTTGGGGTGCGCCCCCACCCACCCAAAAGAAACGGGCTATGGGACATAGGCCAGCGAGCATGCGCTGTAAAGTACCGTAGTGAAGTCATGTAATCCATACAATGCTGATTAAATTCGAGTTTTGTACGATTTTCAGACCTAGAGAAAGCACAAAATCTGGAGGTGGCTGGCTGGTCGAAATGGCCGGCGCCTACGTCATATTAGTAAGCCAGATCCATATAGAGCCTGGCACATGTGATAGTATCTCTGGATTTCCCAGTGTGGACAAAAGCAGAGCTGTGCAAGTACGTGCTATGTTGATTCAAAGGCAGAATGATGTCAATGATAACGACTCTTCAATCCAGTTTATGTAAAGTTAACCCGATATTTGTAGGTTAAACCTCAAGGTAGAGCAGAAGTGGGCAAGTGGTCACCACATGTGGCGACAGAAGCAAAATATTAGTAATGTAAATAATATAAAATGACCATTCAGAGCACCTAAAACTAAAGTGGCGACAGGACTCATTTTGCCTGCCCACCCCTGTAGGCCTATATCAATTTATTGGAGCTTGACAGAATGTAGTTAATTTAGCTTTAAAAGTTGTGAAGCATTTCAAGGAGGACATTTGCATGATGTTCTTGTGCCAATTGAAAAAAAATCACATCAGTCCATCGGTGGTTTGCCTACACCTTGCCAACGTCGGGCCAACGGAAGTACTGACGTTGTCCCAACATTGGGCCAACGTCAGCTTGCTATCTGGGTAGGTCTCTTGTATTTTTCTCTGACTTGGAGCTATGGGTCGCGGCAGCGAGACACAGCTTCAAGTGGGTGATACTGAATCTTTTACCATAGTTATAGCCACTGGGGGACAGAAGCGTGGATACAGACACATTTGCTAGGGTACATAGCAATGCTCGGACTGTACATCATCTCTAGAGAATCCATGGGATGCAACAACTCTCTGAGTTACATCAGACCTGACTTGAGAGGGCGGTCGGATAAAGTGCGAATTTCAACATTCAACACGCTTAAAATCACCCAAATTTCAGTCACACCATCGCATGATAATAATTACAAAATAAAAAGTTGTTTTCATCGATATCAGAGACGTTTTGTGTACATGCCGAGGCGTTTTTTACAGACATTCCCTCCGCCTGTCCGTATAGTTAACTGAGGACTAGGAAGACATCACGTGACCACTGGTGACAGACAACGCATACACTCATGATACACACAATATGGCGGTAAATTAGAATTGTGCTGGACTCAGTCAGAAAAAAATATGAAATAATATCACTTATCTTTTTGTCACAATCTCGCTCACCAAGATTCACCAACCCACGATGTTTAGTGTCCTTTACATGTATCAATACCCAGGAAAAATACGCTTAGATGCAGTTTATCTATCGCTATTCCTCAGCCTCGGAAATCAACTTAAGCAGGCCTGTTTGTGCAGTAGGCCATGTAGGGGGCAACTGTACAAGTGGTCAGTTGAAAGAGGGCGATGCAACACCACAAATCCGGCTACTATAATTAGTAACTAAAGGCACCACATTCAATTCAACCAAATTGGCCTACTATTACTGGCTTTATTATCATTGAAAATTGAAATAATGTATACATTTCAATTAAACCTTTAACCGCCGGTGCCGCATATATTCGGGTTTTCATTTTTTATTAGCACATTAAGTACCACCTTTTAAACATGTTAAAGATAAAATGTGACATCAATCAGCAATATTTGAAAACAGTTGACTTCCATTTTGTCAAATCTGAATATTTCTCACCCACTTCAAGTGGGTGAAAATTCAGATTGAATAATTTGGCGGTTAAAGGGTTAAAAAGAAGTAAAAGTGAAGTAAAATAAACAAAACGTCATGATAGCCTATAGGTTTATTATGATTGATTATCATAATAGGCCTATATATTATCATAATATGTGAAATTATTTCTTACTTTAATCGCTGGATCAATGTTGGGCCGTTTTTTAAAGATGAATTGTGAAAAAATATGTAGGTTCATATTATGGTAAATTGTGTTCTATAAATTATTAGGCTAAACCATCATCCACCCTCTGCCATCATCCACCCCAGACCAACTGTGAATGGTTTTCGGGGTTGTGCATCGAAAAATATACGTAATCTCAGGGAAAATTTTGTTCTAAAATTATTGATCAGCAATTTTCTCAGTTTTAGCAGTTTTAACTTACTGGACAACCTTATCATTAATGTATAAATATTTTGTTAATCAATAACAAATTTGATTAGCAAATAGGCAGAATTGATTAGCATTTTGCTATGCGATAGTGAACAATTTTTTTCCTGAATCTGGTAATATATGTTCTGTGGCTGTGTGCGGCTTCCACACGTTCACAATGCACGTGTCGTACATATATGTGAGCGTACATCACTTATCCACTGTGGATTTCCGTTGAAAAACGATGCTAAGCCGCCTCAAAAGCTACTTTTTCTGGATATTGCCACATGTAAACGGAGTCGGACGATCGTGTGATTGTAAATCTTGGTGAGCGAGGGTAGGACAAGGGAAGTAAGTGTTCATATTTGGCAATTTTATTTCTCTATCCAGTTTATTTCTGAAAGCCGCCAGATTGAGCCCTCTCTATTCTGTACACGCTGTATGTGCTGCTGTGTCACGCGAGGACTGGTGAGTGCAGACAAGTGGCGTCCCGGGGTGGGGTGGGGTGGTACAGCAGGGGCTATCTGTGCGTAAAACGGCCGCCCGACCCCACAAAACAATTTTGATATCGATGAAAATTAGTTTTTATTTTGAAATTATTATCATGTGATGGACTGACTGAAATTTGGCTGATTTCAAGCGTGTTGAATGTGTAAATTAGCATTGTATTCTAACTGTCCCCTAAGCAGGTTTGACGAAATGTGTTTCACAGTGTTGCATCCCATGGATTCTCTAGAGAGGATGTACAGTCCGAGCATTGCTATGTACCCTAGCAAATGTGTCTGTATCCACGCTTCTGTCCCCCAGTGGTAGACAGGGCAGCAGACACTAGGCGGTCTGGTAACAGACAGACAGACAGTCTGGCAACAGACAAAGGTGGACGTTTTAAAACCACTGTCAAACTGTAAACAGGGCGATGGATATGGGTGTCCATAACATATACCATAGAAAGTCTGAGGCAGTCGCAGACCATGGGCACGGATCCATATTCATCTTCTTTTTCGTGAACAGTCTGATTTGTGACAACAGATAAACAAAGGTCGGTTTCACGTCGCCAATTCTTGCAATAGTCACTAGGTGTCTGGCAACAGGCCGAGGGATAGGAGGAGGTGTGGCAATCCTGATACGACGTACAGACACATCAGAATTTGATGAAAAACTAAGAGTGGGGGCGAAACGTCTTCTCTAGGGTGCGAAACGTCCTATAAGAACGGGGCGAAACGACTTGCCCAAGGTGCGAAACGTCCAATAAGAAAGAAACGTCTCACATGCATGAGGGTCCAAAAAACTTAATTTACAGGGGGTGCGAAAAAATTTCCCTGAGGGGCGAAACGTCTCAATGGGGACGAAACGTCTCACATATAGGGGGCGAAACTTCTCACATAGGAGGCAAAAACGTCTTCCGTGGGTGCAAAACGTCTTAAACTGAGGCATGTCGTCACAGCGAAGGGGGCGAAACGTTTTGGAGATGGGTGCGAAACGTCTTGGGGGGGGGCAAAACGTATATGGTGCGAAATGTCCTGGAGCCCGTCGCAAACCCTGGACATGGATACCCACCTAGTACCTCCTTTGTCGTGACCAGTCTCATATATGTGACAACAGCTAAACAACGGTCGGTTCCGCTGTCGCCGAATCGGGAAACAGACTTGAGGGGTCTGGAAACAGGCAGACAGTCCGTTGCCGCTATGTGATATAATTTAGGTGGCCTTGTCGTCCTCTCCGATGCCGTGGATTGATGTATTTGCTTTATCCGAAAAATCCAACATGGCGGTGACCAAGAGCGATCCCGACCCCAAGGTCCGAAAAATATCCATAACTTTCTAATGACTGTGCGACCTCTAGTCTAAGCTGACCATGCGGGCATGGAACTGAAATGTTACTAATCCTAAAAAACTTATTTTCGACTGGTATATGACTGTGACTGAGGTATGACTGTTTTAAAGTCATGGGGATTCATGATGACTTTCGGAAGTTTGGCAGAGACGCAAGTCAGGAGTCCGTAACACTTGAAGCTTGATACAGTTTTATTAAGACACAGAAGACAGGCAGCTGCTTTACACTATATATACAGAAAATGAAAACGACCCTCTCAGCTAAGGTCCCTGCAAACACTGTACGTAATAAAACGTTCGTTAAGGTCCCAGTTTCATTATTCATGGATGAACATAACGAGGACGTGCTAAGGACAAAGTCATAATAACCCTAACGTCCCCAGAACATCCCAATAACGTTACATTTATGTTTTACGTCCTAAGGACGTGAATGGGAGTTCACAGAGTTACATCCTAAGTACGAATGCTGTACGTTGTGGGGACGTTATTACAACGTAAAATTGTTTGCAGGGGTTTGACTTTAGCAGTGACTCAAAAACCCTCAGCCTCACAATATAAGCTGTATGCATTTGTTGATTCTCAATTGAGCGAATCAGTGGCTCACCTGCCAAGCCAGCAGCGCTCAAACAGAATCTCCTCTATCGCCAGGCAAAAAACGGTAACTAGCTACGACTCAGTAACCAGTTACTGCTCTTAAGCCAAGTCAAAATCATTATGAAAGGTGAGAGGTGAAAAAAAGGTATCGTGCCCAAACCTAGTGGCTGTATACCCTTTTTCATCCCTCACCAATCCCTCACAAATTATCATCTGAAACAGGCGTTGGCACGATGCCGGTGCACCACCTTAAGATGCTGGGCCGACATTGTACCAACTACAACATGCAAAACATAGTGTAATTGGCCCAATTATTGTACCATCTGGATACAGCCCACATCAATGCTGCTATGTCCCGCGTTGGTACAACACTGCTCCACCATCTCCAGATGCTGGTCCAGCGTTGCACCAACGACTGTGCGAAAGACAACAACATTCCGGCTTTAATGCCACCTGTACTGTGATCCACCTCTACAACAATCGCTGACCGCCTCTGTCCTGCAATAGGACCACAGCGTTAGCTCAGTGCCGGGTCAACTCTACTAATTCGTATTAGGAGCAAGGCGTTGGCCCGACACTGGGTCAATATGCTTACAACTTGTTCCTTCATTTATAAATATATACTTTTTTCCGACTGACATCTCGGAATGATCCGAGCTGTCAAACGGACGCAGTCTTGATCACAACAAACACAATGAAACGTGATGACAGCCATGCATAGTTTTGACAATACAATTCAAAGAAATGTACGCTGTCAATCTGTGGCTGAAAACTGTTTCAGCCACTGGGGCTATAATTTGGGCTGCTCCGCTTGGCATTGGATCAATGCGGGCTTTTTGAGTACCCAGTACGAGAAGATACGGTGACTCGTCTTGGTCTGACCATTGTTTCACAGCTGAGCACCATTTATTATTTGAAAAGGAAGCAGGGAGTTGTTGGCAGGCAGATTCGTAAAGTGAGGAAATCAGATCGCTACTCATTGGTTCTAAGAGATAGTCTACATTTGATCCTTAGCAGTTGCCTGGAGATAGTGAGCCATCCACAAAACCTAGGCCTACAGTATATATATATGGAGCCATTGACAATGTCGAAAGGCCCCTGGCAGCCCCAATCAGGGCTAGCTATCCCAAACAAAAAAAACGTAAAAGCCGTGCGTGAAAGCCCGGATGTTTTTGCTTTCTTCACGTGTGTTCTGGAAAATTCATTAGTGGTGAGTGAGATGGCGGTATAAGTTATTTATATTCTTTGTTATAACCTAGTTTTTAGCACTAATTTCTCATTTTATACGATAGTTATTTAACGATGGTTGTATTTTTGACAAAACACACATGATTAACGTGTGATAATTCTTGTTATAACTAACTCTATTTTCATTTTTAATTTTGTTTGCAGACGACGTCCGCATTCATTTTTGAAACGAGTGAACCAGTCAGGGCTGGCTGCCGGTTATCCTTTTCAATTAGCCTACACATACATGACATATGAGGACGATTTCTCTTCTCCTGTATCCTGAGTGTTGATTCCACGTTAAGAAATACCCGAATCATCATTATTGTTCAAATTATTTATCTCTCAATATGGCGGTTGTTGGACTCGATCTGGGATATCACACGAGCTTTGTTGCAGTAGCTCGGCAAGGCGGTATAGAAACTGTGGCAAATGAATACAGTGATCGAAATACACCGTAAGTGGGCCCAGGACTAGGCCAATCCTGTTTACAATGCAGTGAAATTTTTTTTCAGTATCGCATAATAGCAAATTGCCGGTCCGACTAATTACCGAAATACAGGTCATATAGTCTACCGAAATACAGGTAAAAACCTTCGAAATACAGTAATATGTTAGAAATACACCTTGAATAGTGTACAGGAATGTTTTTTTTTATACGCAGTGGCTAACCGTACGGCAATGCAGGGGTGGACAGGCGAAATGAGTCCTGTCGCCACAAATGGCTACTTTTAAGTGCTCTGGATGGTCATTTTTTAATATTTACATTACAGATATTTTGCTTCTGTCGCCACATGTGGCGACCACTTGCCCACCTCTGCAATGTTATAATGGCAGTCAATGGGAGCCGTCATTTCGTAAACTTTGAACTTTGAACTTTGAAATTATATCCAGCAGCACCTCCTATTGGAGTATCAGGCTGGAGGGGGGAAAGGGCTGGTGGATTTAGTCAACCAGTTGACTCTTGAACGCTGCCACAGTTTTTGATTCTATGGCAGCTGCCGGAAGAGAATTCCAATCAGGGATAGTTCGATGCCAAAAAGAATTTTGTCCCAGTGTGGTGTTAGCTCTAAGATGTTTATAGGCCTGATTGTGCCCACCACGTGTTCTTCTGTCCGCTGGGATTAAACGGTCATTGATAGGAATTTCGACTAGCTCATTTAAAATTTTGAACATGCTTACAAGTCTAGAATTTTTACGTCTTGTTTTCAAATCAGTCCAGCCCAGGTTCTGAATGAGAGATGTCACACTGGCTGTTTGTCTATAATTTTGGGTGACAAATCTTGCTGCAGATCTTTGAATTTTTTCTAATTTATCAATATCTTTTTGTCTAAAGGGGTCCCAAACTGCTGAAGAGTATTCTAAAGACGATCTGACCAGGGAGAAATAGGCAGTCTCCCTTAGTTTAGGGGGACATGCCTTCAGGTTCCTCCGAAGGAAGCCCAGAGTGGAATTTGCTTTACTTGTAATTTTGTTAATGTGGGCCTCCCATTCCAGGGTCTCACTAAGGCAAACACCAAGATATGGTGTTGATGAAACGTTCGCTAGTGTTTCACCTTTAAGGGTGTACTCAAATTCCAGGTTTTTTGATTTCGGCCTGGACACCCTCAGGACCGAGCATTTCGAGGGGTTGAAACACATCCCCCATCGATCTGCCCAGTCCTGTAACGCAGATAGGTCTCTCTGCAGCTGCTCCTGATCAGCTCGACATTTTATCGGGCGATACAGGAGGCAGTCATCTGCAAAGAGACGAACCTGCGAGGAGACCGTGGAAGGGAGGTCATTAATATAAGTCAAAAAAAGTAGGGGTCCGAGAACAGTACCCTGGGGCACACCGGACCTCACGCGAGCTGATTCTGAAGAGCTGCCATCAACTACTACTTTTTGGGTTCTGTTGGTCAGAAAATTTTGAATCCAATTAAGAGTTGTTCCCCGAATTCCATAGTGGTCAAGTTTGTGCAAGAGGCGTTGGTGGGGGACAACATCAAAGGCCTTACTAAAATCCAAGACAACAACATCTGTTTGTGTCTTGCTTTCAAAATTTTGAATAAATTCATCAGTTGTAATCAAAAGCTGGCTTTCGCATGAATGTTTTGATCGAAAGCCATGCTGTACAGGTGTTAAAATTTTGTTTTCCGAAAAATGGGACATAATTTGTTTACAAATGATGTGTTCGAGTAATTTGGCACAAACACATGTGAGGGATATCGGCCTGTAGTTTGCCGGAGAGTGCCGATCTCCTTTTTTGAAGACTGGGGCAACATTAGCCTCTACCCAGTCATCTGGTAATTTGCCCGTCTGTAGAGATTGGTCGAAAATAATTTTAAGAAAGGGAGATATTTCGTTGGCAGCATTCTTCAGAATTAAGTTCGGGAGTTCGTCCGGTCCAGATGCCTTTCCGCCGTTTAAACCCTCAAGTAATTTAGTTACACCTTGAACGGTAATTTCGAATTTAGGCATTTCAGTATTCGGTGGTCCTGTTAATTTAGGTATATTCGTGGTGTCTTCCGAGGTGAAAACTGAGCAAAATTGGTTGTTTAGTATTTCGGCCTTACGTCTGCTATCTGAATGCAGCTGACCGTTTTCCTTCAAGGGAGAGACACCATTTCCATCCTGACGTTTAGATTTAATATACCGCCAGAGTGGTTTTGAATTTTTTTGTTCTAATGATTCAGAAAGTTTGTTTTTCAAAAAAGACCACCTGGCAGACCTGATGGCACGCTGGGTCTGCCGTTTACATAATTTATATTTTGCCCAAAGGTCAGCTTTATTCGTACGCTTGGCTCTGCTATATAAAGATGCTTTTTTCCGAATAGATGCAAGGAGTGATTTGGATAGCCAAGGTAGATTTTCCCGAGGGGACGTCATTTTAGTTGGTATAAATTTGTTCAGGCATTGATTTAGGATGGATTTAAGTTTCAACCAATTTTCATTAACAGAACAGCTGGGACTGTTTTCTGAAAAGGAGGTCCAGCAACTCCTAATTTGTTGCCTGATAACTCCTAATTTGTTGCCTGATGTTCATAGAGATACATCATAAAGAATCACGTATGATTACCCACTGCCTAGTTTATAAGATAGTGGCCATTAAGAAAATATATCTTTCAAATTCAATTATTTTTTTTAAACAAGACTCTATTTGAAAAAAATAATTGAATCCAGTGCTCATGGTTCCCCACAGAAAAAAAATTCTGGTTGTTCTCTCAAAAATCTTAACTTAGCGCAAGCAGCATAATAAAGTGTTTAATTTTTCGTGCGCGAGATAAAAAAAGATTTTTAAAACAAAGTACAGTAGTCCCCCTCTTATGCATGGACCCATCATGCCATTTCTAAAAGCATGCATAAGAGAGACCTGTGCATGCATACATGGGGGATGCAAAATTTATGAAAACCAAATAGTTTGATGTTTATGACACCTTTTACATGCTTGTCGGTAAAAAATTCATCTGGTCAGGTAACCGGCTCTGCCGGTACTGTGGGGAACCCTGAGTGCTCAAGTATTTTAGTTAAGAATAGATCTTTAGTCTATCAAATTAGTCTCAGACGTACAGTGGGCTATGGCATGATGGTAGGTATAAATACATGAATAGACCGAAATATACCATTTCTTCATAATATTAATTGTAGTAAGAGAACTATTATTAATGACAGAGAAAATATAATTTCTAACCAGGATGTAATCATAACGAAAATTAGTTTAGTTGAATAGGTGGGCCACAGAAATCCACAGCTGGGGATCCTATGCCTTAGCTGTCTCGCATACAGCATACATGGCATGCTATAGGCCACTGACACTGTACGTCGACTAATTCGATATATTATTAACTAAAATACGTGCCGGATTCAATTTTTTTTTTAATAAGACCACTATCTTATAAAATAAGTATTCCTGTACACTATCCAAGGTTTTTTTCGAACATATAAGGTGTATTTCGCAGGTTTTTACCTGTATTTTGGTACAGTACCTGTATACGGCCTGTCTTTCGGTAATTAGCCGGACCCGAGAAATGCTACGCAATTCTGCTAATCAAATTTGTAATTGATTAGCAAAATATTTATCAATCAATGATAAGGATATCTCGCAAGTTACAACTTGAAAATCAATAATTTTTAAACAAATTTTACCTTGCAATGACATCAAGAATTTAAAGTCAAATGAAAAATGTTATACAGGGGTCGAAACTAACGCTTGTCTGTGGAGAGTGAAAATGTGTAAGGGCTGGTAAGTATCGGGGGTCCACCTCCCCTTCTGGCTGGTGCCGATTTAAGTGCATTCCCATAAATTCATTGCCATTTTTTATTATCACACAGTAAAAGAGTATGTATTGTAGACTATTACAAGACAAAATTATAACAGAAAAATCGTTGACAACACAAACAGCCATTTGAATGGACGGAATATAGATTGTCTTGTGTTTTCTGGAAGACCCAGCATTACACAGATAAGGCCTATGTGTGCACATGTGCACGCATGCGCACATGCTTTTGCTCACCATGTGTGGACTGACCGTAGATTATACTTACTTCCTTTGAAGTACATACTTAGATTGAGGTATGACCGTACTTTGATCTAAATACACCCTGAGCTTCATTTGCAACTTCAGATGTTGTTGGTTGAATGGTTTCTTTCCGAACATTGATCAAAAAGCTGTTAAATTATTCATAAGGGGAACTTCCAATTATTTTCTGTTTACATGACTATAGCCAACAGGTGGAATTTTCATCGTGGAACTGTTGACAGGGTTTTCGCACAGGCCTTGAAAAGTTTGAATAACCTTGCAGGGTTTCCGCCAGGGGGGGGGGGTCCGGACCCCCCCCCCCCCCACTCAGCACCACAGGGGGGATATCCCCCCTTGTTGGCAAGAAAAATATTTTCCATATTTTACTGTCATTTCAGTTAAAATAGGCCATTTTAAGCACCAAAATTTAAAACTCTGAATTTTATTTCTCCTGGGGGACCCCCCACCCCTTTTGGACCCCCCCTCTCAAACATTCCTGGCGGAAACCCTGCCTTGAATTGAAAAGACAATTTTAAGGCCTTGAATTTGAACAAAAAATATTAAAAAGCCTTGAAAAGTGAGTTTTGGGTTTGAGGAGTGGCTAAACGTACGTCAGACTTATAATGGCAGTCAATGAGAGCCCGTCATTTCGTAAATGATGCTGTTAGTCTGTGGGATGAATGATCAAAAATAATTTTCCGTTGAACTTTACTCGTAATTAGGTTTCTTGGTACCAAAACAAAGATAAACATCTTATCTAAAAATCTAGAAGGGGGTACCTTTATCAAAATGATCCGAAAATGGTAAGCCGGAGAAAAATGTTCCGCCATTAACAAAAATTATATTTTGTATCATTTATCGGCCATTATCAGTGATATCTGCACATATGAGGTGTCTAAACCCAGGTTTTGATGGTCAAATAACATTATAAGACCGGTTATGGGAGGGTACTTTTGACAGAATTGTACAAAAAAGGTAAACTCGGACAAAATGACCCGCCATCACCGAGAGTTCTATTTTGTGTCATATCTCGGCCGATATTACAGATACCTGCACATATCGGGTGTTTATACCCAGGTTTTTATGGTTAAATATCATTTTAAAGCCAGTTATAGATTGATCAGGTGACTTGTCGCTGCCATTACCTGATGCTCCGTGTTTTTTGGATGTCAACTATTTAGTCCAATTATTTCACTGACAAAACGTGCCGTTAAGCATGATTTCTACATGGCTATTAATTCACCTTTTCAACCAGATATGGCCACATTCCGCCGGGGAACAAGATCTCACCTACTGACATGTCTCAATCCGTAAATTTTAGTTAAAGCGGATGAAAATATTTGATGGACCAGTCTTATCTTCTCATGTAGGCCTACAGTAGGCCAATGTCGACCTTGGAAGATTGTGCAAAAAGACCGTTGACAGAGTAGATGGCTTGTATATCTATATGTATAATGTACAAAACAATATAAAATAATAGGGATAATTGTGAAATTCCATATAAGTCTTATATAGCAAAAAGAGATATTTCGCCAAAATTGTAACTTCCCAAACTGGATCTAACAATGATAAAAATATACATGCTAAACCATGGACCAATTGTCACTGTAATAAGAAGCAAAAAAATGAAGTGGCCAAGCTTACATCAACCACATCTGCATTTAAGTGGGGACATGGTGTGTGGTCTACCCACCTTACTTTCATCTTATGACGTCATAACATATAATGTTTGAAAAGAATAAACACGTGTTTGTAATGCCCATTTATCTTCGTGTTCCATAAACTATTTGAAGCAATTGATCTTGCGAGCCCACACTTCAGGGAGCTATCACCAAGTCCAGTATTCTGAAGTGAATACTACACTGGACAACAATACCAACCGGTTGTCGACCAAGTATTATTATCATATATATTACACTGCATTAGAACATCCGCTACCAATAGAAATATTACCATGGAACACGTTATAATGGAATCAGGTCAACTAAGCGGCAGCTGCTGACGGAGGATGGAATTTGTTTGACAACCAAAAACCCCGGAGCATCCTGGCATTATAAGGATATAACTGAACACTATAATATTTTGATATTATTTTAACATATTCTCACATGATGATGCAATATTTTGACATTATGACATGTATGATGTCACATACTGCTATTGAAATATTTATTCTGACATTATATTGCCACATCACTAAGTTATAATCCCATATCGTTCCATTATTCTAATTGAAGTGAATACATGAAAAAGCAGACATACACTGAACAACAATACCAATCTGGTGTTGTTCAACATAATATTGTATCATACATACTGCACTGTCTTAGAAGATCTGCTACCTATGAAACTATTAACTGAAGACGTTATAATGGAATCAGATCAACTAAACGGCGGCTGCAATGTTTAACAATAAAAAAAGACGGAGCATCAGGTAAAGGCAGCAAGGAGTCACCTGTTTAATCTAAAACTTGTTTTAAACTGATATTTGACCATCAAAACCTGGGTAGGCCTATAGACACTTCGTGTGTGGAGATATCCGTCATATTGGCCGAGATATGACACAAAATAGTTTTTAGGTTTTGGCGGAACAGTTTTGTCCCAGTTTGCCCTTTTGGACAATTCTGTCAAAGCTACCCGCCTCAGGGTTTCCTCCAGTTGTGTTTGAGAGGGGAGGTTCCAAAAGGGGTGGGGGGTCTGGAGAAAAAAAATCAGAGTTTTTTAATTTTAGTGCTTAAAATGGCCTATTTTAGCTGAAATGACGATAAAATATGGAAAATATTTTAAATTTTCTTGCCAACAGGGGGGGAGATATCCCCCCCTGTGGTGCTGAGTGGGGAGGTCCGGACCCCCCTGGACCCTTCCCCCCTGGCAGAAACCCTGCGCCTATAACTGGCTATATAATGTTATTTTGCCATCAAATCCTGGTTATAGACACCTCATGTGGAGATATCTTTAATATTGGTCAAACAATGATACGAAATATAATTCGTTAATGGCGGAACATTTTACCCCAGTTTACCTTTTTCGGATAATTTTGACAAAGGTACCCCCCTCTAGATTTTTTGCTAGGATGTTTATCTTTGTTTTGGTACCAAGAAACCTAACTATGAGTGGACCAGATTCTATTCTAAGCCCTTTTAGGAAATCATCCTACAGACTATGTACATGAGTTCCATTGACAAAAATCATGTACATGTACGTTTAGCCACTGCCAACCTTGCATTGTTCAAAAATATTGTGGCTCATTTTTGAATATTGTTAGGGTTTTTGTCATTTGTCCCTGAAAAACCTTGAGAAGCCTTGAAATCCATCAGCTTTTGTTTGTATGAACCATGGTTGAGCCGTTGCAAGCTACTAGAAATAGTTCAGTTAAAAGAGGACATTTCATTGTACAAAATGTATTTGATCAAAACCGTTTTTCGTATTTAGCTTTATATCTGTTTCACTGAGGGCGTACTTTGATTGAAGTACAGGGTGTACTTTAAAGGAAGTACGTACTTCAATGGAAGTGCAGACAAAAAGGCATATTTTCTATAATATAGCATGATATGCCATAGGCATGCTGATGGCATAGGCTATGGGAAAGGCAGTGGCTAATCGTACGCGTATCTTTGTAAGCCTAATTTAATTCTATTGACAGCCTCAGTTACAGGATGATGCGCTCCCATTCACTGCCATGCGAATAGTGAATTGGTTTCGGGAAATACAGTACTCATTCAATGAATATTAAATAGGTAAAGGTCTAATTTGACATTGAGCCTTCCCAACAGGTACGTGACATCGGTTCAACATGGATTTGAGGTTGAAATCATGTTGCAAGATAGGCTAACCTTAAGAAACATCGCATTGACGTCATTTTTCCGACATTGTCGGAAAAGCAACATCATTGTAACCTCGTATTGACGTCATACAACGTTCAAAATCAAGTTGAAATTATGCTGTTGAAACAATTTTCATATGAAACCTTTTTCTAATGTTGTTTCAACATCAACACTGGCTTTGTTTTAACGTTAACATAACATCATTTTCCCTGCTGGGTTTGTTTCGTGAACGACTTATATTATAATGCCAATTAATGGACATGTGCTGTATTTTCCCATATCACATGAAAAATGAACAACATTTGTATTTTGTCACACAAACCTTTAATTTTCGTGTGAGATGAGTATAAAAAAAAATGTTTTTTTCAGAATGGTTGTCTCTCTCACTGATCGTAATCGTTATATGGGAGCTTCTGCCAAAAATCAACTGATGTCAAATTCGAAAAACACAGTACTTGGCTGGAAACCATTGCTTGGAAAGCAGTTTAAAGATCCAATAGTACAGAGGGAAAAAAATAATGTTTTCTACAATATTGTGGAAGGTGCTGATGGTCGCACAAACATAAAGGTAAGTTATAACTGATATCAACAAAAGGCTTAATGTCCATTCCACACAAAGTAGTCCTTGGTCAAAAAAAATTAAAAATTAAAACAAAGATTTTTCAATGAGGAATGGTATTTTTGAACAGCTGGATATCTATCCTATCAGGAAATAATCAGGGCATCTTTGCTCCATGGAATTAAAAAGTTAAAAAAAAAGGTTGAAATGAGATTAGTTTCTAGCATTAGGAAAAGAAAAAAATCAACAATTATGTCTGCTTTATTTATTTTTGAGGGTAAATCACAAAAAACACTTTTTGTATAAGTTTTAAAAAGTCTAAGTTTTAAAGCTTCATTAAAAAAACATACTTTGTCCTTAACCCCGATACATTTAAACTGACATGGGATTAGAAAATTGACAAATGACATCGTAACTTACGTAACAATAATCATCCATTTGTTTTTGTTTGAAAGGACATGGATAGTTCAGAATAGCCAGATTTCTGATTAAAAGTCAGAATGGAACTATAAACCAATTACCACAAAGAAATGACCCAAACTGCTAAGTCTTTGTTTCTGGAGACCATTTGAACTCTGTAACATACGTAACGTTACGTATGTTACACAAAAAGTAGAGTTTAATATTAACCTCACAAACATAATTTATTCAAATTAATTTCATTGAATAACATCGAAAGCACTTCAAAGAATACATCTGCATAAAAATTAATTCTTTTAAGGAGCTGAATTCAATTGTTTTTGAAATTTTTATCCATTTTAAATAAAGAACAAGAAGCCAGCCGGCCACCGTAATCCCATAATAAAGGACATTGATAGTTCAGAGTAGCCAGATTTCTGATAAAAAGTCAGAAAAGAAGTTCTATAAACCAATTACCATAAAGAAATGACTCAAATTGCAAAGGTTTTGTTTCTGAAAAGTCAAACCATTTGAATGGTGTAACATATAGAAAGTTACATATGTTACACAAAAGTAGAGTTCAATACTAAGCTCACAAACATGATTTTTAGCCCGCCTTTTAATTTTAATTAAAAAAGGTGGGCTATTGCAATTGAAGTTCAGCGTCGTCGGCGTTAACATTTACTTGTGGGCGCGATAACTTGAAAAGTTTTTCATGTATCCTTCCCAAATTTGTTATAAATGCATGTTACTAATGACCAGTTCTCGGACAAGTTCAATAATGGCCGAATTTTTTTTCAAAATGGCCGACTTATTGTGATTTTTTGCCTTTCACGTATCCTCTTCAAATTTGCTATGCATGTTACTAATAAGTATTTCTTGGACAAGTTCAATAATGGCTGAAAAAAATTCAAAATGGCCGATTTATTGCGATTTTTCGCATTTTACGTCAATAATTTGACCTTGTGGGCGCGATAGCTTGAAAAGTTTTCCACGTATCCTCTTCAAATTTGTTATGCATGTTACTAATAAGTAGTTCTTGGACAAGTTTGATAATGGCTGAAAAAAATTTCAAAATGGCTGATTTATTGCGATTTTTCGCATTTTATGTCAATAAATTGACCTTGTGGGCGCGATAACTTGGAAAGTTTTTCTAGTATCCTCTTCAAATTTGTTATGTATGTTACTAATAAGTAGTTCTTGGACAAGTTCAATAATGGCTGAAAAAGAATTCAAAATGGCTGATTAATTGTCATTTTTCGCATTTTACGTCAATAATTTGACCTTGTGGCTGCAATAATGACTTCAAGTTCAATAATGGCGGCGGGCTATTGTCGAGTGTGCTCTTGTTTCAAATTGATTCCATTAAATACCATCCAAAGTACTTCATTTGAAGCAAACATCTACATGAAAATTGACTATTAAAGAGCTGAATTCTTAAAATCTTTTTGAATTTTTTATCCATTTCAAATGAATAATAACCGACCAGGCCAACCGGCCACAATAATCTCCCATGCAATGGTCTAACTATATCTACAACGGTTTGCCATGACATTAAAGATATTAAAGTCAATTATGGCCGCAAGTCTGACATTTTGAATTTGATCTATGGTACTTTCGCAGGGCATATCCCTCCCTGAAACAACACATTTAGTTTTATAGTAATGGTCTAGCTATCTGACATGAAACCGCAATAATCAGCCATTTTGAATTCGATCTAGTTAAAAAAACACACATTTTATTTTATCCAATGACTCAGCTATCAGGCACAGTTTTCCAGATATTGTACATAAATGTTAACCCTTTCAGTACTGGGACCGTCTTTAGACATTGGAATTTAATGTTTGGAGATATCAGAATTTGACATCTAAAGTCGATAAACGAACTGAAATAATTAAATGATTTCAAATTTTCAAAATCCCTCTATAGTTTATACAAAAAATATTACAACATTGTAAAGGTAAATATTAGCTGATAGTTTGCCATTTTGAATTTGACTTATGTTAAGCTATCTGGTACCGTATGGTGTTCTAGATTAGAGATATTATACTCAATGATGGTCGCAATTCGCACACTTTGAATTTGGAATTTTGAAGGACATTTTGGAGCCTGCCTGAAACCGTACATTTTGTTTCATAGTTCCAGTACTCAAAGTCTAATGGTCTAGATATCTGGCATGGTTTTCCAGCATATTAAATCATGTAAATAATAACTGTTAGTCAGCCATATAAAATTTAATTGAATGGATTTTTCAGAGAGAAAATCCCCAACTGAAACCGCACATTTTGTTTTATAGCGCTCAGTGATCTAGCTATCTGGCATAGTTTGTCAGATATTACGTATGTTAAAGTAAATAATAGCCGATAGTCTTGACTTTGATCCATCAAGTTGAATTTTTTAGGGTATATCCCTTTCTAAAACCACATATTTTGTTGAGCTATCTGGCACAATTTTTCAAAAATTGCACATAATAAAATGCAAAAATGGCTGCAAGTCGGCCATTTGGAATTTGATTAAGTTGAAATTTTCAAGGGCATATTCCTCCCTAAAGCCAAACATTTTAATTTATAGTACTTAATGGTCTAGCTATCAGATATCAGGTATCTTTTAGTTAATAATGGCCAATAGTTTGTATGCATTTTAACAGGTCAAAAAAGTAACATTGCATAATAATCTATATTTTGTACTTAAGCAACAAACTTGACAAACACAAGATCTGCTAAATGTGTTATACTGAAATTGTTACTGTTTAATACACCAAGCCTAAGCAAACCTTGCCAGTATTGACTTATTTATCTATAAATATCTGTAAAATCATATAAATAGTGTTAAAATAAACAATAAAATAACTTTTGTTCTAGTCAATTTTAGACGCGTAACATACATAACTTTTTTTTTGTAACATACGTAACACTGAAATGCTCGAATTACCAGAAATCGGTCAACAGAAATACTTAAACCGTATTATCATTTGATACTGCCATCTGTCTGAGCAAACAATATCCCTGATTTATGTATTTCGTCTGACACAATTCACACAATTTCACAATTTTCTAAAGTGAAATGTATATTTGTTTCTGTGTGAATGTAACATACGTAACCCTACAAACTTGGCTATGTGTAAACTTGTCAGAAAGTAAAAGTTTGATATTTTTATTGAACTTTTATGACCCTAGCCCGATTAGCATTGATAATCCAATGATTCTATGGTTTGCATTCAATTTGACGGCCTTATAAACCATGGAAATTTCTTCTGAACTTTAACATACGTAACATGGAATGGACCTTTTAAAA
This sequence comes from Flabesymbios commensalis, assembly GCA_964017125.1. Lineage (NCBI taxonomy): Eukaryota > Metazoa > Annelida > Polychaeta > Terebellida > Flabelligeridae > Flabesymbios > Flabesymbios commensalis. The sequence continues at coordinate 45,606,202 of OZ024913.1, read as the reverse complement.
CTCTTTTGAGACTGCCCTATAGGAAATCGATCACTGGTGAACGATCATTAAATATTTGAAATATTAAAAAAAAAAAAATCATTATGAACAGTCTCGAAAGAGTTAAGTAGCTCTTGTTCATCTGTACAATTTTGCAGTCAAATTATTAAGCATTATTGCCCAAAAGTTAGTTTCTGAACTATTTGTTGAATTGCATGCAAATTTGACATATTTAGCATGATCTGATAGTCAGCAATTTAGATATGGTGGTCACACAATGAACATGTGCAACATGGTGCGAGGGGAGTGACAGATCTCTTTGGCGTAAATATGTGTATATATATCTAGGTGGCATTTAACAAGAATGTAAGTAATGAAAAACACTCTAAGTTGGCTAGAGAATCTTTGAAACGTTTCACATTGATTTTTCGTACAATGTACATTTCCAATAAATTATAGTTTTGCTAAATTTGTGTTTTTTTGTAGCTGGGCGTCAGCCCAGGTACATTATCATCAGAGTAGACTCTCTGAATTTGGGACAAAAAGTGACGTCATTTCATTCATAAAACTGATAGATGGGTGAATTTCAATTATAAATCTGACCATTGGCCTTAGGTTCGGGGACCCTATCAATAAATAAGGATATGCATAGAGCTTCTCATATCAGTTTGATACAAAACAAGACTGTTCGTTGTTGACGGTCCCTTAACTACTGGTAGTAAGTTAGTACTCAAATCTGTCTAAGCATTGCTGATCAGCGAAGACCCATGTCCAGCATAATCATTCAGCTATGTTCTGATTGGGCGCAACTTATGCAAATTACAGGGCCAGGTAACAAGCATTATTCTGGGGAGAAGGGTTTGTATCCTGATGAGTGATTAGTCAGCGATGACATCATTTAAAATGTGACACAATAGCTGACATCCATCTCCAAATATGGTAGGCCCTATTGGTCTAAAGGATTTCCCCTCCTGGGATATACTGCATGCTGATTGGCCAGCAATGACATCATTTATAAAACATGTCTGACCTCAATAGCTGACCTAATCTCTGAGGTCAAAATTATCTGTACATACAACACGTCACCCCACTGCAGATCACCCTCTGTAGACCTGTCATGCAGATACTCTCTCTAACATGGTGTCATGCGTGATACTCTCTCTAACATGGTGTCCTGCTTTCTAATGAGCCGTCAATAAGCGCATATGACGACCAGTAATTCACAGTTTTTGCATATTTACATATGCTGAAAGTGTTCAATTGTTCTATTAGATTTTTTATGAATAGCTGTTGTACCACCTTGCAAACACATGTACAAATTGGTAAGCTATAAGTCGTTATACCGACTTACAAATCGTTAAATCGACTTACCCCGGTATATAACGACTTATACTAAGTCGATTTAACGACTTATACTTAGTCGGTTTAACGATTTATAAGTCGTTATGAAGACTTTTACTAAGTCGATTTAACGACTTATAAGTCCTTATAACGAGATAAAAAATAGTTTTGACATTTCGTTTCAACGCTTCCGTATATATGTGCTTGCGGCGTTTGCAAGTCAAAGCGGGGACAATTTTAATGTTGTGCCAGCTGTCAATATGCTGGCCCAGTATTGAGACAGTGTTGGCTGAATTTCTCTGTCAGCAGGTGCGTTGGCTTAGGCTACATGTGTTCCTGAGGCAGGAGTCATAATCTATAAATATCTCACACTCAACCGCCAGCAAAGTATATATAGGAGGCCTACTTACAGGTAGGCCCACCTGTAGTATAGGCCTATTCTGTGAAAATCAATAACCTTGACCTAATACAATGAAGTATGGGGAGGGGTTCTTACATAACGGTGAGGTCACTGCATTCCACAGAATAGGCCTAGGTGGAGTATTTTTAAAATAAAACCCTGGACAGGCTCTTTTTGAACTAAATTTATAATATATTTTAAAATCTAGACTAGGCCTAATCAAATTAGACATCTTCCACTGGTCACACGACGTTGTAGCAACGTTGAATCAATGTCAATGCCGTTGATTAAACGCCTCAACAGGGCAATTCCACCAATTATGAAACTTTTACAAAAAAAAAATCTCATAAAATCACAGAGGTAACCACTGTATATGGCAGGTATTTGATCAAATTTAGTTAAACTCAAACACTTTTTGTAATTTGTACATTTTTCACGTCGGCATGGCTCATTGAACGGACATGATTTTAAGAAATTAAAAAAAAAAAAATGGTAAAAAATGAAAATCCAAAATTCTGTGCCACTTCAACCTTAAAATTGCCTAGCTTTGGGATTTGTATGCAGTTAAGTAGTTATATTTTGTAATATTACTTTAACAAATTTGAAAAATAAAAATTCTATGATTGAAAAATAATTTGTAAAAATAAATTATGCTTGTGTACGTCCAAAACCAAAAATATACCAATTGTTCTTTTACTATTAAGTGAAAACGAGAAAAAAAACTTCACTTAATATATAAAATTAACTATATCCCATGATTAGTTCTCAGTATATTTTAGGTTTCCCACTGGGCTGCTTTCTCAGAAATAAACCAAAAGGAACCCTTACAACTGGAATAGGAACACCTATATTTCAACAATATAATATTTTTGGTGTCGAAAAACGGGCTATATGTTTATTTAGTTGCTTTAATATGATAACAACATATTTTTTATTATTATTTCCTTTGAATTGTTATTTAATTAAGTTTATAAATATATTATGGTGGGGATGTACATCCGAATCCAAAAAGTATAAGCTTTAGCAAATTTTTATTAATCCATGGTCCGAGACAGAAATAGACATAAGGATCTAAAGCTAAGTTCAGGAGTTGGTTGTATTAGTAAAGTTTCAAAGTTATCTTCTGTTTTGATAAATACTAGTTTCTAGACGAATGCAGTTTCAGATACCTGGTATACACCTTACATGTTATGATGTTTTCCCTGTGAAGATTTTGCTACAAGAATATGGGTCATCATGTATGAAAAAGAATTTAATTTAGGTCTTGCCTTTTTCAACTTTTAGAAATAGAATTGTGAAATGTTATAGAATATATCTTAGTTTCTAGTTATGTCAAAATACATACACAATATTGTATATTTTATACATGGAATTCAGACAAGCACTTTCTTTTGAACAGTTGAAACAAACACTTCTAGCACATTTTATGTAAAAATAGTAGTTTAAAGTGAGAGTCATACATTTATTTATATTGCAAGAAGAAAAATTGACCATTTAGCTAAATTATAATTAATTTTCTTTACATGGGTGTCATTATCACTATCAAATTAGGTGTACATCCGAAACCTCCAAAAGCTTTATGCATTTCATAGCAATCTTTAAATCACCAGACTTCTTTTTTATAGCTTTATCATGCATGTGGTGGACTCAAAATTAAATCTAGATACAGAGTGATACCATAACTGTTACATTTAAATATTGAATTCAGACGCGTACGTCCAAAACAGAAAAATGTACGTCTGAAACCAAACTTCAAATTGTTTTTTCACCATGGAAGAAATACTGAAAAATTAAAATTTCTGAAGGACCCTTCACACATACGTCTTTTCTCCAAAAATATACAGAAAATATTCCACATCACAGAAATTTTATGAGATATCATGCATGTTTGCAAAATGACCATTCTCTGAGTACGTCCGAAACCGACATATTTTACTAATTTTTCTTCCAAAGTACAAAAAATAACAAAATTTTCAATAGTGATACTTGTAAACAAGACAAGACTGTACTGAAACATCACTTTTACTATTATATATATTGATAAATTTATGAAAAATATAGCACAGAACTGTCTGAAGTGTACGTCCGAAACCATGGAATTGCCCAACAACATCGTGTGTCCAGTGGGGAGCCACGACCAGTTGAAATGATGCGCCGATAAATAATCCCCCCCCCCTCGGTGATTGAATAGCCCCCTTTCTTAACAGTTATGTTTATTATAAATATATCGTTGATACATTCCCCCTGTAAGTCTATTGGTAGGCATATGTTTGGGGTTGTTGTAGTGTATACCTTGAGTCTATAATCCTGAACACATATTGTTTTTATCAGGCATAATGCCTAGTTAGGCCTAGCGTTAGGACGTGATTGATATTGAGAGGTTACATGGATACACAAAAAAAACGTGAAAGTTCATGTAGACTAACTGGTTTTAACTTAAAAAATTTGTAATATTTACCAGTATGACGGACTGCTTTCCTTAGGACGTTGGTTATGATGCGCATGCGGGTGGGTCTACAACATGTGCTCAACGATCCAGTCGGTTTAATTTACACCCCAGTGCTAATAAGTTTAATTTGTATGTATTTTACACAATACTGCTTGCCGCCCCGTGTGGACATGAGTTGTTGTAGTATTATTATACACGTAATGATGATTTACAACCTTTTTCAAATTGTCAATACTTGACTGCAACAGTTATATCATGATATTGTTGCATTGAGCAGATCGCTTAGAAAGCAGGACATACTTGCTCAGTGTATTGTTAGAAAACAGGACAATGATGGTTAGAAAGCAGGACCCTTTCTGATAATACTTTGCTGGATATCGTAGATTTGGAGGATATTGGAGCAGGTGGGATATCAATTTGATGTATTCGACAACAATGTATATTCAGACGATTTTTTGGCGCGGCAGGTTTATCCATGTTGAAATAAAATCAACACGTGAAATTTTCATGCTGATATCTAGTGAGCAGGCGTCTATTTCACCTTAGTAACACTGCAAATCGATTCCAATTCGTACATGTGATTGCAAGGTGGTACAACAGCTATTCATGAAATATTTAATACAACAATTGAACACTTTTAGCATATGTAAATAAGCGGAAATTGTGAATTACTTGTCGTCATATGCGCTTGTTGACGGCTCATTAGAAAGCAGGACACCATGTTGGAGAGAGTATCACGCATGACAGGTCTACAGAGGGTGGCAGATGAACTGAGGGAGGGATGGTATTCAGTTACCATTAATATCGTTATCTCGCAAGGTTTCAGGTCAACCCAGCAACCACGATGCGTTGACCCAATGCCTATACAATATTGGTCCGATGTCGCAGACGCTAGCCCCACATAAATCGCATTTGGTGTGCTGAGCAGGTGTAATCAATTTTGTGTTGTTACATCTGGTCTCGACACACATTAGCCTATAGTCTACCCAGCATACACAAGACAGTGAATCAATGTTGGTTTAACGCTGGTCCAGCGTTGTAGACTGGGGTATAGGCACTACACACCACAGCTGATCAGCATGATCTTTGAGTCTGATTGTCACCACATAGACATCCACACCTTGTTTCCCATTTTTACTGTCGTAGGCCTACATAATACATTGTAAATAAGTTGTAAACCCCAATACAACACAACGTAGCAAAAAAAAAATTGCAACTGAAGGTTGTGGACAGACCTTGGGTTGTCACTGTTGGACGTTGGGCTCTTTCAGGGCTACAATGTGGCGAAATTGATGAAAAATATGTTGACCAGTAGAAAACACCAAATGGTAACGTACATAATAGGGAAGGCATACGACAAATATATATATTTCAATTCTTCAACGAAAATTTAAAAAAAAATTGTCAGATGTTCATCGCCAAAAAAAAGATTGTTTTCTTGCAGAGGCAAAAAAAAAGTTTGCAGCCAATACAAACCCAACCCCCCCCCCCTCCTCCATATATAATGGTGCGTCCCTGCATGACTCCTGAAAGGCTGAATGATGTCACTGTTTTTTCTGTCAAAGCAAGACCTGGCAGTGGTGTTACTATGGAAGTTTCAACTAAGACTTGAAATTCAAGTACAAAGCAGACTGCTCAATATCTTTTAGTAACATTGTCATATAGCCTTATTCTGTTTATTGTTAATATACTGTATATTAAGTATCAATGGTATATAATCTCACAGTAAAGTATAGGGGAGACTGGGGCACTTTGGGACTTGGGGCACATTGAAACAGACATGTTTGACAGAAATTATATTGTGATTTGTTCGCCAGCTGGTCAATGGTACCCAAACTACCAATTTCCATTTTCCACCCTGTTTAATCTTAAGTCCATTTTTAGCTCCCGCCGTCACCGTAGGTGAGCGAAGGGAGCTATGGATTCTACCTCCGTTTTTTTTTGCCTCTTCTTTTGCCTATAACTTTGTGAGAAAATAAGCTAGGATAACAAGTTTTGGTATGTGGGTTACTTCCAGGTGGCTGATGGACGGGTTAAAATATTTTTAATCTGAATTCGATACGCAAGGTTGCAGAGGAGAAAATGATGATGTTACGGCGTTGGGCTGTTGGGCCGTCCGTAAACAATTCGTTTCCGGAGCATATCTCTGAAAGTACTTGTCTGATTGTCTTCAAATTTTACACACAACACCCCTAGGGGGTCTAGTTGTGCCTTTTGGGGTATTTGAACTTTGACCTACTTCTGGTTCAGAACTATGACCTATTTAGACGTTTTGACGTGACTTCGTTTCCGGAGCAAATCTCGAAAAGTACTGCGCCGATGGCAGTCATATTGCACATACATGTTCTCTAAGGTCCCTTGTTGTGCCTTTTCAGGTTTTTGGACCTTGACCTTGAAGTTGACCCAGCACTTTGACCTAATTTATAACATCGGTAAATCCAACTGAAAGATTTTGCGGAATATCATGAGAACCGCTCAAGATAGCTACACCATTACTATAAAACAAATTGTGAGGTTTCAGGAGAGGATGCATCTTGAAAAATTTCAAGTCGATAAAATTAAAAATGGCCGCCTATCGGCCATTATTCACCTCGACAGGCCTGATATTGCGGAATATCATGAAAACCGCTCAAGATAGCTACACCATTAATATCAAAAAAATTGTAAGGTTTCAGGAGAGGATGCATCCTGAAAAATTTGAAGTTGATAAAATTCAAAATGGCCGCCTATCAGCCATTATTCACCTCGACAGGCCTGATATTGTGGGAATCATGAAAACTGCTCAAGATATCTACACCATTACTATAAAACAAATTGTAAGGCTTCAGGAGAGGATGTATTTTGAAAAAAATCATTTTGTCAAAGTTCAAAATGGCCGCCAATCGGCCATTATTCACTTTTACATGGCCGTTATTTGGTAAACCGTGCTAGATGGCTAGACCATTACTATAAAACAAAATGTGTGATTTCAGGAGAGGATGCATCTTGAAAAAATTCGACTCGATAAAATTCAAAATGGCTGCTTATCGGCCATTATTTACTTTCACATGGCCGTTATTTGGTCAACCGTGCTAGATGGCTAGACCATTACTGTAAAACGAAATGTGAGATTTCAGATGAGGATGCATCTTGAAAAAAATTGACTTGATCAAATTTAAAATGGCAGCCTTTTCGGCCATTATTCATTTTCGCATGGCTGATATTTGGTAAACCGTGCTAGATGGCTAGACCATTACCTGATTACTATAAAACAAAGTGTGAGTTTTCGGGGGAGGATGCACCCTGAAAATTTTTAACTTACGAATTCAAAATGGCCGACAATCAGCATTATTTACCTCGATAGGCCTGATATCAGGTAAACCGTGCTAGATAGCTAGACCATTACTATAAAACTATTACTAAAAAATGTGACGTTTCGAGAGAGGATGCCTTTTAAAAACTTTCGACTCAATCGAATTCAAAATGGCCGCCTATCGGCCACTATTTACTTTCACATTGCTGATATTTGGTAAACCGTGTTAGATAGCTGGACCATTACTATAAAACAAAATGTCAGATTACAAGAGAGGATGCATCTTGAAAAAAATTGACTCGATCAAATTCAAAATGGCCGCTTATTGGCCATTATTCACTTTCACATAGCCGGTTTTTAGTAACCGTACTAGATGGCTAGACCATTACTATAAAACAAAATGTGAGATTTCAGGAGAGGATGCATCTTGAAAAATTTTGACTTGATCAAATTCAAAATGGCCTCCTATCGGCCATTATTCACTTTCACATGGGCGATATTTGGTAAACCGTGCTAGATGGCTAGACCATTACTATAGAATGAAATGTGAGATTTCAGCTGAGGATGCATCTTGGAAAATTTTGACTTGATCAAATTCAAAATGGCCGCCTTTAGGCCATTATTCACTTTCACATTGCCGATATTTGGTAAACCGTGCTAGATAGCTAGACAATTACTATAGAATGAAATGTGAGTTTTCAGCTGAGGATGCAACTTGAAAAATTCTGACTCGATCAAATTCAAAATGGCCCCCTATCGAGCATTATTTACTTTCACATGCCCAATATTTTGCAAACTGTGTTAGATGTTAGTCCATTACTATAAAACAAAATTTGAGGTTTCGGGGGAGGATGCACCCTAAGTTTTTAACTAATTTATATCGAATTCAGAATGACCCTAAATCAGCTATTAGTTAACTCTATTGGCCTGATATCGGGTAAACCATGCCAGATAGGTAGACCATTACTGGGATACTGATTAGGATCATTAATTTCAATGGAGGTTTGCAATCTCTGACAGACTGTCTAGTTCTTATCTTACTCTTAGACTGGGCTTCTTAGACCTAGTTGTCTTGCGTCTTGATTTTTGACCTAGTTTACATGAAAATTACTTTTTTAGGATGAGCAATATCTGTGTCTATAGATCACATAATAGTTGATTTCCCTATGATTTTGGTGGTATTGTACACCTGTGTTATCACTTATGTATAATGGTTTGCTTCAAATACACCCCACACACAAACTATGATATCAGATATGAGGTCATTCAGGGTGTCTTAATATGCCCCAAAACTGTTTCAAGGTGCCTCGAGTCTATCTCAAGGTGCCCCGAAAGTGTTTCAAGGTGCCCCCACCTTTTTCAGGCACATATTGTTACTGCAACATCTAGCATTAGCGAACTGCAGGCTATAGCTACAGGTATAATTATGTAGTATTCAAATCTTGATTTTAGCTAGATCCACGTTGTCTTCAGGTACCTAATATGGTGTCTCAAGGTGTATCCAAATGTGTCGTAAAAATCTTTTATTTCAAAAATTGTAAGGTTTCAGGAGAGGATGCATCTTGAAAAATTTCAAGTCGATAAAATTAAAAATGGCCGCCCATCGGCCATTATTCACCTCGACAGGCCTGATATTGCGGAATATCACGAAAACCGCTCAAGATAGCTACACCATTACTATAAAACAAATTGTAAGGTTTCAGGAGAGGATGCATCTTTAAAAAAATTGACTCGATCAAATTCAAAATGGCCGCCTATCGGCCATTATTCACTTTCGCATGGCTGTTATTTGGTAAACTGTACTAGATGGCTAGACCATTACTATAAAACAAAATGTGAGATTTCAGGAGAGGATGCATCTTGAAAAATTTCAACTTGATCAAATTCAAAATGGCTGCCTTCAGGCCATTATTCACTTTCACATGGCTGTTATTTGGTAAACCGTGCTAGATGGCTAGACCATTACTATAAAACAAAATGTGAGATTTCAGGAGAGGATGCATCTTGAAAAATTTAGACTCGATCAAACTCAAAATAGCCGCCTGCCTATCGGCCATTATTTACTTTCACTTGCCGAATATTTTGTTAACTGTGTTAGATGCTAGTCCATTACTATAAAACAAAATGTGAGGTTTCGGGGGACAATGCACCCTGAAATTTTTTATCTAGTCTCTATCTAATTCAAAATGACCGTAAATCAGCCATTATTTACCTCGATTGGCCTGATATCGGGTAAACTGTGACAGATAGGTAGACCATTACCGGGATACTGATTAGGATCATTAATTTCGATGGAGGTTTGCAATCTCTGACAGACTGTCTAGTTCTTATCTTCCTCTTAGACTGAGTCTCTTAGACCTAGTTGTCTTGCGTCTTGATTTTTGACTCAGCCCAGGACTACATTAATAACCCTACACAAAATTGCTTTTAAAAATCAAATTCTAATTCGAAGCGGGAGCTCCTGGACTTATGTAGTCTTGTTTTATTATTGCTTGGAATTGGTAAGATACTAATGTATGCAGTTATAATATGAAAAAATAATGTTTTTTCGTGTTTCGTTCTGTTAATGATTTTGGCAATCAACAATTGTGTTGTTATTCAATTACAGATCTGAGTTACTTGTAGCACACTCAGTCACTGTATTTTAGTCAACGATCTGTGAAAATCGCGCTGAAACAGAATGAAATGGAATTCACCAACACGTGAAACGGAAAATCAACTTTCTTGAAACGGGAAATCATTGGCCCTAGGCTAGACCATTACTATAAAACAAAATGTGAGATTTCAGGAGAGGATGCATCTTGAGAAAAATCAACTTGATCAAATTCAAAATAGCCGCCCATCGGCCATTACTCACCTCGACAGGCCTGATATTGCGGAATATCATGAAAACCGCTCAAGATAGCTACACCATTACTATAAAACAAATTGTAAGGTTTCAGGAGAGGATGCATTTAAAAAAATTTCAACTAGATCAAATTAAAAATGGCTGCCTATCGGCCATTATTCACCTCGACAGGCCTGATATGGCTAGATTGCTATTTAACCATTGCTATAAAGCAAATGGTGAGATTTGAGAAGAGGATGCATCTTGAAAAAAATCAACTTGATCAAATTCAAAATGGCCGCTTATCGGCCATTATTCACTTTCACATGGCCGATATTTGGTAAACCGTACTAGATGGCTAGACCATTATTATAAAACAAAATATGAGTTCTCGGGGGAAGATGCACCCTGACATTTTTTAACTCTATCAAATTCAAAATGGCCGACAATCGGCTTTATTTACCATTACCATTAATATAAAACAAAATGGGAGATTTCAGGAGAGGATGCATCTTGAAAAAAATTGACTGGATCAAATTCAAAATGGCCGCCTTTTAGCAGTTATTCACTTTTGTATGGCTGTTATTTGGTAAACCGTACTAGATGGCTAGACCATTACTATAAAACAAAATGTGAGATTTCAGGAGAGGATGCATCTTGAAAAATTTTGACTTGATCAAATTCAAAATGGCGCCTTTAGGCCATTATTCACTTTCACATGGCCATTATTTGGTAACCCGTGCTAGATGGCTAGACCATTACTATGATACAAAATGTGAGATTTCAGGAGAGGATGCATCTTGAAAAATTTAGACTCGATCAAATTCAAAATGGCCGCCTATCAGCCATTATTCACTTTCACATGGCCGATATTTGGTAAACCGTGCTAGATGGCTAGACCATTACTATAAAACAAAATGTGATTTTTCGGGGGAGGATGCACCCTGGAACTTTTCAACTCTTATCGAATTCAAAATGGCCAACAATCGGCCGGCAATATTTACCTCGATAGGCCTGATATCAGGTAAACTGTGCTAGATAGCTAGACTAGAAAACAAGTAATTACTATAAAACAAAATGTGAGGTTTCGGGGGAGGATGCATCCTGAAATTTTTTAACTAGTCAAGATCGAAAATGACCGTAAATCAGCCATCATTTACCAAGATTGGCCTAATATCGGGTAAACCGTGCCAGTTAGGTAGACCATTACTGGGATACTGATTAGGATCATTAATTTCAATGGAGGTTTGCAACCTCTGACAGACTGTCTAGTTCTTATCTTACTCTTAGACTGAGCCTCTTAGACCTAGTTGTCTTGCGTCTTCATTTTTGACCTAGCCTAGGACTACATTAATAACCCTACACAAAATTGCTTGAATCAAATTCTAATTCAGAGCTCCTGGACTTATGTAGTCTTGTTATATCTTTGTAAGATGTAGTTGTTTTTTGTACGGAACATCATTTTTAGGTACGGAATGCCAGATTATTTTTGCGGTGTTCTGTATGAACACCACAAATTTTCACAAATTTCCACCTCTGGCCATCTAGAGGCAATGTGAACAACGCTGAGGGTGAATAAAAATGTGTATAAAAAACAACGTTATAGTTCACCCGCCACTGGTGGCTGTATGGGCGTGAAAAGGCATTTTTTAGAAAAAAAATATTTTTACTCTGAATTCTTGGGAGTAGTCTAGTCACAAATGCAGAACTTTTGATTTAGAAGTAATAAAAAAAGATTTTTGAGTAACCCTTTCACGCCTTTATAAAACAAAAATAATAACGCAATGCAAATATTCTGAAATCTTTTAAACTTTTATTCCAATATATATGAAACTTCCCAAGCACACGGTCAACATTTGGGTGGTCAATTTCAAGTTGTTATAATACCTCTTGAAGACGTCCCTTACTCCATAGAAACAGTTTCCATGACAACAGTATGACTTTTGTATATATCCAATTCCATGCTACATGACATCAAATCACTACATTATAATTATAAATTTTTGTAAACACATTTATGCGATTATAAGATGTCCGACAAAGCATATTATACAAATGGTTGTCAATAATTTTAAAGAACAACGAGTTGAACAACCGTTGTTGCTTTGGTCATAGATGGAAAAGATTATTACCGCATTTGAGAAAAAAACACAAATTTTGGAAAACTATAATAATGAAAATGTACATGTAATTTTATTGTTCGAAAAATAAATGTGAAACGTTTAGATTCTCTAGCCAACATAAAGGCATTGTTCATCACTCCCGGTACTTGTTATGCTTATAGTTTTTGCTGGGGTTATGCCGCTGCCTTTTATATTGAACGTACTTTGGGGAATGTTGTAGGTGATTTTTTTCCCTGGCATTAACACATTGCTCAGCCATTTTCCTAGATGACCACCATATGATTATCTTGATATTTGATGGCAGTGGCTAACCGTACGTGATTTTTTAAAATATAACTCTATGGTCAACCATAATCTTGTTTACAGAATGACATGCTCCCATTCAGCATTTGAAATAAGGGTTAAAATGAGGTTGTCCATCGGACAATCAGGTCAGATTTTCAGATTGTCCGCTGAAATTTCAGATTGTCCGCAAGTAATATATAGTTACGACCCAGCCTGTTCCCACAACTTTCTGAATACATTAGTTAACCAACAAGTGGAAGCTCACCACTGAGACTGTAATCAAAATGTTCAGCCCTGACAGTCACTTGACTTATAAATGCCTTTAAATAATAATGTAATGTGAAACTATCCTTCTCAAAGGTTGTTTGCTCGCTCGAACTATCTCATGGTAACTACTGATTATCCACCACAAATTTTGGTTGTCTCAGACAACTGGACAGGCCTTATTTCGGTCGCTGCATTGATATTTATTTATACGTGATATATATGTCCACATATAGTTACTGCATGACCTTTTGGGCAATTTACCTTCAAAATTGCAGCCGTTTTTTTAAATTTTATATTGCTTTATACTATGGCTTAGAAAGTATATTATGATAAGGGCTTTTAAGATTTGTTTGCTCTCTTCAAGTTTAATTGTATTCCAAAAGCACATCCACAAAATATTTGATTTTTACATAACTAGCAACTGCATTTTTTACAGGTTAATTATTTGGGTGAACCTTCAGCATTTACACCAGAGCAAATAACTTCAATGATGCTAACAAAACTGAAAGATACTGCAGGTATTGCTCTCAAGACTAAGGTGGTGGATTGTGTGATGGCTGTGAGTATATTTTTGCTACAGATTGTAAAGAATTAGGTACATTTATCTTTCTAGCATATACATGTACAGTGTAATATAATAAACTGTACACATATTTTTTTTGTACTGTTGTTATTAGTTAAATATCTCTGACCAGTATTTTTTTCCACTTTATACTGCCATTTCAAGCTTGCACAGGCTAGCATTCACATTTATATAATAAAGCCAGATATATTTTATTTTAAACATTTTTTGTCAAAATGATGAATTCAAGAAATAGCATTTGTCACCAACTTCACAAAATTTTACAGTCCCAATCCCATACCCTGTCGCGGCTTGCTGGCTTGACTACAGATATATGGTCAGCACAATCACATATTGCTGTGTTCAGAGGATATGATTGAGCCACGCCTACTGAACACTTGGTGACCCATGTCAATGGTATGTGCATGCCATGTGTTCCAGTTAACCTGTTCTCCCATGTTTTAGCAAACAGCACACATCTCAGCATAATTCCTCTAAAAATGCCGAAGGTATGGTTGCAGACGAATTTTTGCAGCAATCACAACTTAGGCTAACGCTAAAACCTTTGTATTGAGCAGTACTTATTAATTTTAGATCTGCAAGATGGCTGTCCCAAAATTAGCATATCCTGTGGCAAGACAAATAGGTGGTACACAATTTTAACAATTAATCAATGACAATTACCGGTAGTCAGCCTGTCGTTGTGTTCTGGTAACAATACTTTGTTTCACAATACACCTGGAAAGTTTGTTGTTGTTAATGAGGTCTACAAACCAAAACTAAAACTTTGCGAAAATTATTATATCTGTGAAGCATTTTTCAAAATTAATATACACCAGCCAATAAAATTAACATCTGACCGTACCTAGATTAAATTTGTATTGTCAGATTAAAATTTACAATCACCTGCCAGACCTGTCTGATAACATTTGATCTTAATTAATGGAAAAATGTTGGCAACGGCAATCACTGAAACATTCTTGTCCGTGGAAAAATTCTGATGTCCAGTTAACTTGCAACGTTACCTGACCTGTCAGCCTGGTAAATATAATTCCAAAACGAAAGGACAGGACATCGAAATTTCGCAAAACGTCAATACAAAAGGGGAAGTCAACCACCCACCCACAGATACAAACCGTCTTTGTATGTTGGAACATTGCATACTTTTGCATTGATAGAATTTGTTTAAAGTAAAGTTTTGAAATGGTGCATTCTGGCAGAATCTGTAGCTAATTTACAAGGTTTATATATATGAAAAAAGTATTTTTTTTTTATTTCATATTTTTTCCAGTAATTTTGTCAGCGCAGCGACGCCGCAGATCCACACTTTGGGGGAAGCCCTACCTTTCTCATAAACTTTCTAGCAAACTTTCTAGTCTTGTTTACAATAATAACTGACCTTCAAAATACAGACACTCGGCTTCATGACACCTTTATTTCATGAAATATAACTTAACAGCCCGGTACAGATACATTAAACTAACCAATTAAAGAATTTCTTAGATATTGTGTAGCTGACTGAGATTGATCCCATCCCTGTGGCCTCTCAGTATTGATAGTTATGTGATTATGCTAAAGAACACAGCTGTACAAATGTCTGCCATTGTAAACAACACACTGCCCTCACTTTAACGGTCCAAGGATTTCTATATTGGACACAGCTGCGATTGCTGAAAATTCAATACGATAATATCATCAAGCAAGCACAATTTCATATCATAGCATACAGCCTGCCATTTCAGAGTAATGATAGAGCATGCATGCTTCAAGTGCATGCTTCAACGCAAGCTTGGGGGTAGGTTGTTGCTTATAATATTTCAATGTGGCACTTCAGATAGGTAGGGGTCACAGTGGTGTCTGGGCCTGGGGGGCGTGGCTTAATGTTGTCTGCTCAATAGCACGTGTAGGTGTAGGGGAGGATTATATCGGCTGCTCACGGCAAAAAGAGAGCATAGAGAATCGCGAATTTTTGTGAAGTGATTGACAAATACTATTTCTTCAATATTTTAACAAATAATGTTTCAAATAAAATGTCAATCTTATATGAATGCTAGCCTGTGCAATGCCCTTAAAACTACAGGGTTCGCACATGCCTCGAAAACCCTTGAATAACCTTAAATTAAATAAACAATTTTCAAGGCCATGAAAAGCCTTGAATTTGAAAAAAATAGCTTGAAAAGTGATTTTTGGGTTTGAGTTGTTCATTGTTTAGCTATATTGTGGCTCATTTTATCAAAGTCTTTAACAAATTGATAAAAAAATATTCTTTTATTATTAATTACTATTTTGTTCGCGAAGCAGAAGGAAGGTGAAAATCATATGGAAAATTAATTTCTGACTAAAAATTGTTAAGGTTTTTGTTATGACTCCCTCCTTCATGTCCATGATAGGGCCTTTAAAATGGTGATATTTGTCCTTGATAAACCTTGAAAAGCTATGAATTCTGTCAGCTTAATTGTTTGTATGAACCATGAACTATGAGGTCAGATAGGTGTATATATATATATATATATATATATATTTAATATATATATAATACCAAAACTTTTCAACATACCCCGGTATGCTGTAATGCAGATACACTAAAACTACTACACTGGCGCAGTTATGCTTGTAACTTATGCACTTCTTAAACAGGCCAAAAATTGTAATTAAAAATTTATCCTTGCTATTTTTCCAGGTTCCGTGTTACATAACAGACAAGGGCAGAAGAATGATGCTTGAAGCTGCTCATATGTCTGGCTTGAACTGTTTGCGTTTGATAACAGACACTACTGCAACTGCTTTAGCATATGGAATTTATAAGCAAGATCTTCCTGCTCCAGAAGAAAAACCTCGCAATGTTGTATTTGTTGATCTAGGTCATTCTGATTTACAAGTGTGTGCTTGTGCCTTCAACAAAGGCAAACTGAAGGTACAGTTTGCTTCTCATAGATCATATTTTAAACTATATATCTTGTACATGTAGCCACCTACTGCTCAGTCAAATCTATAAACTTGAGGCAATATGTAGCAGTGTTGTCTGTCCTTCCACCTGTCTGTCATTACAAATTAGGTTCTGCTGTTGAGGCACAATCCAT
This sequence comes from Flabesymbios commensalis, assembly GCA_964017125.1. Classification (NCBI taxonomy): domain Eukaryota; kingdom Metazoa; phylum Annelida; class Polychaeta; order Terebellida; family Flabelligeridae; genus Flabesymbios; species Flabesymbios commensalis. Next base: position 45,589,597 of record OZ024913.1, on the reverse strand, counting down.
TCCATTTTTATCTCCCCTGCCCCACTTAAACCCTCCCCCTCCCAAACCGCCCCCCCCCCCCCCGGGAGGGGGTGATGGCATCGCCTCGGATGTCCTGCCTCCCGTGAGCCATTCGTTTCTGCTGCAGTTATTTGTTTTCAAAATAGCTGCTTATCTGTTTTATCTTTTTATTTGGCAAATATGCAGTTATGAATTTGAGTAATCTCGTGATATTTCTGTAACTCAAAAACAAAGCCAAATAGATGGACCATGGATGCATATAAAACAAAATGTAAGGACTCATACAAGGATAACACGTGCCAAATCCCACAGGAATAAAATCTCAAATGGATAACTGGCGTTGATTTTTAAATGTTTTTTCTCATTATCTCGGAAATCTTACATTATAGCTAAAACAAACCTACAGAAATTTTGCTGATCTATATCAAATTTTAAATGGCTGACTGGCGATAATAGAGGGGTGCTTTTTAGCTCCCGCCGTCACCGTAGGTGAGACGAAGGGAGCTATGGATTCCGCCTCCGCCTGGTTTTTACTTCTTCTTTTGCCTATAACTTTGTGAGAAAATAAGCTAAGATAACAATTTTTGGTGTGGGTTACATCCAAGTGGATGGTTAAAAAAAATTTAATCGGAATACAATACGCAGGGTCCAAGAGGAGAAATGATGTTACGGCGTTGGGCCGTCTTTGAACATTTCGTTTTCGGAGTATATCTCAGAATGTACTTGTCCGATTGTCTTCAAATTTTACACACCACACCCTTGTCTAGGGGGTCTAGTTGTGCCTTTTGGGGTACCAGTATATGAACTTTGACCTAGTTTTGGTTCAGAACTATGACCTATTTAGACGTTTTGACGCACACTTCGTTTCCGGAGCAGATCTCGAAAACTACTGGGCCGATTACAGTCATGTTGCACATACATGTTCTCTAAGGTCCCCAGTTGTGCCTTTTCAGGTGTTCGGACCTTGACCTTGAAGTTGACCCAGCACTTTGACCTAATTTATAACACCGGTAAATCCGACTGAAATATTTCGCGGAATATCATGAAAACCGCTCAAGATAGCTACACCATTACTATAAATTGTAAGGTTTCAAGAGAGGATGCATCTTGAAAAAATTCAAGTAGATGAAATTCAAAATGGCCGCCTGTCGGACATTATTCACCTCATCAGACCTGATATTGCGGAATATCATGAAAACCGCTTAAGATAGCTACAGTGAAACCTGCTATCAACGGCCACCCTGAGACAATGGTCTAAAACAATAGTGGGTCAAGTCGACTTGACAGCAAAATTGAGTTTATCTTTTTGCTTAGAACTACAGTCTGCTAAATCCACTTATCAGCATGTAGACTTGGACTTATACTGATAAAACACACAACGATCGGAATTTGACAGTAGATCAATTGAAGTTATCAGAGTATTTTTTTACCTTCTAAAACAATTTTCAGAAGCAAAAGTGGGATCAACAAGACACCAATTTGACTTAGCTCATTGTTAATCCAGGAACACAGAATATCCAGAGATTGTTCCTAAATCAACAATGAACTAAGTCCAGGCATTTCCCATGTGTTGTCTCCACAAGTCTCAGAATAACAATGCGCTAAGTGCACTTGTACAGTTTTTGTCCCAGAAACAAGAGCCCATAAGCATATAACACCAGAATAACAATGAGTCAAGTCTTGTGTTGGACAGATATTATGTTGATATGTGCTCCTTTCCACGAGAATAACAATGTGCTAAGTCGACTTGATCTGTTGTTTTAATCTGAATTTGGAATAATTTCAAACTTTATACATATTATAGGTGACTTAGCTGGTTATTATTCTAAATGCCAAAAATGTCACTTAGCACACTACTGTTTTAACCCATCGAAATTGTTAGCCAAAAGTGGTTGTTGGGAGGGGTTGGCCGCTCATAGGAAATTAGAGGAAGGTGGGAAAGGGGTTGAAAAAAAAATTAAGTCAGGGGTCATTTTCAGCTGCGGTAATGTCTAAAGATATAACTATTCATTGTTCACAAAACACTAAATAAATCAAATAACATTATTTATTTGTGTATATTGATACAGGAAAAAATATTTATGCATTGATTTCTAATAAAATAACACGGATGGAAGGGGATTACAAACGGATCCTTTATCTCTGAGATAATGTGATTCCGCCATTTTTTAGTTCTTGGTCAAAGTGGGCATGACTATTAGCTGAATAAATCAAGATCCGAATTCCCCTCTACGTGCTCTGTCCAAAATATAAGTTCTAACTCTAGACTACACAGTAGAATCATTTGACCTTGTTAATTTATATAATATAGCAGTGGCGTTTGATCTATGGTATGCCTATTTTATTGGTATTAGGCCTAATTACAAGTGGCCACTCTGCTATGCTGAGTGAAATGCATATCGCCAACAGAGTCTGAAACCGGATTCAACTATTATTCAGTATTGACTAGTCACTAAAACTTAGGTCGAGCAGCCATTTCATTCTAAAATTCTCTATCTGGCTGTTATGCCAGGTTAAAAATGGATTTTTGACTCAAAAATACTGGCCGGTGGCTGGGTCATGGGGTGACCGGTCATAGGAGAGCCTTAACAGTGAAAATGTGATCGGGAAATTGGTTTTGTGGCCGTTAATTGCGGTTGGCCGGCCATAGTGGTGACTGCTGGGACCGAGTTTCACTGTACACCATTACTATAAAACAAATTGTAAGGTTTCAAGAGAAGATGCATTTTGAAAAGTTTCAACTTGATCAATTTCAAAATGGCCACCTATGGGCAATTTTTCACCTCGACAGGCTTGATATTGGGTAAACCGTGCTAGATAGCTAAACCATTACTATAAAACAAAATGTGAGATTTCAGGAGAGAATGCATAGAATCTTCAAAAAATTTGACTTGATCATGTTCAAAATGGCCGCCTCCCTGCCATTATTCGATTTTACATGGCCATTATTTGATAAACCGTCCTAGATGGCTAGACCATTACCATAAAACAAAATGTGAGATTTCATTAGAGGATGTATCTTGAAAAATTTAGACTCAATCAAATTAAAAATGGCCGCCTATCAGCCATTATTCACTTTCACAAGGCAGATATTTGGTAAACCGTGCTAGATGGATAGACCATTACTATAATTAACAAAATGTGAGATTTCAGGTGAGGATGCATCTTAAAAAATTTCGACTAGATCAAATTTAAAATGGTCGCCTATTGGCCATTATTCATTTTTACATGGCCGATATTTGGTAAACCGTGCTAGATGGAAAGACCATTACTATAGAACAAAATTTTAGTTTTCGGGGGAGGATGCACCCTGGAAATTTTTACCTCAATCAAATTCAAAATGGCAGACAATCAGCAATATTTACCTCAATAGGCCTTATATCAGGTAAACCGTGCTAGATAGCTAGACCATTACTATAAAACAAAATGTGACGTTAAGTTATTTACCTCGATTGGCCTGATATCGGGTAAACCGTGCCAGATAGGTGGACCATTACTGGTACCGGTATACTGATTAGTATCATTAATTTCAATGGAGGTTTGCAATCTATGACAGACTGTCGAGTTCATATCTTACTCTTAGACTGAGCCTCTTAGACCTAGTTGTCTTGCGTCTTGATTTTTTACCTAGCCTAGGACTAGATTAATAACAAACACAAAATTGCTTAAATCAAATTCTAATTCGGGAGCTCCTGGACTTATGTAGTCTTGTTTGTTTGTTTTCCGAATAACTCTTTCTATATATTATTATTCTACAACAATTTGACGACGTGAACGCTCTCCAGTCGCTAATTTTCATCTGATCCTCGTGAGATTTTTTTCAACACCTTTGCTGGATTATCCTGCTTAAGTTAGAAAATCAGCTAATTTTCATATCCAAGATGGCAGCCATTTGCATATTCAAGATTGATGTAAAGCGTGAACTTTCTCCAGTTGTGAATATTGATCCAATCTTTGCGATTTTTTTTTCTGAACACCCTCTGATAAATTATCCTGCCTAAGTTCGAAAATCAAATATATTGTCTCTCTGTCCTACTCTATGGCATGGCTCATTTCAATAAAGCCCAATTAATAATTATGAATATCATTGTATCTCAAATTTATTTCAAATGTGCCTAATAGCGATTATGACATGAAAAATAACTAAAACTAAAATGATCCAATAGTTTGCCGGACCTTTGGGCATGCAGTACTGAGTAGGCTTAATTTCTCTGACCTGAACAGTTTTTTACCAGGCACAGACAGACGTTAGGACGCTTATTTTATTGCCTGTAATTTGCATATCCAAGATGGTAGCCATAATTTGCATATTAAAGATCGACGTGAATGCTTTCCAGTCACCAATATTTATCAGATCTCCACAATTTTTTTCTGCATATTAAAGATCGACGTGAATGCTTTCCAGTCACCAATATTTATCAGATCTCCACAATTTTTTTTCTGAACACCCTGATCCTGCTAAGTTAAAAAATCGGCTGATTTGCATATCCAAGATGGCAGCCATGGGCTAATCTGCATATTCAATATTGATATGCTCTCCAGTCGCAAATATTCATCCGATCTTTTGCGATTTTTTTTATAAACACTGATGGATTATCCTGCTTCAAAAAATTCGAAAATCAGCTAATTTTCATATCCAAGATGGCAGCCATCAGGTAATTTGCATATCCAAGATCAAAGTGAATGCTCTCCAGTTGTCAAGAATTATCTGATTTTTGTGATTTTTTTCTTAACACCCTCTGATGAATTATCCTGGTTGAGTCCGAAAATCAGCTAATTCGCATATAGCCAAGATGGCCGCCATTAGAAAATTGGCATATTGAGGATCGTCGTAAATGCTAATTTGCATACCGTATATCGCAGAGTATAGTACGCTACTTTTTTCTTTTTTGAGCTTGTTTTTGGCCTGGTGCGTATTATCCACCGGTGCGTACAATATATTGATTTTTCTGAGATTTGTCATACAAAATATTGATAAATAGGCACTCTCATGTCTCCCGAGTGAACTGCGATCTCCTAACTCCTTATATTTTCGCCCAAAAATGGCAAATTACTTCAGCAGCTATAATGAAACCGTTTGTTTCTAATACACTTAAGATGTCTAGGGAAATAATATTCCATAACAACCTAGCATTTATTTGTCTTTTGAATATCCGATAAAGTAATTTATTAATGTTATTTAAATGATTATCTACTCGTCAGACATCGCTAGGCCTACTTATCATATGTATTGCTTTGATTGCATGACCAATGTGAAGCTTCTATTTCATTCACCACTACATATTTCACTGCAATATATATTCAAGTCAATGGTATTCTATATTACAGACGAAATGTATCCTGGTAGAAAGTTTAAATAATATTAGAACGCTACATGTAATACCGATAGGTGTCACGGCAAAAAGAATAATATAATAATAAATAATAATAATTATGCTCTTGATATAATTGCCACATTACTAAATCCATACATATACATAAATCACCTTGACAGTGCTGTCACCAATACATACATGTGCCATTTCATTATCGATACTCTAAATAAAAACTTGTACGTTGTTATACAAAAATGTTTTTTTATCCGTTATATCTTAATAAAAATTAGCTAGATTATATCGCCGTTCCGGCAGTCATTAACGGTAGGCATCCCATTCAAAACTAGACTGTAAACCTATTCACCAGATGGCGCTTTTCCTGTCATTTATCTGACTATAACTGCTTTCACCAGGTGGCCCTAATATGTTATATCGTGATCATTTGTGGTCAAATCAACACTAAGACAGAAATAAATATAATACTCAGATAGTTCTTCCTAATTTTATATTTTTATATTGTTTATAATATTTCTTTTCATCAAATCATTTCATTTATTTTATATAATTTTTATTAGCGAATCAATTAAATCCTTATGTCACCAGCTGAGTTGAACAACATTCTGAATGCCTTGAGTAATAAAGACATACCACACACACACCGCAGACAGACTGTAGATACTCACCACTCTGGTGCGTACTATCCACCGGTGTGTACTATCTGTGTTTTTTGGTACAAATATTGGTACCTGCGTACTATACACAGGTGCGTATTATACCCCGCAAAATACGGTATATATCCAAGATGACGGCTGTGGCACTACTGTCATATAGCTGCATTGACAATTAACTTTTCAATTTGGAAGGTGGGGACTTTCACATTTGCTATGCAAATGTAAAATTTAGTTGCTAATCAAACATGAAATTGATTTGCGAAATATTTTATCTTTGATGACAGGAAAAAAAAATTAATTTGGAGCTTGGCTACACATCTCTACACAATATTTTCAAAACAAATTGAACCCTGGGTGTAGATGTGCCTTTCGGGGTTTATGAACTTGACCTACTCAAATGGCCGATGGCTACAAATTTGAGGGTTTTGAAATTAAGAAACTTTTGTAAAAAAATTAAAAATTTTGCAAGCTTGCGGGCGGCTTCTATTGGAGATGCCGCTACAATTAGAAATTTTACGGTACCCTTTTTTTTGTTGCAATTACCGGTGAGCTCACAAATACAACTGGATTAATGCTATATATCCTAGATTCGATGCTATACCCTGTAATTTAGTTAAGCATGTGTGTATTGTTAAACAATCTATATACAGAAAATATAACCACTGTCTCTGCCTATCACATTAACTCTTCCTTTACCGACTTCCCCCTGATTAAACTACCCCCAGAAACCGACTTCTTTTCTAAGGTGGACCCCTGAGGTAGCCCCTGGGCACAATACAGGTTATAGCCATGCGCACATCGGAGAAAATTAAAAATGCAAGACAACATTGCGTCCATGTCCATTTTCAACCAAGCATGTAATGAAATATCTCCATTGCATTTAATGCATGTACATACGTGGATTTCGCATAAATGCGAAATTGGTAAAGGAAGGTAGTTTTCGCATTAATGCCAAATTGGTAAAGGAAGAGTTAAAAGAGAAGAGCTGTAAATCAGTCCCTGGAGGGCCTAGTCAGCAGATATCCACAACAACACTATATTACTGCTCATTATATTGCGGCAGCAAAGTTCAGACATGTGGCTTGTGGCTAGCTTTTTTTCTTTTTTGACACTGACATATTCGCTCTGTACACCTGTACTTATCAATACTTATCAATATTGTGGAGATAATAACTTAAGTAAATAATTTTGAGATCAATCTTTTTGTCTACTGAAATGAAATGGTCACCTCTCTCATAATGGTAATGCAGTATAAAAATTATAATTATATACTTCACAGGCATAGTTTCCCTATTTTAGGTTCTTGCCACAGTTGCTGATGAAAATTTAGGAGGACGAGATATTGATTCAGTCATTGCCAATCACTTCGCTGTGGATTTTAAGAAACGTTATAAAGTTGATGCACACACTAAGCCAAGAGCTTGGTTGAGACTCCTACAAGAATCTGAGAAAATTAAGAAGTTGATGAGTGCAAATTCTACTGACATACCTATGAACATTGAATGTTTCATGGATGATAAGGATGTGTCAGGCCGTATGAAACGTGAAGATATGGAAAGTTTGGCAGCACCATTATTTCAAAGATTAGAGAAAACACTGAAAGGGATTCTAGATGCAACAAGTCAGTCCATAGATCCTGTATATTCACACCAATTACTAATTTTGTTCAACTTGAAATAACTTTTAATTACTAGATATATTGCTGAAATAGAGTAGAATCATCTTTTACTAGTGCACACTATATTTTTTTTTTTTTAGGATTGAAACTTGATGATATATATGCTGTGGAGATAGTAGGAGGTGCAACAAGAGTTCCAGCTGTAAAGGATCTTGTGCGGAAAGTGTTTGGCAAGGAGCCTAGCACAACATTAAATGCTGACGAGGCTGTTGCTCGTGGATGTGCTCTACAGTGTGCTATTTTATCGCCTGTGTTTCGTGTCAGAGATTTCTCAATAACAGATTGCCAACCCTATCCAATAAATTTAAATTGGATAGGATCAATTGAAGAAGATGGGTAAATCATTGTTCATCCTAATCAATTTTGAAAAAAATATCATAGAAATAACTTAGAGGCCTAAGGTTTTTGCTGGTCATTAAAAGTCATTAAGTTGAAAAGTATTTTTTGAAGTCATTAAAAAGTCATTAAATTCAATCAATCCGTCACCACTAGTCATTATTGATTCGACATGAGAAAATCGATGATTGTATGGACTCAATGTACGATCATCATCCTGCCTGTCCAAAAAACACTGCTGGCCTAACTCTTGACAATTTCACTCAACAGATTAACTGTGATCAATCGATTGGTTAGACCAACCAATCATAATCACTAGTGTTGCCTATGTTCATTCTCCTAAGGCGCAGGCCTGGCAGTCTGCTTCCAGGGCTAGCAATTTTTTTAATATTTTCAACATATTATGAAAAATGTGGATATAACTATTAATTTGTTTGTTTTAATTGGTGAAATGTCATTAATTTCGTGTGAAAAAGTCATTTATTGCTTTTAAGAAAATTGTGATATATATGATATGTAGCTATTTCTTTTTCAAAAGATTCTTGGCAAATTAGATATTTGATGTTCAAAGGAATAATTTGTATTACATTTTCTTGTAGTGAAATGGAAGTGTTCAGTCGGTACCATCCTGTGCCCTTCAGCAAAATGTTAACTTTTTATAGAAAAGAACCATTTACATTAGAGGCTCGATATTCTTCACCACAAGACATTCCACTGGATACACAGAAAATTGGTGTGTTTGCAATCATTTCTTGTATTTTATAGCAGTACAAATTGACATTTAAAAACATAATTTATTTTCAAGATTATAAATAGGCCTTTGTGAAGGTGAAGGTAGCACAACTTAAATTTGGCCTGGATTGTGAAAATAAATGTCATGTGTGGCTGGTTGTCCAAAAAGTTTTACCATCATTTCTGACACAATTTCTGTTAAATTAAAAAAAATGTATTGTCTCATTTAATCAAATACATTATGGCAAGAATTGTGCAGTGACAAGAAGAATAAAATCTTCATAGAATGAAGTGTGTTTCTGTATCTGTAGGATCATTTGAGGTGCAGAAAGTAACTCCGCAAGCCAACGGTGAGAGCGCTAAAATTAAGGTGAAGGTTCGTGTGAACATACATGGCTTATTCAGTGTGGCCTGTGCCAACATGCTGGAGAAAATAGAACCTGGTGCAGAAGATACAGCTGATGAACCAATGGAAGTAGAGACTGGACCAAGTGGTGAGGAAAAACCCAAGGATGAGGAAAAGGAGGAAGAACAAAATAAGGAGGAAGACAAAGAGAAGGAAAATAGTGAAGTAACAAATGAGGGAGATGAGCCTAAAGAAGGGAAAGTAGAGGAGGTGAGGGTTGCGATGCAATATTCAGGATTCTGCCCACTCCGTACCCTGACACATCGCTTCAGCTTTAAAAAAGCATTGCAAGCTGATTGTTTTAAAGCTGCATAACTGTTTTGTTTATTTCGACTGAAATAACCTAAAGTGTTCAACACAATCATTCATATATTTTTAAAGGCTTGATAAATGGACAAAATCGATGTAAATGTAGCTGGATTAGATCACTACGCGATACATAAGTTATATATATGGTGTGGTAAATCGGTCCGTCTGTGTACAATATGTACGTAATACTAATAGTGGTTAATTGTGGGCCAATATAATGTTACAGTAAACCAACATCAAACCCCTTAATAACAAACACGAGACGTTGAGCCGCATTGGTCTAACGCTGGGCCAGAGCCGTAGACGATGACCCCAAATTAGTTTGACATCGGACCAATGCCTCGTGTTGGCTGCGATGCCAAGCTCACACAAACCACAGGTTGATGTCCTAAGACTAGGTCAGCCCGTATGATAACTCAGCAGGCCCGAGTCACTGACCCATTGATGGCTCAATGTTGGTTCAGCTTCTATGACGCTGGTACAACATTGACCCATCAATGGTTGAATTCCTCTTGTTTGCTAAGAACTCAGCTACCGGTACCGTAAAGGCTGCTTTTTTTACAATTATTTTATTTTAACACATTTCGCTATTTATATAACTGTATGTGATGACTAAAGATGAAATAAAAATAAATAGTCTGATATTTTCGAATAGCATTGTCACTATAGATCGTGTTTCTCTTGTCATTCAAAATTGACTTTGAATTCACTCATAGCATTGTCACTAAAAGACTGCGCGAAAAAAAGATGATTTACATCACTGAATTGGTGTAATTCGGACTGCAATTTCCCACTGTAGGGGGAGTGTGTCTCAATGGCGGGCCAAAGGCTCAGATGCTGGCCCACACTTAAAAGCACCATACTAAAACAGAGTCCTATTTTTCAAATGAGTGACATTCTCTATACCGGTACCGAAATTAAGCATGACATTATATGCAGATAGGACTCGTATCACACAAAGTAATAACTTCTAGATATGTCTAACTGACATGAGACAATACACTTTGTACCGTGAAATGTATCTATGATCACTTAAAAAATAAGAATAATTTTAAAAGTCTTCCACTCTTTTTTCAATGATGACCATTATCTGCCACTTGGTACTTTTAATGTCCTAGTTATACAGACAATGTGTCTTACTCCGCTGTGATCAGGTCTTTTTTTTGGTGGGGCAACAATATTAATAAACAACAAACTTAAATCCTTAATAACTCAGTAACCGGAGCAGTAAAATAAAATAATAAAACACCTTTCTCCATGGATTAATCTTTTGATTAAAATAAACAAAACAGTTATGCAGCTTCAAATACAAAACATATCTGTAGTATGAGAATAACATTTTTGCTGTCATCACTACCCACCACTGCCCAATTTCTGTGCAACACCCTACATATCTGTGGGGTATTAAAATGACATTTTTAAGTCTCTACCCACTATGTGGTGGTGGAGACTTATTGTTTTTGCTGAGTTTGCCCGCCGCCGCCGCCACTTGTTTCTGCTCTCACTCAAAAACCCCTACTCGGATTATTTCCAAATATTTACAGTATGCATACTGGCCCTGGGGAATTTGCCTGGGATTTTTTTTTTTGCATTATTCAGTTTCTTCAACAAAATTCAAGATGGCCGCCAAAATCCTATGGCGCACGCTAGAGCTCAAACCGCTTCATTGATTTGTTTCATGTTTGGTTTGAAGGAAAGACCTTACCCTGGCCGTGAGCTGAAAAGCTTTGGTGTGATTCTGATAATAAAAACTTGCGTTTTTGGATTTTGGCCATCATCAAAATTTGGTAATATAGCCATACACCCCTACTCGGATTATTTCTAAGTATTTGCAGTATGCATATTGGCCCTAGGAAATTTGCCCTGTACAATTTTTTCGGCGTTTTTCAGCTTCTTCTACAAAATCCAAGATGGCCGCCAAAATCTTATGTCACTCTCTAGAGCTTGAACCGCTTTATGGATTTGTTTCATGTTTAATTTAAAGGGAAGACCCTACTCTGCACATTTGGTGATTAGTTTTTGGTGTGATTCTGATAATAAAAACTGATTTTTTTACGTTTCAGAATTTTAGCGGATATTTCAGTTTTATTTATTTTAGCTATTATCAAAATTTGTTAATTTAGATATACTCCCCTGCTCGGATTATTTCTAAATATTTGCAGTATGCATATTGGCCCTAAGGAATTTGCCAGGTAATTTTTTTGGGGCGTTTTCAGCTTTAGCAAAATTCAAGATGGCCGCCAAAATCCTATGTTGCTCTCTAGGGCTTGAACCGCTTCCTGGATTTGTTTTATGTTTGGTTCAAAGGAAAGACCTTACCCTGCACATGTGCTGATTAGTTTTTGGTGTGATTCCGATAATAAAAACTTAGATTTTTTTATGTTTGAGAATTTAAGCGGATATTTCAGTTTTGTTCATTTTGGCTATGATCAAAATTTGATAATATAGCTATACACCCCTGCTCTGATTATTTTTAAATATTTGTTGGCCCTAGGGAATTTGCCGGTAATTTTTTTTGGTGTTTTTCAGCTTTTTCAACAAAATCCAAGATGGCTGCAAAAATCCTATGTCTCTCTCTAGAGCTTGAACTGCTTTATAGATTTGTTTCATGTTTGGTTTAAAGGAATAACGCCACCCTGGATGTGTGCTGATTAGTTTTTTGTGTGATTGGGATAATAAAAACCTATATTTTTTTACTTTTCAGAATTTTAGCTGATATTTCAGTTTTGCTCATTCTGGCTATTATCATAATTTGGTAATATGGTTATACAGCTCAAATTTTATATTTTGTGTATGCTCAGTGGCTCTGAGAAAAAAGTCGGGAGAACTGTTTTTTTTTACTTTTTTCAACAAAATTTGAGATGGCTGACGAATCACATGCTACTCTGAAGAGCTTGAACTGCTTCACCAATTTGTTCCAAGGAAGCAACTTACCCTGGCCATATGTTGATTAGATATTGGTGTGATTCTGACATCACATTTTCACGTGGTTTACATAAAGATTTGGTGACAGTACTGTATTTCTCTATAATTAATGTACTATGTGGGGCGGGTGGAGATGCAAGCTTTGCCCCACAGGCAAATCTAGTTTATACCATGACCACCCACCAGTGCCCAATTTCTGTGCAGAACCCATAAATTTGATCATAGTTTAGCAGAGGAAGTGAAAGTGCCAAGCGACATTTAACATGGGTTTATCTATCTGTGTAATGAGATTTTAGTGGATGAAAACACTTCCTTAATCCAAAAAGCCTATTACTTTCGTTAACATTTTCTGTCTGAGAATATTAGTTTGAAGAAAATTTTTTATTTATCTTTGTAGAAATCTAAAGATGACAAAAAGGATTCTGCAAAAAAGAAATCAAAAGTGAAGACAATTGATTTGCCTATTCAGGCATATGTACCTGGCTTCACAAAAGAGCAGCTCAACTCCATGTTTGAAAAAGAGGTATCTATATCTACTTAAAAGCAAGAGAGTATTGAATTACTAACTTGACAAAATTTTTCACTTGTACTGAAATGAATTATGCACAACAAACTTAATTTCTGTAGAAAATAAATATTGAGGCTTCTAAAAAGTTTTGTAAAATAATTTTGAATATGAAACGAAATATTTCTTGCTCTGTATGGTTAATGCAGATCAACATTATTAATGTTGCAATATTCCGCAGATATATGTATACAGTAGTTGCTGTCACCAACGACTTTGCTCCTGCCAGACAAAAAAAGTCTTCGGTGACAGAACGTCATTGGTCACGGGGATGTGTTTTGCGGTAAAATTTGGAGTGTGGTCGCTGGCTGAATGTCGGCGACTTTCGTCCACCATTGACTGGTAGTTATTGTTAATCAAGGTACACAGTTACGGCAACATTGCAATGCCCTTTCATATAGAAGTTAACCCTTCCATTACGAAATATTGATCTGATTTAATTTGTCTCTGATCTCGTCACGTCGCACATTGCAATTCACATCCAACACGCACAGCATGTGATGGTAGGTTCTGCTCGGATTACCATCACTCACTATAGTGAGAAAATGCCCCCCCCCCTCCCCACGGAAGTCCACACATTGCAGGTGAGAATGCTATCACCTTCTATTAAGGACTATTTGCACCCTGGTTGTTTACTTACCAGATCACTATTATGCTTAAAAGATAAACATTGTTCCCATTACCGTATTTTCCAGGTTATAAGACGCGACTTTTTTATTTCTTAAACCACTTTTAAAGGCTGGTGCGACTTATGCTCCGGTGCGACCTTTCTATGGTTTTCAACTCGGCCGAGGACAGCTGAATAAAATCTAGAATGGCCTCTACCGTCTGTCACGTAATGACGCGATCGCCGTTTATGAACCGCTAACGTCATATCATCGCAAGTTTTTCGTTGATTTCTCAGTCAATTCTCAACCGATTTTCATGAATTTTACAAGGACTATTATCGGGTCCCCCGCCAAATAGCATGAAATTTTCATGACAAAATAATTTATAGCTCAAAAGTTAGACCATTCGACATATAGTAGCATAAATTTATAATTACGACGTCCCTCTATAAACCTATTAAACTGTTTTAGTTAAAATCAGTTTTAAGCCATGAATTGCATTACATGCCGGATGGTCCAACTTTTGAACTATACAATATTTACCAGTGAAATTTTCACAGTGTTTGGCGGGGGACTCGATAATAGCCCTTGTTAAATTTCATAAAAGTCGGTTGTGAATTGACTGAGAAATCGCCGAAAAACATACGCTACAAGTTGTTGTTATTATTAATTTGTATTCACTGGCCTAAGTCAATGCCCTTTATCGACATCGCCACCTGGTGAGTGTGGGTCAGTTACGAAAGTGGGAGCTCTCTAATGAGGTAGAAAAGAAAACAATGGCGTCTGTCTTTCATACATAGCATTGAAATAATTTCGAATAAATCACTAAAAATCATGTTCACGTACATTGAACAATATATTAAACTCTTTTATTATAAACTTTTAATATCGGTCTACCAGGCTATTAAATAGCATTGACTCTCTCCTCTTCTCTTGCTATAAACGCCAATGTACTGACACCTGACACTTAAATATCTTCAGACATGTCTCTGAGCCTGGTGCGTCATATCTGCCAGTGCGACCTGTCTATGGTTCGAGCCTAATCTTGAGCCTAGTGCGACTTATACTCCAGTGCGACTTATAGGCCGGCAAATACGGTAAATATTTACAGAATATCTAGTTCTTTAAAAGTTAATTGAGAATAAAGGTGTTTATCAGGACTGCTGCTAGCTACGAACGATCCCACCACGCTAACAGAGCACACGTTATATAAGCCCGAATAGCTAACCTTTTACAGACATGAGGTTTTATATTCACATTATTTGTGTGATGTTTGGGCAGGTAATGTAGCCCTGTAAGCGCTACAGCTGTTGCCATATTAGACCTACAGTAATTATCCGTTATAGCACGAATCGTTACTACACGAATCGGATATAACACGATGGATCCCGAAATTGTCCACTATCTTTTTTACCATTTTTCTGGAAAAATAGTGTTATAAATATTTGAAGATCCAATTAAGCATGAAATTGTCCGCCAACGTCACATGGTAATCGTGCAGTAGCGGTAGGCCTAGTCCTTCACGCATGAAGCTCACACAAAGTCGCCGGCAAGAGGTATTGCACAGCACATAACGGCACCCTTTTAGAACAAGAGTATCTCATTTCGCATTTGAGCTTAAATTCAATTCAAACACGAATCGTGTAATAGATAATATAAAACGAATATGACGGGCACGATTTGATCTCAGAAAATGTCTTTACTTAATCAAATTAACTTAATGTGGCGTGTTTAGCAAAAGAACATGTTTATTTAAATCGTGTAATAATGTTTTTACATGTTTTTTTAATCTGTATTAAGATATTATAACACGAATATGGTGATTCTGCAAGTTTTTAAAATCGCGTGTAATGAAATATTAGAACACGAATATGATGTGTTTTAGATCGTGTGATAAATATTATAACACGAATATGATGCTTTTTATATCGTGTTATAAAATAGTATAACACTAATATGACGTGCACGATTTGATGTCAGTAATCCTAGCTAATAAATAAAATTAACTTAATTCAGCATGTTTAACCGAAAAAATGGTTATTTTTAAATAGGTAGCCAGAGGTGATGTCACGCGGATCGTTTGATAAATGCCACTTCTTCACAACTCCCATTATGCAATTTCGAGCAGCGTTCTCGAGCAAGGTGTTATGACGTTTGCGACAATTCTGTGAAGCACATCATGTTTCTTGACGTGTAGTACACTGTTAAGTACTACATGGCTAACTCTTGATTTTTTTATCGCCGTCTTATTCCATTCCTAATTATTTAAAATAAACATACATCTTATATGAACTTGATCTCCTGGGACCAAAACGTTTATTGACCATTGGCGGGCAGTTACGCAATCTTAGGCGCCGTCAGTGAAATGAAAGCAGTGGCTAGATGATGCCTAAATATTAGCCCAGCATTACAGATGCCGGCCCGTCATTGTAACAACATTGTCCGCTCGCTTGGCCACGTTAACCTTTTTACACCCATCAAACCCGATTCATGTAAATTTAAAACCTAGTTTTTGTCAGAACAATACCAAGTACAGCTACAAAATTGCTACACCTTTTTCTGCAGCACGTTATTTTATGCAATAGATATACTTATATTACAATGAGGACTATGTTGTTCTAATTGTGAATGATTATTATTGACTTACTTGGTCTAGCAGCTTAAAATCGTTTTTGGTTCGGGAAATGTCCATTGTAAAATACAAATTTATGACCATCACATATACACTCCAATGTTTATTTGTCGTCATCAATATATACACAACCCACGGACCGTCATGTTGTTTCCCAGGCAGTTGATCACCATTAGCGGCAGGAGTTAGCTGCTTGGCCCTATGTTTATTTGGGCAGTAATGGCTCACTGCAGGTTCAATACTGGTTCACGGGAGACAACAATTGGTCAACATTTAGACAACCCAGCAAAACATGACTGAGAGGCTCACGTCTGAAGAGGGGCGTGCCTGCCGAATGACACAAAAGTTGTTCATGATCGGGTTCGTCACTGACAGGATCTACTGTATATCCTACTTTTACCACTCGGCCTGTTGGGCCTGAAGGGGTATTGTCGTCCCCCTCTTTTAACGCTCCACAATTTGTTTTCGCTACCGTACTGCTTTAACATGGTGTAACAGATTGAATTAATAATTCACACAAACTATCGACCGGTCATAAGTCACAGGTCTAAGATAAAGGAAAATTGCATGTTACCACGATAGCTAAAAAATTACTGATTGGATCTCCTTAATTTTTTTTATGTGAAGTTACATATGGTGATGACCTGATTAGATTTTTAGCTTCCCACAGATAATCAAATTAAATTCACAATAGTGCCTTGAAACGTGGTATATGTATAGGTTTTTGGGGCCTGCGAATCATTGGCATTGTCAGTTTTCATGTGCAACCCCAGGGGTGTCATTAAGAACCTTTTTCAAAGTCCCTCAAAGTTATTCTACAGTAGGCCTACAATCCTCTAGGAAGCGCCTATGCCTACCACAATCTATTCAACGTTTTTTGTGTGGTTTTCGTTGTTTTTTTCAGAGGCCGTTTTTCGGCGTTTGTTGTTGTTTCTGTCATGTTTTGTGTTGTAGACGATTTTTGGCGTTTGTCTCTGTTTGCAGCTGGTTTGCTTGTTGGTCTGTTTGTTTGGATAGCCCTGCATGCACGCTGCCTGGGCCTTCCTCAATATATCTCCCATCTCCAATGAGAGTGCGCTTATGTTTACATGTGAGCCAACCCACGGCCTGTGATGGTCACATGTTGCCGCTATTTTGGCTGAAACACCCTAAACAATATGGCGAGATATTCGTGATGGTAGGGGCCCACTCAAACAAAATTTCCATGATGATTTATCAGGCAAATATTTGGTTTATAAGAATCAGCAACATTTTAATTACATTTAGCCATTACCTGCTTATTTTCTGCTAAGTCATTCAAATGTTGTTGACGTGTTTTGGTTCATGGGCTGCCGATCATTCTCACTAAGCCTCTCTTCAAACAATGCTGAATAGTCTGGTGAAACTACGATAAAGGGCATATTTCAATACTGAAATAATGGCTGATATGACATTATTATTATATATATATAGTGGGATCTGAAAAAACTGACTGGTAATTACTTATAGTAGTTAGCTCCCGCCGTCACAGTAGGTGAGACCGAGGGAGCTCTGGATTCAGCCTCCGTTTTCTTCTTTTGCCTATAACTTTGTAAGAAAATAAGCTAGGATAACAATTTTTGGTATGTGGGTTACTTCCAGGGGGATAATGGACAGGTTGAAATATTTTTAATCTGAATTCAATACGCAAGGTCGCAGAGATTAAAATGATGATGTTACTGCCTTGGGCCGTCCGTGAACATTTCGTTTCCGGAGAATATCTCTGGAAGTACTTGTCCGATTGTCTTCAAATTTTACAAACAACACCTCTAGGGGGTCTGGTTGTGCGTTTTGGGGTATATGAACTTGGACCTACTTTTGGTTCAGAGCTATGACCTATTTAGACATTTTGACGCACACTTCGTTTCAGGAGCAGATCTCTAAAAGTACTGGGCCGATTACAGTCATATTGCACATACATGTTCTCTAAGGTCCCTAGTTGTGCCTTTTCAGGTTTTTAGACCTTGACCTTGAAGTTGACTTGAAATATTTTGCGGAATATCATGAAAACCACTCAAGATAGCTACACCATTACTATGAAACAAAATGTACATTTTCAGGAGAGGATGCATCTTGAAAAATTTTAAGTTGATAAAATTAAAAATGGCCGCCCATCGGCCATTATTCACCTCGACAGGCCTGATATTGTGGAATATCATGAAAACCGCTCAAGATAGCTACACCATTACTATAAAACAAATTATAAGGTTTCAGGAGAGGATGCATCTTGAGAAATTTTAGGCCGATAAATTCAAAATGGCCGCCCATTGACCATTATTCACCTCGACAGGCCTCATATTGCGGAATATCATGAAAACCGTTCAAGATAGCTCCACCATTACTATAAAACAAATTGTAAGGTTTCAGGAGAGGATGCATTTTGAAAATTTTAACTAGCAAATTGAAAATGGCCTTCACCTCGAAAAAAAACCGTGCTAGATAGCTAAACCATTACTATAAAACAAAATTTGAGATTTCAGAAGAGGATGCATCTTGAAAAAAATCAACTTGATCAAAATCGACTTGATCAAATTCAAAATTGCCGCTTATTGGCCATTATTCACATGGCCGATATTTGGTAAACCGTGCTAGATGGCTAGACCATTACTATAAAACAAAATATGCCTACACGGGGGAGGATGCACCCTGAAATTTTTTAACTCAAATTCAAAAAGGTCGACAATCGGCATTATTTACCTCGATAGGCCTGATATCAGGTAAACCGTGCTAGATAGCTAGACCATTACTATAAAACAAAATGTTTCCGGAGAGGCTTTAAAAAACGTTTGACTCAATCGAATTGAAAATGGCTGCCTATCGGCCACTATTTACTTTCACATTGCTGATATTTAGTAAACCGTGATAGATAGTTAGACCATTACTATAAAACAAAATGTGAGATTTCAGGAGAGGATGCATCTTGAAAAAAATTGACTAGATCAAATTCAAAAAGGCCGCCTATCGGCCATTATTCACTTTCTCATGGCCGTTATTTGGTAAACTGTACTAGATGGCTAGACCATTACTATGAAACAAAATGTGAAATTTCAGGAGAGGAGGCATCTTGAAAAATTTCGAATTGATCAAATTCAAAATGGCCGCCTCTAGGCCATTATTCACTTTCACATGGCCATTATTTGGTAAACCGTGCTAGATTGCTGGACCATTACTATAAAACAAAATGTGAGATTTCAGGAGAGGACGCATCTTGAAAAATTTAGACTCGATCAAATTCAAAATGGTCACCTATCGGCCATTATTCACTTTCACATGGCAGATATTTGGTAAACCGTGCTAGATGGTTCTAACCATTGACTCTAAAGACCATTGTTATAAAACAAAATGTGGTTTTTGAGGGGGAGGATGCACCCTGGAAATTTTTAACTCTATCGAATTTGAAATGGCCAACAATTGGCATTATTTACCTAGATAGGACTGATATCAGGTAAACTGTGCTAGATAGCTAGACCATAACTATAAAACAAATAATTACTAAAACAAAATGTGAGGTTTCGGGGGAGGATGCACCCTGAATTTTTTTAGCTAGTCTATATTGAATTCAAAAAGGCCAGCCATTATTTACCTCGATTGGCCTGATATCGGGTAAACTGTGCCAGATAGGTAGACTTTTACTGGGATACTGATTAGAACATTAATTTCAATGGAGGTTTGCAATCTCTGACAGACTGTCTAGTTGTTATCTTACTCTTAGATTGAGCCTCTTAGACCTAGTTGTCTTGCGTCTTGATTTTTGACGTAGCCTAGGACTACATTAATAACCCTATACAAAATTGCTTAAATCAAATTCTAATTCGGAGCGGGAGCTCCTGGACTTATGTAGTCTTGTTATATATTAATTCAGCCAGGTGATTCTAATAGCCCAGAATATGACTTGCAAAGATGGCTTAAAAAATGCATAGAAATCGATAGAATATTGACTGTGAAAACAGCCAAAAACATGTAACAAAACATGCAACGGCATTTCGCAGGTTTAATGTGACTAGTATGTGTAGGCCTGATGGTATACAGTCACAACATTGAGTGTATGCCCTATATATGACTATAGTCCTAGTGACTATAGTCTATACAACCGATGGTTGAAGCCAAGCAAAAGGTGGAGGTCGTTTGGCACATGATGTAACAAAACAACTAGTTCTCATTAGCAATCTGCACTGAGAGCCAACTTAAAATTAATTAAAATGCTATCCTATCTTGAACTTCACAAATTATGAAATAATAGGAATTCTTAGTTGTTATAAAATTTCAAAAACAAAAATTCCTGATTTTTTCTGACCTTGCTATTTTTTCAAAGGTAATGTGTTTTTCCTGACAATTAATAGTTTTTGAAAAAAACCCTGACTTTTCAGGTCATTAAGGATCATTAGCCCTTAGCACACTGATGTTGACTGCAGTAGACATTCTGTGATTTTACTGGCTCCTGCATCACGGTTGTTGAAAGTAAACTATGCTTTCAATCTTGAAACACTGATATATGTTGGGACTTAAATTTCGCAAATCACACAATTTCGGGCACTTGAAGTTGTGAATCGCGGTAGCGAGACACAACTTCAAGTGGCTGAAAGTTTGAATGTCTCAGCTCAGTGCTCCAAGGGTTAGGATTATTATGTATCTCACTGGATAAAAAGAAGGCTGAGAATGCACTAGTATGTACCTCAAAGCAGCTAAAATTAAAAAAAGTTATAGGCAGGTGGGCAGTTTCGAACCCCCTCCCCCAAAGGGCTGTAGCCGTGCTGCTGTGTAACTACAATGCTGTTTTACATGTGAATCCTTCAAATATCTTCCACCCCCTACTTTTACGTTTCCATCTGCAACTCTCATTCTTATTAACACCCCTAAACCCAAACGAAGCTAAGGGGGCCATCTTGCTTTTATCAATTTTAGTAAATTATTAGTTTCACTTAAATGCCTTGAAACCTTGTATACTGGCATTGTCCGTTTTCATGTGCGCCCGAAAACGAGGCTATGGCCATCCTGATTTTATCAATTTTAATCATTTTATCTTATTTTCAGTTAAATGCCTTGACACCTTGTGTATAGGTACATGTATGCGGTATATATTTAATTTATATCTACATTTTTGTGGTCTTTGAGTATTGGCATAACATATTGTCAGCTCAGTTGTGTCAAATTTGTGGCCATTTAGAGTCACTATATCAGCCGAGGGGTGTTGAGTGCTTGCACAGTATTTTATATTACTTATTGCCCATAAATAGCCCCAGAATGCAGAAAAAAGCACCACCAGAACCCAAATGTCTCTATTAAGGCCTGCACCCAGGCCCATTTAGCAGACCACACAGGAGACTACTATTTCTGCATTGCATCTCTGTTAACGTACTCCATATTACAGTGCAAAGTTTCCTAACCATGAACTGCTATTCCGGCTGACATTTGCTGAAGAGGGGTAGGGTGGGTGGCAGACAAGACACCTGTGCAAGGAGTTATCTGCGAGCCGTGATGCACACTTTGTCTGCGGGTGGTTGGTAACACTGCACACCGTGCTCGGTGTACTGTTAGCGGTGAATGATTTTATTGTGCAATATTTTCTCCAGATAAGGGCCTTCGCAAAAGTTGGCAAAATACAAACACAGTTCTTATTGGATTAGACCACCCACAATACGAAGACGACATGAGAAATATCATAGCAAACCCATTCCAGTTTGAAACAAAATTGGAACTATATATTGCATACAGGCTACATATCTCTTGCTGACTTGATATAAAATACAAAGAAAAAATAGAACAATGCAAAAAAATGCTTTGTTTGTCTCAACAGTAATATGTAGGCTAGTGCCACTTAAAAAATCGCAAAACATAATATGAAAGAGGCAGTCAACCACCCACCTACCAATTTGTATGCTGGGACATTGGGAACTTTTGCGACAGCCCAAAGTTTATCATTGTCACTGTATATATTAATTAAAGCGGACAATTTTTTTTTTACTGGGTTCTCGCACATATGCAAAGTCATGGATTTTAGAAGTGTGTACAGTAGAACCTGCTATGATCAGCCACTCTTATGAGCAGTCAACCTCCTATGCAAGGCCACTTGGTCATTCCCAAAATAACATTCTGTATACAAATAAACCTCCTCAGGGATGAGAATTTTCCGGATTTTCCTGGAATTTCAGATTTTTTTGCCCACTAGCGTCATTCTTGAGATCAACGTAAATCTGAGGAGATATTTTTACCCCCTGAGGGGGGTTACCTTTCCCCAGTCGATCTATGTCCACAGTCATGACAGTCCTCTGTTTCTTGATAGCTGGCATCTGTACACACATGTAGGCCTACTACTACCCAGAGAACACGAGACATTGGCCCAATGCTGGTTTTATTTTGTTCCACCGTCTGCGACGCTGGCCCAACATTGAATTGACCGGATCAATCTTCATCTAATCCCCCCCCCCCCCCCACCAACCCTTCACGTCGCCGAATCAATCTTCCTGCTTTTTCACCTTCACCCATTCTCATCCCTGCTCCTATGTGCAGCCACCTGTGTTAAAAGGCCCCTTTAACTGTGTCACTAGGGTGGCTGCTAATAGCAGGTTCTAGTGTACCTTTGCCATGCTTGGAAAATCATGGAATTTGAAACTCCTCTTGGAAAATCTTGCAAATGGGAAATAGACTTTAAATACATCAAAGTATTTCACCATATTTTTAGTGGGAGATTTCATAAGAAATGCACCTAATCTTTAAGTTCGCTATACATGGCCCACAGATCGGTGAATATGAATTGTTTCTCACTGACTGACCACATTTTTTATTGCAACAGTCTGAACATAGTTGAAATTGTTGTGAAATGCATCAATTTCATGGGATTTGAAAGAGGATAGTCTATAGGAGCCCTGATGTATTCATCAGGCTGAGCCCTATTTTTGTCGCCAGTTGGCCTCATTGCTAATTGGCATACTACAATTTTCCTGGAAGCACATTAATATAAAGATATCTCTGACAATTAAAGATCTATGGAAATTTCAATAAGATTAAGAAATACTCCTACTTCAGTCTCACATATCAATTAAGCACAAGTGATGTGGGGTACTAAAATGCTGTTTGATAACATATAATATTTTTCATATCTATAAAATCTTATTTTTGTAACTAGCATTTGACTTTTCTTTGTTTCAGAATCACATGATAGCACAAGACAAAATGGAAAAGGATAGAATAGATGCAAAGAATTCTGTAGAAGAATATGTTTATGACATGAGAGATAAATTGTATGGAGCATTAGAAAAATTTGTCAAAGAAAAGGTGTGTAAAATCACCTTATTTTTACCAGTGATACAACTGCTTTACAACAATTAATTTTTTTAAATTAAAGTCAATCACTAATCTTAAAAAAAATAGATGTCCTCCTTTATTCATTATGTTTCAAAGGCATAATTTTTATTGACTCATTGCTCCAATTTCTTGGAAGTGTGATGAAAGAATTCTGTACTTCACAGGATATTTAATCTGTTTAAATTATGTTATTAAATGACAATAATAATGATAATCTATATTCAGTACAGCCATGATTTCTATTAATTTAGAAAAAAATGAATCAATACCATGTCACTAAATACATTTGTGGTTTGTGGAGTTTCTCTGTATTTTTACAATTCGCTTTCATTGTGTAACTGTAGATTGGTACATAATATTGTAAAATGTGGCGACTTTACATCACTCATTCCTGGTACATCACTATAATTTTTTATTGGAATAGGGCTGATGACATTTAATATTTTGAAAATTATCTCAAGGATGTAAACATGACTGATAAATATTTTCCCAAATCCATATTTTATAATTATGGCATGTTTATGAAATACAGTTTTGCTAAAATATCATTTTTATCTCCCGCACATAGAGGAAATGGGAATCGAGTTGCGCCAGGATTCCGTCAGGCGTCATGCTTTTTTCTGGGCGCAAAAACTAGTGGTCAATTTTTTTGAAATTTTAAACGCACATTCGTAGCAACATGGATGTGCACGTGAGTTTTTAAGGATGCTACCAAAATTCAAAATGACCGCCAGAGGTCAACTTCATAATTTTTTGTGGGCACAAAAACTCTAAAACTTAAAATCAGAAATTATAAATTTTATGGAGATGTGCAGGTGAAAGGTTTTACTGAAATGCAAAATTGTCGCCACGGATCCACTTCATATTTTATGTGGGCTCAAAAATTCAAAGTCAAATTGTTCAAATTTTACAATCACATTCCTCACGATATGGAGATATGCATGTGATTTTTTTAAGGGTGTACTGAAATTCAAAATGGCCGCTACCGATCTTATTCATAATTTTTGTGGACCCAAAAACTTTGTCAGAAATTATTCAACTCTTACAATCACATTCCCCACGATATGGAGACGTACAAGTGATCATTTCAAGGTTTTACTAAAATTCAAAATAGTCTCCACGGATCAACTTCATACTTTTTGTGGACGCAAAAACTTGGAAGTTAGAAATTATTCAAATTTTGCAATCACATTCCCCACGCTATGGAGATGTCCATGTGGTTTCATGGTTTTACTGAAATTCAAAATAGCTGCCACGTATCAACTCCTTAATTTTTGTGAGTTCAACAATCTACTGTCAGATATATTCAAATCACATTTCCCACAATATGGAAATGTGCTGGCGAATTTTTCAAGGTTTTACTGAAATTTCAAATGGCGCAACAAGTCCACTTTTTAATTATTCATAGGCGCAAAAAGTCAAGACATAATTTATGGCAGGGGATGCTATAGGACTTCAGGCCTCTTGTTAATAATATTATCTGTTATGTTATTTTAACCCCTGCAGCACTAATGTTAACTAAAGTTATATTTCTGTATTTATCTCAGTCAAATTTTATAGGATGCCAATTATTTTTCAATATGCGAAATATCTGGAGAACTGTTCCAGATAGCTAGACCATTACTATAGAACACAATGGTGGGGTTTCAGGGAGGGATATGCCCTGACAAATTTTTACTTGATGAAATTCAAAATTTACCGTCATTTTTAGCCCGCCTTTTAATTTTAATTAAAAAAGGTGGGCTATTGCAATTGAAGTTCGGCGTCGTCGGCGTCGGCGTTAACATTTACTTGTGGGCGCGATAACTTGAAAAGTTTTTCATGTTTCCTTCCCAAATTTGTTTTGCATGTTACTAATGACCACTTCTCGGACAAGTTCAATAATGGCCGAAAAAAAAAAAAAATGGCCGATTTATTGCGATTTTTCACATTTTACGTCAATAATTTGACCTTGTGGGCGCGATAACTTGAAAAGTTTTTCACATATCCTTTTCAAATTTGTTATGCATGTTACTAATGACCAGTTCTCGGACAAGTTCAATAATTGCCGAAAAAAAAAAAAAATGGCCGATTTATTGCGATTTTTCACATTTTACGTCAATAATTTGACCTTGTGGGCGCGATAAGTTGAAAAGTTTTTCACATATCCTCTTCAAATTGGTTATGCATGTTACTAATAAGTAGTTCTTGGACAAGTTCAATAATGGCCGAAAAAAAAAAAAATGGCCGATTTATTGCGATTTTTCTCATTTTACGTCAATAATTTGACCCTGTGGGCGCGATAACTTGAAAAGTTTTTCACATATTCTCTTCAAATTTGTTATGTATGTTACTTATAAGTAGTTCTTGGACAAGTTCAATAATGGCTGAAAAAAAAAAAAATGGCCGATTTATTGTGATTTTTCTCATTTTACGTCAATAATTTGACCTTGTGGACGCGATAACTTGAAAAGTTTTTCACATATTCTCTTCAAATTTGTTATGCATGTTACTAATAAGTAGTTCTTGGACAAGTTCAATAATGGCTGAAAAAAAATTCAAAATGGCCGATTTATTGTGATTTTTCTCATTTTACGTCAATAATTTGACCTTGTAGGCGCGATAACTTCAACATTTTCACAAGTATCCTCTTCAAGTTTGTTATGCATGTTACTAATAAGCAGTTCTTGGACAAGCTCAATAATGGCCGGTAAAAAAATCAAAATGGTCGACTTATTGCGATTTTTCACATTTATTTTACGTCCATAATTTGACCCTGTGGGCGCTATAACTTGAAAAGCGGCTGGTTTAACATACCATTTATATCTCGGGTTGTTATTTACGTGATGACATTCGTCTTTACTTTCTTTATCATAATTCGGCGGCGGGCTATTATCGAGTGTGCTCTTGTTTACTTTAATATGCATAATATCTGGAAAACTGTGCCAGATGGCTAGACCATTTGTTACTATAAAACAAAAGGTGCGGTTTCAGGGAGGGATATGCCCCACTTGATCAAATTCTAAATGGCAGACTCTTCGTCATTATTGACTTTAATATGCATAATATCTGAGAAACCGTGCCAGATGGCTAGACCATTACTATAAACAAAATGTGTGGCTTCAGGGAGGGATATGCCCTGCAAAATTTCAACTTGATGAAATTTAAAATGGCCAGCATGCGGCCATTATTGACTTTAGTATGCGTAATGGAAATATCCGATTTCAAATAAATGGTCATTACATTATGTAAGTTATATTTAAAAGTTATTTTCAAATGATATTCCATTTTAAATGATGATTAGAGGTTGAGGCCTAATTCCAGTGCCGATGGGCCTTGTTTAAAATGTATTATGTTTCAAATTTGTGCCACTGAAATACAATGTGACCTAAATTTAAAGTTGTGGATTGCGGTAGCGAGACACCCAGACAAGATCATCAGATTCTGACGAATAAAGACAATCCCCTCACTGGAAAAATTTAAGTATTTATAATGGTCATAGACCCATAACATAGGTATTCAAATGCACCAGAAAAACTAAGACATTTAGCATGATTTTAAATTCAAAAAACCCTTTAGTCACCATGGTTTAAACAAAAATAATACAGCCTTATAAGGGTTTATTTACTTATTTTTACTGATTTTTTTCCCCGACAAGTCAATTTCTTAAATAATAAATAAAGAGTTATTATTATTTTTGAAAAATGATGAAGATAATCTGGTAAATATTAGTAAGTTTCTGAGTCGAAATCATCGTAGATGTTTGATTTGACTTGATGTTTGATGGAATACTTAATCAGGTCTATCTATGCTAAAATTGGTGGTTGGTTGATGAAAATTTTTATAGATAATACCTACCGGTAAATCATTTTATTTGTATTTTATTCAAAAATGTTTTTTTATTTAGGACAAGGATGTGATGTTGCAATTACTGGATAAGACTGAGAATTGGCTATATGAAGAGGGAGAAGATGAAAAAAAACATGCCTATGTTGAAAGATTAAAAGAGCTTAAGGTCAGCTTTGTTTCAATGTCATGCCCACGTCCCCAACGCTGTACACTGTACAAAAATTGAAGCAATTCCTGGTGTCTTGCTTACATCAAATTTTGAATGCATTTTTAAATATGTTACACCGTATTTCCCTAATAAAGGCACCCCCCCCCCCCCCCCCCCCCCTAATAAACGCCCTCCCAGAAAGTCAGCTGTCCTGAAAATCTACCAGACACCAGCCTGCTGCATGTAGCCGTGTCAACATGGTTGATCCACGGTCAGCGTGTTGTAAACGTTACACGGTATGCTACTGTTACATTTAGCCTAGTTTTTGTACATCTTGTTTTAACACTGGGCCAATGTCGTACATGTGTCTCGGCATTGAATAACACCTGTGTGTGTTGGGTAATTAATCGTTGAGTTGTGTCAGAATGAACACCATGTCAGTTTTGCTTACAACAAAAGTAATGACTGTTCATAATCATTGCACTAGCTCTATGATCATTGATTTACAGATTTAAAGCGCCCCTGTTAAATTCCCAGCGATAATGCGACGCCAATATATAGGCTTAATGCCTAGTAAGATTTGAAGCCTCTGTTTATCGTGCTAGCTCATGTTTGGGCCGTTAGCAGTTGGCGTTCACTGGTCATACAAATATGTGAGGTATGGATCTTGTTCTACTATAGTAGCCCCGAGAGACACAAGACGTGCTCAACCCCAGACGAGCTGTTGCAGCATTGAACCAATGTTAGCGTACATGTATACAAGATGTCCATGCAGAGGTGATATACCACCATATGATCAATGGCGGGCTAAGGTTGGCAAGAGTAGATGACATCATGGGGACGGTTTGCTTCTAGGCAGACATTCTGAGGCCTACACACTGTGTGAAATAACGTAAATATAATCAGTTAGACCTACGTCTTTTTGAAGCATTTATACAGTATGCCGCCAACGCATTTCTATTATTCTGATGTGTCTAAAACAAATACCATATTAAGATCTTGTCGTGCCCAAATGAGAACATTCCAAGATGAAATGTGATGATAACTGCGTCGTCTAAGCAAATAAAGCGGGCCGTGGCTGCATATAGGGTGTCGGCCTGTATTAACACACCAGTTACAACTGCTGTTCACAGTGGCGGCGTGAGAGTGGATGGGGTCTAGCACGTGCATTGAGCTCTCACCAATGTCGCGTGGCTTAATGACGGCAACGCGGCCGAATGCGTCCATGAAATACAGATTAACATTTTTGTGCACATAATAAATGCGCCCCCAACTTTGTCTCCGCGCCCGGCGCGTTTATTAGGGATAATACGGTATATATATCAAGTCCATTATTACAAAAAAAAGTGACAATCTGTGGTCAGTGGATGATCACATCGGCACTTAATTTGAAAAAGTGTATTTTTTTCTGAATAATGCTAATTGATTTAGCGACTTCTTGTATATGGCAGCTGGTGCAACTACTCAAGTAGAGGATTCAACCTGGTGACAACACAGGCAAGGCATTTGGTAGGAGGTCCATGTGCTTGTGGTCTATTTGCTGTTTTGTATCTCGCTCCCATCATATTTAAATCAATAAAAAAACATCCTATAGATGCATAAATGATTCTGAGTGTAATTGTGAGCTATGCCTTTGAGCTGGATCATTATTGATAAGTTGTGCTTCAGGAGGAAGATAATTATATCTCATTCTTTGGATGGTAACATCACTCTTTTTATGAAACTTTCTGAGAATCGAGCTGGGTGACACAACAGCAATTTGCTGGAAATTTTCAAAAATGGTGTAAACATTTTGCTATGGTTGTCAGTGTTTGTTTATTTTATGTTGCAGGCTTTGGGTGACCCAGTGGTCAACAGATGTATGGAATACGAGTATCGAAATGTAGCGTTTAGTGATTTAGGTCTCTCATTACAGCTGGTGAGAAAAGCATTGGATTTGTATCATGCTCAAGTAAGTGACATATTTTTTTGGTGATACACATTGTAGACTCTTTGTTTTCATGTATTGTTTAGTCCATGTAACATATGCCAGAATGGAGCAATATTGGGTAATATATACTCTTACAACCCATTTGCTTGAGCAAGATCAGTTGCAATAAACATGGTGGCTCCCGCACTCAAACATGCTAATTCTTTTAAGCTGAGATTTGTCAAGCTCCTTGGTGCTTTTTAAATTGCCTCTAATCAGATGCTATTAAGTTTTCTCGGAAGTATAACTTCTCTACCTTTTGTTTTTTAAATTAATTATCTTGACCTCTTTTTGTGGGTGGGGCCATTTGGCCACAGCCACATTGTTATCGTGGTCCAAACACAAATTTGGGACAAAAAGTGACGACACTCCATTCATAAAACCGGTAGACACGCACATTTCATTCATAAATCGGCCCCCTCCCCTTAGATTCGGGGGGGGGGCATATATGATGACCCAGACGCTGTAATGCTTCTTCACGTGATTTCACGTCTCATTAAAAGATTTTGGTAGACGGTCCCTTTTATCTGTTCTACACACATAGTGATCACGTGATGGTTGTATGGCCATATTTGGCGTTATGGGGTGAAAAATGAGGTCAGCTTGTCTGTTAACTCCTCCCCAGCAGTCGTTCACCCAAAAGTTGGTTCAATGATGGGCTAGCATCGCAGACGATGGGCCAACATTTGGCCAACATCAACGAATGTCTCGTGTTTGCTGGGTCATTGTAAGATACATGTACAAGAGGTCATATTTCCCAGTACAGACAGGGCAGCTGCAGGGCTTGTCATGTATGTACAGCATGCTGATGGTCCAGCGAGGTCAAGCTCACACTCGCTAGACTGCTGCGCATACAGACATTCCAGCAAACACGACACGTTGACCCGTTGGATTAATGCTGGCCCAACGTCTGCGACGCTGGCTCAACATTATTCCAGCATTGGGTCAATGTCTGTTGTTTTCTGGGATCACAAATGATCTACATGCTGTCACCTACTGAGATAACACAACACTTTAATGCTGGGCCAGCATTGTAGACGCTGGATCAGCGTTGCAATAGCAGCTGAGTAGGATTGACAATTAAGGGGCATCAACACTGATTAGTGAATGATGGATGATAGGCCTCTGATAGGCCCCCCTATCACAAGAAAACGTCACGTGACGGTAACGCTATAACACGATGATTGTCTCGGGGGAAGTTGCCAGGTAGGCCTACTGGTATAGGGCCTTCACATCAGTAGGGGAGACCGGGGCTAGTTCGCACAAAGGTGACTCAGATGTGTTTTCATTATATGCTGCCTTCTAGTGAAGGACTGTATCAGTACCCTTGACTTCATGTTTGAAGGGTTTTTTCAAAACAAATATTGAAAAAATATTAACACTTCTTCCTTTTGAGGGGTCAAAATTATTTTTTTGTTATCGCACAAAATGTTATTTTGCTCAACGATTGCCATCGAACCTGACAGTTTCAGCTCCTATAGTTGTAGTACCCTGCTGTTAATAATCCTTTGTACATATTAGGTTGCCTTCTATGATGTTAGTTCTAAATATAGAATTTTTCAAAATACGTCCAGGTGGGGTTTGTTCGAACAAACAACAAATAAAGTGGGCTAGTTCGACTGTTAAGACTAACCCCATAAAATATCTAGTACATCCAACACTGTTCAGACACACCCCATCCCATGTTCGCACTAATCCCAAGTGTGGGGTTTGCTCGAACAGTGAAAAATCTAACTTTAACATGTTTTTTCTGACTATATTTTGTTTTCAATTTGAGAATAACATGTATGCTAAAAATACCATGTATAGTTGAATACTTCTGGACGAAAACATCAGTTTCCTAACTTCATCAAATAAAAAATAGATCATTTTTTCAAATAATTGTTCGAACTAGCCCCGGTGTCCCCTACTGTTGTCTACATCGGTTGCGGACAGAAAGTAACAGGGATAAAAAGTAACGGACAGAAGGAAACGGTCTTCACTAGGACAAAAAGTAACAGGGATAAAAAGTAACAGTTGATAATTAATGCTAAAATAAGGTGTTTAATTTATCGATTTCTCATTTATTGTCGACTGTTACTTTTTATCCTGTTACTTTGTATCCTGTTGCTTTCTATCCTGTTGCTTTCTATCCTAGTATCGTCTACATCATGTATATTAAGGCAGGGTGGAAATACTTAGCTTGCCTACATTATGTATAAATAATAAGGGGTGATAATACGCAGAATTACCTAATGACCACTATCGGGTTTTTAAAAGTTTCAACCCTGTCACAATGGGCCACAAGTCCTATTCGTTTTTTTACCTATGATGGTTATTTTAATCTGCTGCATCATCATCTGTAAAAAAAATTAAAACATTGGAGCAGTAGTTTTAAAGCTGTCATATCATTATTTCAAGTTAGCATGTATGGTTTCAATAGTAATTGACGAAATATAGATTTAGCATAAACCTTCTATCAGATGGGAACTAGAATTGTATCACTTGCGTGCAAACTCTTTGTCAACTGCAAGGAACAATGTTTTCTTTAAATTAACTGTGTGCATTGAAGTGCTAACTGTAATTAACACACTCGTGAAATTCATGCAAATTAATGTTATATAGTAGATCAATTAATCAATCAATCAATCAATAAAACTTCTATAGCGCCTATATCCTCAGCAGACCGTCTCAGAGGCGCACAAGTCCTTGGCATGATCATGTGTCGTAGTCAAGGCCAAAGCAGGTTCGTCAACAGAGAGCTGGACCACTGAGGAGCTAGGGTGGGAAAGCCAGATCCTGTCATCAACGACCCTGCCATCAACGACCTTTTGTCTCCAACGACTTTTTTTTCTTGCACGGAACATGACCTGTCATCAACGACTTTCTGTCTAACGCGACTTGCGACCTCAAATATGTGGCAGAAGGTCATTATAATACTTGTGTCGAGCGACCTCAATTGTTTTCGTCATATGATTTTGGAAAAATTGATGAGCAAACCACTGCATTTCAGATCTGACTGTGTGGATATCATGGTTTAAGACAGAGATATAACGCTGGAAGATCAGGCTGTTGTCGCAAGAGGTCTATCTACCTCAGACCGTGGCTGGTGGCTGTTACTGCACAGCAATATCACCCCGCGCCGGTAGGAAATCATCCAACCCTTCATGTCCAATGATCAACTAAAGATATGCCATATGCATCAATTTAATGCTTGCATTAGTCGAAAAGTATATAAAAATGTTTATTTTGCATAGCGCTAATTAAACATGTTTTAAAATACAATCGTATTAAATTGTTCGGGGAATGTAATAAGAAGATGCGCCATGATTAATTCTACAAATAATATTGTCTATAGCACACTAAATGTCAACTGCTATTCAGCTGTGTGTTGGCTGGTAGGCAGAGCGGCGCCGTCATAATTACGTTATACACAGTACACCCCTCTCATCCACCCCTCTCCAGAGATGAGAGGCGTGGTCACTGACTAGAAAACAAAAGACGTTGGCCCACTGTCTTCGACGTCGGCCCGTATTGAAACAACATTGGGTCAATGCCTCATTTACACTGCGTGACTATACAGCTGATACCAGCAGGGTTGGCCAACATTACCACATGCCACCCCTTGCCATGCTACTTGATAACCCTGGGGTATAATTTTCGGCTCATGAATTGTAGTCTAGCCATTCATTTAAAAATTATATGCATAGTGGACAAATCTAATTTTGATGTGATGTGGGCCTACCTAGTAGGCCTACCTAGCCTCTTCCAAGGCAATGAAGTAAGGCCTAAAACACATACTGTGTAACAGTCGTGCTGGTTTGGACAACATCAGATGCGATAGGCCTACACCTCTAAAATTGGAGATTTAATTTGACAGCTCAATGTTAAATAGCCAAATTTAAGTTGTTGCCGGTCCGACATGACTAACTTAATATTGGGACATTTCCAACCTCATTCAAGGTGAAGCTGTGACAAGAGGATGAGCATCATTTAACCCGTTGAACACGAGATCATTATGCTACTGCGCTCTTTCTGAAACGAGATTATTTTATGACGTCATAGTTATCTCATGCAATCAGACCAGGAGATCTCCGGGCCTCGTATCTGATGGTCTCCCTAAATTACGGAGATCTCCGGGACTCGTCACAAACGGGTTAATTATCCATTGATATCAGTCAGTCTTGATATCTATAGATAAAATAAGCACACGACATTCCTTGTTCAGTTACTGTTGTTGCCGTTGCATGGTGTGAGATGCGATCAACAGTAAAACATCACAATTTTATCAAAATCACAGATTTGGTACGCATATATAAGGGCATGCCGTTATGAGCAAGTATGCCATTCTGATCACTCAGAATGACACACCCTTATAATTGAACAATTTGTAGTATTTCTGAGTCCTCCCTTTGCCCCAACCACATGAGGCCTTTGGCCCTAGTTAAATTGCTGATATGTTGTACAACTGACATATTTTATGGGGAAGGAGAACCAAGAGCTTATATATTTAGAATATGTGTGCATCTATACATGATCTAGAGTGAGTTCTAGGATGTAGAGCTTGTATCCGATAGAGTCATTGCAAAGAGCACATATTTATATGAAGTACAGCATAACCTCGAGATTTTTGTCCTCCTACTGTATACCCATTTTAAATAATTTGACGCTCGAACAAAAGTGCATGCACTTGTTTTTAAAAACTAAGTGCACCACTGTCCTCAGTGACTCTTGTCAATCACCTTGATACTTCACTTTAAACAATGCTGTGATAATTTGCATGCAAACTTAAAATTGTGTATGTCATAATCAGATTTTTAAAATTTAATATAGGCTACACAATGTATATCATAAAGGACGCATACTTAAAGACCTGGAGAAACTAATAATGAAATCCTGTTATCTGATCTCAGATGTAATTACACTCGTTCTTAAACCTGTTGAACCCATCTAAACAGATCCTTGCAATGTCAATTCCTTTTAGACTGGATATTTAAAATGCAAATTCACTTATTGACAAAGGTTGGGAGAGGAGGGAGCATCATAATTAACTTTAATATTTCGTCACTAGTCTAATGCTCCACTAAGATGAACAGTATAGTAGTAATCATTTCTTATACTGATCTGTGCATACATTAATTTTGTTATTCTCAATTTTAACATGGTGACAATCGCCCAACAATTTATAAAACAGTTTGAACAAATCCTTTTTACATTATTGGAACTCATTCCAATAATGTATTAACATCGTTCACAAAACAGCTTTCTAGGCTATATTATTGTGTCCCAAATGCCTTTCACTGACATCTTGTCAAAAACCGCAACATGCATAAATTCAGTCAGTCATTACATAGCCTATAGTAGGCCCAACAAAGGGTCTTTCTGAATAAGGATAAAGTTCTGTATATGTTCAGTTTTAACACTTTACAGTCCGTGAGGTCATTGCCACACTCACGTGACACATGCTGACTTGTTGAGATACCATTCTGAAAAAAATGTTTAAAAAAAAGTGGTTGTCCATACAAACAACTGAATGATCATTGCCTCTTGTCCGAGGCGGAATTTGGTTGTCTCGGAGAATCAGAATGACGTTATTTCAAACGCTGAATGTCTTACTCTGGGATCGAACCGTGCTAATATAATTGAATGGATTGAACAGCATGAGAGTTGAAAGCTAGCACATGTTTCATTTTCGAAAGCAAATCCAGTATGATATTGATACAATATTTTGCAAATAATATATATTGCCTTTGAAAATCTAACCCTTTTTTAGCTTTGCCAACGGCCAAAGCTTATGTTATCAGTCGTTATCAGTTCAATCTGTTGTCGCTGTGATTTTGACATCTTCGTCTTCTTGTTTTAAACGAGTAAGCTCAGGCACTCTACATTAAGTGATTCATGTCCACCTACCTGGTCTGAGCATTAATTGTTCATGAGAAGTGTGAGACTCGCACAGTTTGCACAAAAAATGACTTTTAAAACACTTCTTGTTCCCAGAGTGGTCTGTACAGTACTATAACATTTCAGGGTTGTGTGTATAGAAACGTACACAATATAGACTGGCTGTTCCGTCGTTAGAACACACCCCTGCCCCCATCGCATTCATGACTGAGTGCCACAGTGAGGAGGGGTGGCGAACAATAGATATACTTTTCTCACATAATTCCGCTCTAGCAGATATTATATGGCAGTATGTTCTTGCTTTACAAGTAGGCCTAAGCACATACTGCCTTTTGAGTTTTGTACACTTACAAAATAATAGACTACGGCGGCATGCGTATATTGAACAGACACCTGTCTGGTTAATCCCAAAAGTTTGTGCTATGCTGGTGCAATGTTGGACCAATACATGGCTGTGGTTGGACCAACATCTTCGACGTCGGCCCAGAACTAATCCAACATGTGCTTACTGTAATGTATTGCGTTTGTTGGCTCACAATCGTCTCCGCCTTAAACAAAGGCAAGAAACAGTGTTGGCCTAATATGGGGCCAGTGTCACAGAAGTTGTGTCAAACATTAGAACAACATCGCATCGGGACATAACTAATCTCTGGTCACTGTACCCTGCCTCCCAGCAAACACGAGACATTGTCCTAATGCTGGTTCAATATTGGTTCACCATCTACGACGCTGGCCCAACATTGAACCAACAATGGGACAATGTATCGTGTTTGCTGGGCTTAATGAGCCTTCCACGCCTGTTTGTTTCACACATGAAGGAGGTGAACGTCCTATGAGTTTAAAACTACAAAACCAGTTATGCAAAGTACAGAACCGCAGGGTATTCGTTTTTGGCAATTGGGCAGAAAAAAATACACTTTTTTTTGGTAATGCGCTGCCTAAATCTAATGCGCACGCTCATCTAAAACAGAGAAAAAAACATAATGGTCTAAGTGTACCCTTTCCCTCTGCAGTGCGTGAACGCATCTGTTTACAGAGCTCCATGACTATTGATGCCAGCAGGCTAATGTTGTTTCTTATGTGATGCATAACGATATACCATGATAATGTTTTCATGGAGCTATGCCAGTGTTATTGGTGAAAAAATGAAAAAAAACTTCACAAATTTGTATTGTACACGCTCAAATATCATACTTCCATATGTTCACATATAAGTGCAGATCGTTTTTCTTGAATATTAGTTGTGCTAGAATGAAATTGCAAGCACTTGTTTTCAAGCACTAAGTGCATCCTGAAGTATGAGTGCATGCACGTTTATGACGGGATGCAGTATTTACAGCATTATGTCTGGAGCATTCTATCCAAGTACTGCTTATTGTGACACCTGCATTGGAGGCATAATCATCGCCTGCATTGAATTAGTGAGTGATAAATAAGTTTTAAAAATTGTTGTTTTAGGATGAAAAATACATTCATATAGAGAGTGCAGAAATGGAAAAAGTGGCAAAGTGTTTAGAAGAAAAAACGGCGTGGTTTGAGTCATCATTAAATGCTTGCAGCAAAATGTCACTTCAGGATAACCCCCCAATCACATCAGCACAAATACGAGCAGAAAAAATGGTATGTTAATAATTATTTAGCCTCAACTCTAGTGAAGTTTTGTACGCATTCAATTAGAATAATAAGATCTATCCTTTAGATCATGTCATAATATTTTTTTATTTTTTTTATAAAATACCATATTATAATGCATGGTATAAAATGCATCATGTATTTTCAATTGAGTTTGGTGAGGTCTACAATTAGTTTTTACCAATCGCCCGAAGAGGTATTGTCGTCACCTTTGGCATGGTCCGTTTTTGTGTGCAACAACAGATATTGGGCAGATTTGCATGAATTTTTTACCAGAGGTGTGTCCCATGCCATGGACCATTTAATTAAGTGGATGATCCGTATTACGATCCGGATTTTCAGACTCTGACTGACTGTTAGTTCTTAATCTTACTCGTAGACTCTTGAAGGTATATTCTGGCGTAAAATGTTTGGATTCAATATTACAACTAAAGCTATAGTGGGACCCATCATAATGTTGGGAGCTGGATGGGTTGTAAAGAACATTAAATTTACTCAGTTTTACACCTAATAAATAGATAAACAT
This sequence comes from Flabesymbios commensalis, assembly GCA_964017125.1. Lineage (NCBI taxonomy): Eukaryota > Metazoa > Annelida > Polychaeta > Terebellida > Flabelligeridae > Flabesymbios > Flabesymbios commensalis. The sequence goes on along the minus strand of OZ024913.1, from coordinate 45,552,117 downwards.
GAATAATAATTTGAATACATTCCATTCAGGAATTAGTTTTATCTGATAGTTTAGCTGACTTTATTTATTTTAAAGTTATTTTTCATTCTGTTATTATGTCTCCCCTCTTAAGAGGTGGGGACATTTTGGTTTACCTTTGTCCACTCAGCTCGTCCGCTCAGTTTGTGTCTGTGCGTTCTCACCGTCTATCGTGCAGGCTGTCAAACACGCGACGTTGACCCAATGCTGGGCTAATGTTGGCTCACGGTCTACGACGTCTGAGCCAACATTAGCCCAGTATCGGGTTATCGTGTCGTGTTTGGCGCAACGCTGAATGTGGCCAGCGTCACAGACAACGGGTCGACAGTATTAACCCAGATTTGGTTCGAAGCATCGTGCCGGTAGTACAGCATGAAGTAGGCCTACTGACTACGGTTCAATGGATATTGGCCAGCACCAGCGACGCTGGCCTAACATTTAACAGACACTGGGTCGGTGTCGGCTTCCACTGCCAGACCCGCAGCCAAGCAAATACGAGGCGTTGAACCAGTGCTGGTTTTATGCTGGGCCAGTGTCTCAGACGGTGGGCCAGAATTGGTCCAGCATTGGTCAACGTCTGGGAGTGTTTGCTGGGAGTGTTGACAGGCCACATTTGTGTTTTGCACATCACCTGGTGTGAAGATTTTAAAACTGTTGCCCAACTGATTGAGCCTAAAGACGATTTAGTTACTGTAGATCATCTTCCCGGCAGCAAATCTTGACACAGCGAGGCCGCAGAAGAAGCGAACCTTGCGGGGGAAGATGCTGTAGATATAAAAAAACGGATTCCACCACATCAAAATACATAGTCTCTACTGTCCACAGGAGCCATTTACCATCATTTAGTAACATTAATTACAAAAGCCATTGACACTACATCTATTAGCTTTCAACCTTGATGGTTCCACTGCTGGAGGGGAGACATATCCAGTTTTTTTATCCCCCGCCCGTAAGGGAAGGGTAATTTTAGCGCGCCAGGATTCTGTCTGGCGTCCGGCGTCACGTTTTCTTGTAGGCGCAAAAGCTCAAAAACTACTGGTCAAATCTTTTCGAAATTTGAAGCGATTTTTTAGAGAAGCTACCAAAATTCAAAATGGCCGCCAGACGGCAACTCTAAAATTTTTTGTCTGTGCCAAAACTCTAAAACTTAGTCAGAAATTATTCAAATTTTACTATCACATTCCCCATGATATGGAGATGTGCAGGTGACTTTCCAAGGTTTTACTAAAATTCAAAATGGCCGCCACAGATCAACTTTAATTTTTTGGGGGGTGTTGTAAAAACTCAAAAAATTTGTTTGATCAATTTTTTTTTTATTTTAACATCACATTCCTAGCAACATGGGGATGTGCAAGTGATCTTTCAAAGATGCTACCAAATTTCAAAATAGCCGTCAGAGGTCAACTCAAATTTTTTTTCTATTGGCGCAAAAACTACAAAACTTATGGAAAGAAATTATTCAAATTTTACTATCACATTTCCTACGATATGGAGATGTGCAAGTGATTTTTTTGAAGTTTCACTGAAATTCAAAATGGCCGCCATGGATAAAACTATATTTTCTTGTGGGCACAAAAACTGAAAAATTGAAATCAGTAATAATTCACATAAATTGTACAATCACATTACCCACCATCTGGAAATGTGCATGTGATTTTACTGAAATTTAAAATGGCCACCACAAATCAACTTTTTAAATATTTGTGACCGCAAAAAACCTAATTTATGGCGGGGGATGATATAGGACTTCAGTCCTTTTTTTACAAAAAAACTGGACTCTTCTAGTTCTTAATATATATACTCCAATGCAGCATCATTCACCATGAAATTTTAAAAGTATTTTTTTTTAGTATATTCTAGATCAGCACCACGTACAATAAATTAATCTGTCCTGCGCATAGACCTGTAAATCCATAAAGAAGGTTGGTAAATGGACGATAATAGGTGAGTAACATTTCTAGCGGACTGATTTTTTTAATAGTCACCTATAGGCTGACAGGTGATGAAAGTGTTTTATCTAGCTTCCAATATATTTTCATGTGTAATATTGAATCCAAAATTATTACGCTAATGTATAGGTTTAGGCGTTATTGTCTTTTTTTACCCATTCTAAGACTAATTTAATAACACTACATAAATGACAAAATTGCTTCAATCGAATTCGGGGCGGGAGCCCTTGGACTTCCATGGTATTGTCTGTCTGACTACTGGGGGATGAGCCCGCAAGCTCTGGTGTAACAGACAATACTGTTTAACCAATGTTACACTATGTTTCCCACACCCCAGGTTGTCTTTTTTTGTGGTGTAAATGTTCTTTGGCCTACTCAAACTGATACATCACATAATGATTAAAAATATATCTTTTCCCAGCTTTATCACAGAATATAGGCCTACTATGATTGATGTTTGTTTCTTTGTACCAAAACCAGATCATCTGTTCATGTGTATATCAATTTATATTTAAAAAAATTCTTTTATATAAGGTTTGAAATGTGTATATGCTTTCAGTCTCTTGACGCGAAATGCTCTCCCATTCTAAATAAACCGAAGCCGAAGCCAAAAGAGGAACCACCCAAAGAAGAAGTGAAGGATGAAACAAAAAAACCTGAAGGTGAAATGGAAACGACGGAAAACGCTGAAAATGTTGAAACAAAGACAGAAAGCCAAGACACAAAGGAGAACGGTCCTGATCCTGATATGGAATTAGATTGATAAAAAAGCACATTTATTAATGTTATTAGTCAAATCACTTCTCATTGATCATAATTCATCGTTTCATTTGTTTTCAATGTATACACCATATCGTAAATTAAATAATGGCCAGATTATTGTTCTCTAGCATGTTAACTTAAGTTGTAGATACATTGTTTTATACTTTATGAAGCTGTATTCATACTGGAACAGTCTTTTACATGTGCACTGCTTCTGTTATTTGTCACAAAGCTGACTTGTCAATATTTCACATTTGTTGTGATTCTCTAGACAGCGTTGTCACCAATTCCAAGAGGCTAAATTAACTTGTTTGTGCATCATGCGATTTAACATTCGATGTATATATATATGTATACTTGAGAAAGGACGCTTGGCAATATCTGTTAGGTAATGACAATATGTAGACAATTGTGATATGTCTTTACGTTAAGTGGATTAGCAAATATATATACACATTTACAATCTACTGCATTTGTTTTCTATCCGTCTATCTAAGTTTTTAAGTTGAATGTCCGGGACGCACCTAATAATATCAGAAATTATTTAATATGGCTGCGCAAATTGGTTGCTAATTTATTTTAAATTGATTAATTTGTAAGTATAAGTGTTTATATTATGTTGAGTGTCAGACAGAATTCCCATTTAGCTTGGTGAAAATATAATTTATTCGGCTCGCATTTGATCATAGCTGAAACGTTTTTATTCATCATGAAAGTCTATTACTGCTTTCGTTATTGTGCAATGTACCCTTGGTCTTGTAACGTAGACCAAAGAATTTTTGGTTCAAAGCCTTGATAAACACCCCCTTAAAATTAATTGTACAATATGCTCAGAAGTGTGCAGTGTGTTTTATGTTGTATATCTATTTTCGTTTCATGAAAGGACCATTTCAACTCTACAGCTAATCAACAATTATCTGCAATTCAATAAACAGGTATACTAATGATTGTTATTGAGTTAATTTCAATGTTAATATACATATAATTTTTTCTAACTGGTGAATTTTCAACTTATTTACAAAACTTTTGTCATCTAAGATCATTGTTTGAAAAAAACATCAATGCAGATCCAAAAATGTGTGATTGCGTGCATAGGTGAGTTGAATAGATAACGCTATAACCTTAAAAATACACTGTATTCCAAAATCATCCATTAAAAAACGTCTATTTTTATTACAGCCATGTTGAATATATGACATGATAAATAATTAGAATTGCGGCCATCTTGAACACACACATTCTAACTTAGAATGTGAGAATAAATGCGTCAGCTTTAAATTCCTTTCTTGTTTACTCAAACACCCCCCACACATACACGAAGAAACAGTCCCTTTTAAACAAATTTGGACGTAGGTGCAGTTATAAATATGTACAGCTTATCTTCAACAACTTGACCTCTATTACTTGGACCTGTGCTCTGAGACGAACTAATGTTAAGCTGAAAGTTAAATTTATCTCGGTCGGTACATTCATGTATAGTTCTCAATCTGTCCCTGCCATAAAACCCTGTATACAATGAGTACCGTTACTAAGAAATTTGTGACTGTTGATTTGAGTGATGTACACCTGTGTAATTTTGGCAACCTGGGCACAAATTGTGCTCAAGCATTTTTATCCCCCGCTCCACGAAGTGGGGGTGGGAGGGGTATTGGTGTCGCCTCGGATGTCCGTCCGCATTTTCGTTTCCGGAGCAGAACTCTGTAACCCGAGCATGGATTTCTTTAATTTTTGACACACATTCCTTAGATTCAAAATGGCCGACTATAATTAAATTTAATATGCTTTGTATTTCATAAACCGTGCCAGATAGCTAGACCATCACTATAAAACCAAATGTGCGGTTTCAGGTAGGGCTATGCTTTGAGAAATTTCAACTTGATCAAATTAAAAATGGCCGATTTTCGGCCATAATTAACTAATATGCCTGATATCTGGGGCCAGTTTCTGTATCGTACTTTAGTAAAAAGTGTTAATTTTGTACTTAAGTATGTTACAGAAACTTGCCCCTGCGGCCGATTTCTATAACATACTGAAATAAAAAAGTTAACTTTTTACTTAAGTACGATACAGAAACCGGCCCCTGACAAACCGTGCCATATAGCTAGACCATTACTACAAAAAAAAAAAAATATGCTGTTTCAGGTAGGGATGTTCTCTGTAAATTTTCAACTTGATCAAATTCAAAATAGCCGATTATTGGCCATAATCAACTTTGATATGCCTGATACGGGACAAACCGTGCCAGATAGTTAGATGCTCCAACCTTCATAATTTGGAAAATCATGATGATTATTTGTACACTTTTTTTTAACTTTTCTGATGAAAAAAAAAAAATTATTTCAACTTTTTTAAGTGCCAAACATTCGGTCCAAATTTGCATAATTTTAAAATGGCTGACAAAAAATGGGCTGATTGTTATTAAAGTTTTTAAACGTTCACAGGAGAAGCAAAGTGATTGTTCCAACTGTGTCCCATATGGGTTAAGAGCAGCCGCGCTCCAACAACAGGTCACATTTTAGCGTAAAGAAAGTTTTTTTGCTAGAGAAAAACACCTAAAATTAAAATAGCCAACAAAAATCAACATGACAATTCATTAAATCTATTTGCATCATTCCTACATCAGCCCTTGGAACGAAAATTCTATAGGATATATACCAGTCTAATAAACACTATAAAACGAAATGTATGATTTCAGTGAGGGATATATATACCCTTTTAATGGCAACTTGCTCAAATAAAAAAATGCTGACTTTCGAACATCATCAACTTAAATATCTATAATATACACAGTAATCTAGATAGGTGGATCATTATTGTAAAACAGAATGCGAAACTTCAGGGAAGTATGCACCCTGTAAAATTCCTATCACTCGGGCGGGGAGGGGGATTATGGTGGCCGGCTGGCCTCTTCTTATAAAATGACTTGTAGAAACCAGGGAACACAATTGTGAATTAGAAACTGGTAGCTTTTAATTATGTGGGTTTTTTCTCGTCCTATTTAAAGGTTCAACCAATGACAGACGTTCCAAAATTGTCCGATATAAATAGATCACATAGAATCCAAGATGGCCGCTAATTGTAATCGAATATTTACCCCAGGTCATGAACCCAGAGCGGTTTTAATTTTCTTAGAAAAATGTGGATTTTTTTGGCCAAGCAATCGGTTAAACCCCTCTTCGATTGCTAAATTATCAACTTGGAGACAGAGTCTCAAGTTTTTAGTCTGACTTTCAGAGAAAACGTCTGTCGTTAACTTCCGTTTAACATCTGTTCTGCCTGGGCATTATCGGCTCCCTGGTAAACTAGGCATTTACTGCTTTTTAACTGGCTCTTCCTGCCATAGCGCTGCCAAAAGGCCGTATTTGCTCACTTGTAAAGCAAGTATATACCGGTACTTCCTTTACGCTGATGTCACTGCCTCCTTCGTCTTTGTAACAGCACTTTCAATAGACAGTATCTGCACACTTGTGAAAGAAGCAGATACTTGGTTTTGCTGTGAGCAGAAACGCTCTATGTCATGCTGGTTCTAGGCAGTCAACATGATCCAATGTTGGGTAAATGTTGTGCCATCATGTATGACACTGTTACAACTTTGGTCCAACATTGTGTCAGTGTATCGAGTTGCCGGTGACTACAAAAACGAGACGTTTAGCCAATGCTGTTTAACTGCTGAGCCATTGCCGTAGACAATGTGCCAGCATTAATCTAGCATTGGATGAACGTTTATCGCAGTAAGGCCTATATATTGGTGGACCAATGCTGGGATAATGCTGGCCCAGTGTTGTAAACGGCGGGCCACCATAAGCCTAACATTGTGTCAGCGTCTGGAGTTTGCTGATTGGCTGTGACCAAACCCAGTTAACTCGAGGCATTGACCCAATGTTGTTTTTATGTCGTGCCGACGTCGAAGATGTCGGGTAAAGAGTAGAACAACATTGGGTCAATGCTTCGTATTTGCTGTGATAAGTGTTCTCGCGGGTGTCACTCTGTCCCTGTGTGCTAGCCCCCCCCCGCTCTCCCACCTCTCTCTCTGCTGCAGTCACCTGTGTTATCTTAGGCAATATAGCAATCAGGCCTTGGCTAAGATATTTATCTCCAAAAATAGCAAATTTCGTATTATTATAAATAGATTTTTGGACTTGGCGATTGAAGGCAATTGAAATTGATATAATTTATACACTTCTGGCCTGAAATATGACCGAATAACAAATTTTATTGCAATGCCCGTTCATGTAGTTAAGTTAACCCTTTCATTACGACCATCTGTCATGAAAAAGGGACAAAGTATGGTGAAATATACATTTTTTTTAAATATAATTGTCATTAATTTAATGTACCTGGGCTATATCATCATATATTATAGTATTACAACCAGGCATTTTGAGTGAATGCATGACGATTTTGTGTCCTAATGAGCTCTGGCCGGCACCATCTTTTGAGCATTGAACACTCTGTCAAAACACACGCTTAGCTACTTAATTACATGTAAAGAATACGCAGTGCCTGACTTATAAAGAGTACTTGCTGGATTCCCACAAAAAAAATTAAAACTGGCCCGACATCAGTTTATCTGTGCATGTTTTTGACGCAACAAGTTTATTTTAGTGGGCCATAAGATTTTTGAAGACAAGTTCTAGGCCCCGGCTAAATAATAACAGATCGCCCGCTGAATCAACCATATAAAAAATATATAATATATTTTCTGTGGAATTAACTACCAAGTCATTACCAGTGAATCTTTTTAAATTTCAGTTCCCAATGTAAGACGCCTATTTTTCCAAGCAGGAAAAATATTATTTATATGGGGGTATTTACTGTTGGTGGTGCCGCCAATAAATGCCCATTACGGCCCACACAGTCAAATTGTGAGCTGTGTATCGCTGCATTAGTTTCAAGATTTAATTTAGTATTCAGCGTTATTAGAACAGAGTCAAAGGTTCGCCATCCCAAAATGAACAGCCAAAAATGTACAAATATATGACAAATATTAATAAGCCTACAAATTTATTTTGTACAGCAAATATTGTAAAAAAAATTGTTGATGATTACTAATATATTAACCCTTAAACCGCTGAATTAAATAAAATAAAGTTTCACACACTTAAAAAATGATTCAACTGCAAAACGTGCATGCCTGGGACAGTCCAGTGTAGGCCAACAGTAGCCTATTGAGTACAGATTGACGGCATTAATATAGCCACTGAACTGATTACAAGATACTACTTAATTCGGGACATTGATCCAATGCTGTTTAAATGCCAGGCCAACGTCTGCGACGCTGGCCCAACATTGAGCCAACATTGAATAAATGTACAATGTTTGAGAGAAAGTCCTCCTGTCAAGCAAACACAAGACATTTGTATAACATTTATACAACGTCGGCACAACGTCCTCGACGTTGGTCCAACATTGCATAAAGTCATACAACTGTTTTGTGTTTACTGGGCATGTCAATACAAGCTTGGGTCAAGCAGTTTTAACATCCCCACAGTAATACAGTCAGTTTGTTTGCAAGCCAGCGACCAAGTAGGGGTAAGCAGGTGGTAAGGGCCAAGAGCTTTGAATTATAAACTCATAGATGTCGCTCAAGTATATATGAACTTGCTGTGATTTGAGAACTTGCTCTTAATGAGGCGTTGGGTATGAAACGCATATTTAGTATTATTATGGAATAGGGACTTGGCTTACCCACAGGCACTATTGCCCTCTGGGGGACCCTTGTCCCGCGAATTTTGACAGTTGACTACACCTTTAAGAGTTGTGACTCACTACCTTGACCCACAACTTTAAGTGAGAGAAAACTACTCGTATTTGTTTAATTTGTAATTTAAGACTAAGCAATTTAGAAATCTTGATGTTTAAACGGCTATCAAACGGATTAAAGCGTCGTTGCGCTTAGCGGTTTAGGGGGTTGGTAAATTAGGTGTAGGCCTAGCGGCAACAATGACACTGCCCCAAGAAGAGATCCGACAGGACCCCAGGAAGACAATGAGTAGCACTAAAGCTATGAGATCGACTCCAATAACACTCATAAAGGGTGTTGGCAACACGTGACTGATGACGGAAGTCGATAGGATCTACTTGCAAACGCTGAATGTTTAACCATTTCAACGCTAAAATGTGTGTTTGAATAAAGTAAATAGAGTGTCAGTAATTAACCGTTATAGCACGAATCGTTACTACACGATGCAACCATGGATAACACGATGCAACCATGGATCCCCCAATTTTTTTGCCATTTTTCCAGAAAAATCGTGTTATAAATATTTCAATAACCGATTGAGCATGACATTTTCAGCTAACTTTTATTTAGCACAGCGAGTACAAAAGGTATGTAGTATATCACGTGTAGAACAGACCGTCAGAATCTCAAGAAGGCAATTTTAGGTGCCTCAGCATGTACCAATTAATGATATAGCCCCTTAATTAGGGCCCAAATTAGTGATTAATTAGCATACCGATTACACGCACAAAGGCAATGGCACAGACAAGGTGCTTGGTGGTAGGGCCCGAAATCATCGTTCTTAAGTGTTAAATCCTGTACTTAATGAGCTTAAGAAAGTGTTTTATTGGTGCTAATTACAGATTTAGGCCTAATTAGCATAATCTGTGCATTAAAAATCTCAATGGCATGATATTCTCGGATATATAGTGCGTCAGAATAAACAATACTTAAATGCCAAAGCCTGTACAAAACCTACTTTAAAGATTGGGGTAAAATAGTAGTTTGTTCAATTTCTGCAAAATTAATGGTAAATTAAATGACTGTAATATGTTAAAAACGGTGCAAACCGTTGATGAAATTAATTATGTGTCATGATGTGAGGTTGGGGTGAACGGTGACACCCTTTTAGTTAGAAGGCCCGCTAGTCAGAAGGCTCTTTAGTCAAAAGGCCAGTTGGTCAGAAGGCCCATTAGTCAGAAGGCCCGTTAGTCAGAAGGCCCGTTAGTCAGAAGGCCCGATAATCAGAAAATCAGCTTTTTTGTCAGAAGGCCCTTTAAGTCAGAATTTGTTGATTTGGCATTGAACGATTCCAGGGGACGCTGCATTTGATATCTGGGCATGTGGAGAGGGGTGGGACTATATTTTTTTGATTGAAACGTTTGTTGTCCAGCTATTGATAAAGCAATATTGAGAGTTGTGCATAAAATAATTACTCAAGGATACTTAAAAAATGCTGACGGAGTCCATACGAGTTTTTCAAAAAAATCGGTAATTTAATAAATAGTTTGAAAGAGAAAAATAGCCATGAAAATTAAATTGTGAAAAAATTATACGCAAACAAATTGCACAACTGAGAGTAAAATCAATATAGACCAAATGTTGCGTCTCTGGGACATTAGTATATACGTTCGACTATTAGTTGGTAATAAGTCGATATGATCTGGATATGATCTTGAAAAAAATCACGATGGTTCGTAGTTCGTACATTTATATTGAAAGCTAGCATTATTGATGACTGGTTGGTTGCTTGGCTGGGTTATTTTCATCAATAAGTGCGTTTTATTTTTTTAGCACTATGCCTTTTTGCATATATATAAACTTTAATGGTGGTGTAATCAGGTGTGAAAAGTGTGTCATGAGAAAACCCCACAAGATTTTTCAATTGGAGTTTGTAGCAATCTGTTTAATTTATGTCAAGCGTTCATAAATGTATCATTTTGCTCAGAATAAATGTTAAGTTGTTTTTAATCATCCTAAAATCATAAAAAAATCGGTTCTTAATTTGACCATATGATGTAGACATGTAGCTGTTTCACACTAAGCTGACATGCAGAGACTGGTTCACTGTGCAGAACGTCTCTCTCTCTCCCACCGCTGACCATACAGCCTGCAATATACAACCGATAATCATGTACAATCAGATGGTCGACTTGCGGATTTCACCATACAAATGCGTGTAATACATTAGGCAGAGGTGTCCCCTTTTAACGGGAGTTGGAACTACGCTTTGGCAAGTGTATCATCATATAGTCAGTCAGCCAGTCAAACGAAAAGGGCTTAGTTTTTGATAAGGTATACACTGAAAGATAGATAATTTCTGATGATACCAGGTGTTAGGCACATGCCTGGGGGTCACCACCAGGGGGGATGTAGAGTTTCAAAGTGGTGCATTTTTTGTAATTCAAGATGGCGTCCAAGATGGCCGCCAATATATAGTCATATTTGAGAAATAGTGTAAAGTGGTTAAATTTAGCTCAATTTTCTTTTGTAATACACCATTTCAACTAGTTTAGAGTTACTGAATGCAGCTAGGCCACTCTCAGCCAATTCTGATCATTATTTTAAACCCTTTCAGCTCCAAAGGTTTTTTTATCGAACACCTTGGTGATGTCAATCAGGACAAAATTGTTATCTATAATAATTATATCATTATTAATGGTGAAGGATTGGTATCAATACAGTGGTAATAACAATTAGTTAATGTAATTAATTTTAATTTATAATAATGAATTCATTATTACTGGTGATGGATTGGTAATAATAGTGCAGCTACAAATACGACAATGTGAATTGTGCAAGCTTCTCAGTGTTACCTAATTTTTCTTTTGCAATTCTCCATTTCTACTACTTTGGTATCCACTGAATCTATCTAGACCACTCCCAAATAATTAAACAAAATATTTCACCCTTTTAGCACAAGAGGTTATTTTAGCAAGCACGAAGGCCACAATATCCTCTGTAATGTCAATATACCATACTGCAATGAACCCAATTATGTTATGACCAGAGATTGAAGTGGGGTGACCGTAGAAATCATACCACTTTACTTTGCCAATAACCATTACAATTCCTATTGTTACTCTGGGGACTATCCGACCCGAGGATAGCGGAGCTGCGCGAAATGCCACGGAGTTTCAGCATTAAATTGCACAGCGAAACACAAGTCTCCGGCCGTCTGGGCATGTCTGGAGGTAGATCCCTAGACATGCCCAGAACCCCTTATCGGGCGAGCGAAGGAAAACGCTCTCAATAACCCACCATGCCCGATCACCCCCACCCTCACATCATCATCTGTACATCATTCATCTTATCAATTGACTACAACGTTTTTATCATATTACAATGTCACTTAAAAGATCTTTTGTGCCAAAAACCAATGATTTATTACTACTACTAACTATTACAATAATAGCTCGTGCTCATTCGCGCTAGGATGTGCTGACTTGATTAAAACGCAAAATAGCCACTACTGACCAACTTTAAAACAAATTTACACTATTTCTTAAGTATGACTATTTGTCGGCGGCCATCTTGCACCACTTTCAAACTCTACATCCCCCCTGGTGATGACCTCCAGGCATGTAACTAACACCTGGTATCATCAGAAATTATCTAGCTTTCAGTGTATACCTGAGTGTTTTTTTGGGCACTGGCTGACTGACTAAAGTACACAAATATGTGGGTACAGAACGGGAGGGGAGTGACGATATGTCGTCAAGCATAGTGAACACAAAGGAGATCGGGGCAAAACATTGGTAACAACCATAACTTGACAGACGTGTCTATTGATTAAAATATTTTTTATGTTAAAAAAAATCTATTTAGAACACATGAGAAATATTTTAAAATTATAATACAGAGAGACCTTGATGTTCCGTCATCATCTGTTCCCAAGAAATATGACCGAGCTTCGCATATGGCGAGTTTCGGAGCAGCTCCCCCACCCCCCTCCAAGCTGTGTTGGAACCGAGAATATATATCTAATTCATACTGTAATGCTATTATATTAGTAGGCCTACATGTATTGGTCGTGCGAACAAAAAACATAATAAATATGATACAATTTTATTATTTCAAATATATAATTGCATTTTTTTATTATTTCAAATATATAATAACATGATTTTTTAAATATAATATTTGTACATTCTGACTTTATTTTTGGACAAAATCGGTGACACACTTCTGTTAGATATGGTACCATAAGCCTATTGTGTCTTTTATACACTTAATCTGTTTATCACAGTGAAAGAACAAAGGAGTATTAATTGCTTTAATCTGCTTCAATTGTCAATTTAACCGAATGATAATGTTTTCATTTGGTAGTCGAAATGACTCCAAGCAATATCACTCAACTCTGGTGTTGACAGATCGCCGTGATCAAATCTAAGACATTTCACTGTGTATAGCACCTTGGGCCTGTGGCTTATTGCTCCGACTTTCATATTGCCGGACGTGCGACTATTGTCTTACTATTATTGTAGGGCTTTACATAAGCCTACTGTTCTTTTTTACAATGGTAGGCTAAACCATTCAACGCTCAAATAGGTATTGACACTTCCTGCTAACCAAACACAAGGTAATTCACGGCTTCGAGTATAATCTATGAAATTGATGTCCTCAACGTAGATGACGGAATATTACGATCTGTTCACAGAAATTGTTAGATACCTATAGATTTAGTTAACAAATCAAACATTTCGGTACTGATATCTACACCAGACATATTGAAGGTCAAATTAATTAATCTGTATCGGCTCAACTAGCGGCTACACACGAAATAAAACATTGTGCCAAGAACCTATGACTGAACATTGTTTCAATGTGCGAGACGTTGGCTTAAGCTTTGACCCAGGAAACATTCACCCAATGTTGGTACAATGTGAATCCATCGTCTCAGACACTGGCCCAACATTTTACCAACATTGGGTGAACGTCTCGTGTTTGCTGGGCTGGATCATATTACTGCCGTCAAAAAGTGTTATGTAGAACGAGAGGTTCCTACTTTGTTGGGGGTATGGTGTCAAGGGCAGTGGCCCAGCATTAAACCAATGTTCACATCGTGAACATGTGTTTGTCGGCTACTCCCTTACACGTTAGTGCAATAAGCCAGCGTTGGGGGATGTTTCGAAAAAGGACATAAGTAATGCCACAATCACTATACAACCAAGTGGCGTTAACACAATCAGCGTGACTGACCGTCATCTGGTGACAGAACAATGAGACGCTTAAGTCATGCTTGATTTAACCCTTTCGTCACCGAGATTTGATGACAGAGGCGGACAACGTGACAGAACAACGGGACACTTATTCATTGATTTAACCCTTTCGTCCCAGAAATTTAACGACGGAGGCGGACTTCGGAATGATGGAACATAGAAGCAAAAATACATTGGGCAGATCCGTTCCCGTCAAAACCATGACAGATGTAGAAGATGACGGAACATCGGAGGACGCATCTCCGAGGCCTGTCTGTACGTAAGCCTCTCTCTCAGACCACTGCCATCAATGTCACTGCGCCATACTGTACTATAGCTTAACATTGATAGTATTTCATACTACACTACGCTATGTCCTGTATCACTTTCAGTAGTTCGTTTTGGTTTGTTGTGTCTTCTGATTAAACATCACAATTGAATGAGAAATTGGTTTCCTTATTTACTGGCGTGGTGGCAGCTGGATTCTTACCCACGTCTATGATATATATGCCAACAAACAGGCATAATAAAATAAAACCATTTTCACCTCATTAATATTGACAATTGTGCATAAAAATAGAGACTAACTTTTACCGGATCTGAATTTCTCATATTATCGCTCAATCACACGAGGCCCAATTTCTCTTCCCTAGACTCATACCTCGTGTTTTTATCAACAATGTCACAACAAAGAGCGCCGAAACAATGGCCTCTCACGAAAAATGAGACAATTAATTCTTTCGAAAACTGGAGACAGAATCTCCTCTACATCCTATCACTAGACAGAAATTTCAGCCCATTTTTAGCCGATGATTGTGTCTGGGAAAAACGTACTTCTACAAACATACTTCGAGGCTTCACTGATGATGGCAATGATATTCCTGAGAAAGCCCGTAAGACAGCTATCCAAAAAAATGCTCAGCTTGAATTGATGCTAGGCCAAATCGCAAATTACTGTTCCATCATCTCACGTAATACCATAACAAAAAACTCTACGTCACTGTCTTCAATTTGGCAACAAATTCGCCAACATTTTGGCTTCCAGTCGACTGGTGCTCACTTCCTTGATCTCTCAAAAATACATTTAGAGCCGGATGAAAGACCCGAAGATTTATTTCAAAGACTTATGGCTTTTTTTGAGGACAATATGACAAAGTCTGACAGCAATCTAACACATCACGGTGACGCCATTACCCGTGATGAAGATTTGTCCCCAACCATCGAAAATACTATTGTGCTCTTGTGGCTGCAGATGATTAACCCTGGTTTACCTTTACTTGTAAAGCAAAAATATGGCTCGGAGCTCAGGAACAAAACTCTCGCGTCTTTAAAGCCTGAAATCTCGCAGGCTTTATCCTCTTTACTTGATGAACTCCGCTCCATTGATGATACTCGAGTGCTTCGTACTGGTACTCCCTCATATTCCGCTCGACCATCCCCCACGTACCGACGGAGTCAATTCAAATCTTGTGTTTTGTGTAAAACTGCTAGTCGCCCTGGTCACTCTTCTCACAACCTACCTGAATGCAAATTCCTCCCAGACTCTGACAAGCGCCGCATTGGTCGTTCTAGACTGATTGGTGATGTTGACGTTTCCGAGTATGTTGATGATGATATTGACAACCAAAATCTCGACACAACAGCGATAGATAACTCCGCACTTATTGATTCACCTAGCGCTTCTCGAGTTAATGTTATACAGTCCCCTTTTTTAAACGCTCATTATCATGATTACCCTTTAAGACTGACTCTAGATTCTGGTGCTACAACAAATATGATAAAAGCATCTGTCGCACAATACATAAACCTACCCCTTATTCCTGCCTCACAGATGGCCCGCCAAGCTGATGGTGTGACCCCATTAGAGGTTATTGGTGAAGTTCATTGCAAACTTACTAGGGACAGTCATTCGTTCACTCTTGACGCCCTTGTGGTAAGAGAGCTCGATGTTGACATTCTTGCTGGCACCCCTTTTCTTGTTAGCAATGATATAGCCATGCGCCCCGCTAAGCGTCAAATTGTCATCAAGGGATCACATATTATATCTTACGGTCCTCAGTCTAATACTTTACCTTCTGCCCGTAGAACCCAATCTTACTTACTCAGGTCCCCTAGTACCCAAACTGTGGTTCTCCCTGGCGATTACTGCCAAATGTCCTTACCTGATGAAGCTAACCCAGACTCCATTTGGGCATTGGAGCCTCGGTTTGACTCCCCTGCCAATGTCCATGCTAAGCCCGAGAAGGCTTGGCCTGCTATACAAGAAATTGCTGCAGTTGGTCATACTATCTGTGTACCAAACAATACGAATGAACCTATTTTGCTGAGACGCAATGAACATATATGCCAAGTACGTGTAGTTTCACCCGTTCAGGTTGTGAGTCCCACTCCTAGCATCCCAGTGCCCACTTCCCCTAAGAAACTTGGCACATATAGTTCCTCTATCTCAGTTGATCCCGACCAGATCTTACCATTAAGTACACGCAATAAGTTTATGAAACTAAACTCAAAATACGATCACGTATTTAGCCCTGAAATTTCAAAGTATAATGGCCTTAGTGGCAGAATCGAGGCATCTGTCAACATGGGTCCCACTCTCCCACCCCAGCGTAAAGGCCGGTTACCTCAGTACAACCATGATACCATGATTGCCCTACAATCTAAATTTGATGAACTTGAAAACGCAGGTGTTTTTGCTAAGCCCGAACAGGTTAATGTATCAGTCGAATACCTGAACCTCTCTTTTCTTGTGAAAAAACCAAATGGTGGCCATCGCCTTGTAACATCTTTCGGTGAAGTTGGTCGCTACAGTAAACCTCAACCATCCCTTATGCCCCAAGTCGATAATGTCCTGCGAGATATCGCTAAGTGGAAGTTCATAATAATAACTGACCTCCTACAGTCCTTCTACCAAATCCCTCTGGCTCATGATTCCATGAAATATTGTGGTGTTTCCACCCCTTTTAAGGGAATTCGTGTATATACACGCTGCGCTATGGGCATGCCCGGCTCTGAAACTTGTCTTGAAGAACTGATGAGTCGTATCCTTGGTGACCTTATTCAACAAGGTCGTGTTGCCAAGATAGCTGATGACCTGTATGTGGGTGGAAATACACCTGAAGAGGCTCTCTTTAACTATGAGTGTGTGTTACAAGCTCTGTCCAAGAATGATCTCCGCCTCTCTGCCCGGAAAACCCTAATTTGTCCTAGGTCTGCCACAATCCTTGGTTGGATTTGGTCAGATGGCTGCCTTAGCGCTAGCCCACACCGCCTTCTCACCTTACAATCCACACCTCAGCCATCAACTGTACACAGCCTGAGATCTTTCATTGGTAGCTATAAAGTTCTCAGTCGTGTTCTGAAAGGATACGCTGGCCTCCTACATCCACTAGAGAAAGCCGTTGCTGGCAAACCCTCTCGTGAAAAGATTGTTTGGACTGATGACTTATCACATGCTTTCACCCAAGCAAAAGTTGCACTACGGCAGGCTAAGGTTATAACCATTCCCTTACCACAAGATCAATTGTGGATTGTCACTGATGCCTCTGTAAAGCCAGGTGGTCTTGCTGCAACTTTATATGCATTGCGAGATGGCAAATTACTTCTAGCAGGTTTCTTCAATTCCCAGCTAAAAAAGCATCAAATTACTTGGCTGCCCTGCGAATTAGAGGCCCTCGCCATTGGCACAGCTATTAAGCATTTCTCCCCATACATTGTCCAGTCTCACCACATTACACAAGTCCTCACAGACAGTCGCCCATGTGTACAAGCTCAGGAAAAGCTTTCACGTGGTGAGTTTTCCGCCAGTTCAAGGGTTTCAACTTTTCTTTCCCTTGTCAGTCGTTTTCAGATTCATGTCCGCCATATAACCGGTGCTGCTAATCTCCCATCTGACTATAGCAGTCGTCACCCTATAATATGCAGAGAAAAAACCTGCCAAATTTGCAAATTTATTAATGAATTGAAGGACTCCGTTGTACGTGAGATTTCCGTTAAAGACATTACTGATGGAACCGTCAAGATGCCTTTCATGAGCCGTGTCGCCTGGCATGCTACTCAACAAGAGTGTTCTGACCTTCGTCGTGCTCACGCTTACCTAACGCAAGGTACTCGACCATCAAAAAAACTTACCAATATCCCTGATGTAAAGCGTTATCTCCGCTTTGTGACCATTGCGAGTGATGGTGTGTTAGTGGTACGTGATGTACAGCAGTTCCAGCCAGTCAGAGAGAGAATAGTGGTCCCCCGTGCAGTGCTGCATGGTTTAATCACTGCTATTCACCTCAGATTTAATCACCCTTCACCTCATCAACTTAAACTACTTGTATCTCGCTACTTTTATGCCCTTGACGTGGACAATGCTTTAAAAGTTGTATCAACTTCTTGCCATCACTGTTTGTCCCTGAAAGCCTTAAGTCCACATCTACTAGCTCAGTCTACTGGACCACCCCCTGACAAAATTGGTCTTTCATTCGCCTGTGACATAATGCGCCGATATAAGCAGTTTATAATGATTTTACGGGAATCCTCTTCATCATTCACTATGACTTCCCTGATTGACTCTGAAAAACATGATCATGTTCGAGATTCGCTCTTGATCATGTGTGCTGAACTACGACCACTGGGCGATGATCAGTTGACAATACGCGTTGATGCGGCACCTTGCTTTGTTGCTCTTGTGAAAGACCCTGTCCTACTGAAGCACAATATCACACTAGAAGTTGGTCGCATCAAAAATGTTAATAAAAATCCGGTTGCAGAAAGAGCGGTTCAAGAGCTTGGTATAGAATGCCTTAAACTATCTCCAGAAGGTGGCCCCTTATCAAAAGTTACACTTGCATTAGTCACCGCCAATTTGAACGCTCGCATCAGAAAAGGTGGTTTATCTTCTCGTGAAGTCTGGACACAAAGGGATCAAATATGTGGTGACCAGTTACCAATACGAGACCAAGACTTGATCTTACAACAACACCATGCTAGGAAGATGAACCATCAGCCCAGTATTGCATCAAAGCTATCCGGTAGACCACCCCCATCAATCCCTCGTTTTAAAGTTGGGGAACTTGTTTTTTTGCACTGTGATGGAGCTAAAACAAATGCTCGCCCCAAATATATGATAGTTGACATTGTAGGAGACTTGTACAAAATAAGGAAGTTTACACTATCCCAATTTCGCTCCAAAACTTACGAAGTACGTGCTTCTGACTGCTATCCTGTAACACCTTCCCCTATGATTTCTACAGATGAGCCTATTCGTGGGATTAATCCCCCCGACGATGACTCCGAATCTGATTGTGAGAGTACTACTCAACTTGATATTGAGCTAAACTCAATTAATGATCCACATCCTCCCATACCCCCAGTTCTCACAGAAGTTGTTCAAGATGAATATGCTTTCACTGACATTGAACCTAATGAATTGCAGCCATTAGATATGTTGCATGCATCGCCTCATACAGCCCCT
The DNA here is from genome assembly GCA_964017125.1 of Flabesymbios commensalis. NCBI lineage: Eukaryota > Metazoa > Annelida > Polychaeta > Terebellida > Flabelligeridae > Flabesymbios > Flabesymbios commensalis. The sequence goes on along the minus strand of OZ024913.1, from coordinate 45,533,001 downwards.
AGTCCAGAGACTAATTCACAATCATCTTCTTTGAATGAAACACCAAGCCGTCTACCTCGCTCAAGGCAAGCTCCTGCTTGGCAGCGCTCCGGAGATTGGATGATGAACTAACATATGATGTAACAACATATTGTATCACTGCTTAACAGTAATTGTTTTCACTCTTCTCTGCATCATCCCAAAAGAATCAGAAGGCACTCACACCACACATTTTACCAGACATTTAGCCTAACATTAAATACTTATTGTAATAATACAATGTTTAGATAATATGTTCTTTTGTCACTATTATTTTAATCTGAGATTGTTTGAGATTGATTGTTTAATTCATATTACTAGGATAAAGGAAAAAGTACAATCACGCCATACTGTACTATAGCTTAACATTGATAGTATTTCATACTACACTACGCTATGTCCTGTATCACTTTCAGTAGTTCGTTTTGGTTTGTTGTGTCTTCTGATTAAACATCACAATTGAATGAGAAATTGGTTTCCTTATTTACTGGCGCTGAGGACTGGAGCGTTAGCATTAGATTCTATACTGATATCTTGAAAACAAGACAGCCTCATTTTTATGACACAGCCTGGGTTTGGACGTCATCGTCCAAACTTGGTTGTTGTCACTATTGACTACCTTCATCTTATTATTAATTTACGCACGATTTTGGCCGCGCTAATTCGCACTCAGTTTACACGTAATCGACTTCAAACTTCGGCACAATGATCCTTATGTATTGACTTAGGTTGCTATAGCTTTTTATGGCAATCTGCCTAGTGGATCTGGACCTGATCCAGATTTCATAGATCCACTATGTGGATTGCCATTGTCAATTTTTGAAGCGCTATTTCTCACTCAGTTTACAAGTAATCGGCGCCAAACTTTGGCACAATCCTTAGGTATTCAGGTACCAGGCTGTAACTTTTTTCAGTGATCCTGCCAGTGGATCCAGAATTGTTCAGGATTTTGTAAATCTACTATGTGTGCTAATGTTGGTAGAGTGATTTACATGTTGGTTGATCAATTCAATGGGACAGTCCTTCAACACAATGCGTCTTTGTTATGTGGACGCCGCGTTATGGTGGTGGCTTGTACTGGGCTTCCCGACCGGCTTGACCCTCTATCTAATTACCAGGGGGTAATAATTAAAATACATATGTATATCCAATAATGTTTCAGTGATGGGCCAGCATCGCGAACAGTGGCCCAGCATTGAACCAACATTGGGTGTTTGATATCAATAGTAGAAACATTTTAAATGCCAGATTTAAATATCAAAATAACAGTTGCAATTGCAGAGAATTGTTCCAAATGTTCTAAATGTCTCAAATGCCCGAAATGTAAAATTGTTTCAAATGTTCCAAATGGTCTAAATGCTCCAAAATTTCCAAATATCGCAAAAAATCGTAAAAGTCAAAGTCCAAACTTTACTGTTCCTTGAAAAGTAAAAGTCATTTCTAGTTTATTGTTGCATTTTAATCAAAAAAATTATTTCTCCTTCCATCACTGGTAAAAATGTGTTCATTGTTTTCCTTCAGTACATTGTGTAGCCGAATGGGGACATGTATATGTAATATTATTGTGAAACATTCACAACTTTCATGTGATTTAGTGTCTTTGATGAACGTAATAATTTGATCACTTTTATGACTCCCATGTGGAATCTGTTCAGGTATATTTCAGAAAATTCGTTCAATTGAACTAATTAATTGTATTAAGCTTTGACGTGGAACAAAAGCCCCACACCATGAATATTCAAATATTGCTTCTTAAACAGAAATGTATGCGATTTTTTATTGGCATCAAAATTACTTTACATCGATCACATGCAGATCGCGACACTTTGCGACAAAAATATCCACTGATATACAAGAATAGTCTCCTCCTCAATGGCAATACCAGTTTGTGGCGTGAATAACTTCAGCATTGAACAAGCTAATTCTGTGACAGAATCACTCAGATCAGGTGAATCAGCTGTAACAGTAAACATGGTAACATGCTTTATATCAGCAAAATTTTTCTGTTCTGGTATATTCCGAATGATAAACATGACAAATGCTCCGTTTACTAGACTATGAAGTATAGTAATAATGTTTGACCTTATCTTGGTTTTCTTTGCCCGTATCTACCCTTGGACACATCGTCACCTGCCAGCAAATACATGAACCAATGATGCTGTAATGCTGGACCAGCATTAAAAAACGTTGGACCAGCGTCACACTATAATTGGGTCAACGTCTCGTATCAGCTGGGCGTCACCTGTTGATTGTAAACAATGATTATGCATACTTTTTTATACGGGCGCATCAACCCCTGAAGTACGAAGGGTCAGAAGACAATTAAAAAGTATTGATAGCTATTATAACCACCAAGTTATTGGATAAAAAATAAAAGTAAACCGCCGTCAATACTTAATTTTCTCATTTGCATGATGTAAAGTATGTATTGTTTTAAGAGGATCAATGTCATAATTACTCGTCGAAATATGCTAAAATCATACTTGATTGATGGTAAAAGCCTTAGTTCCAACCCCCAATACCGGGGGAAAGAACTGAGAGCGATTTCACGTTTTGGGTGGAGTCGACCTTCTTCTTGTACATGATCATTGATATAACTTAGGTCTGGGCTAAGATATTTATCCTTAAAAATATCAACTTTCGTATTATTAAAAATAAGTTTTTGGCCTCAGCCTCTGCAGGAGAAGGCATTACAGATTGATATAATTTATACATTTCTGGCGTGAAATACGACCGAATAACACCTTTTAGTGCATTTTGAGCTCCAAGTTCAAGTTCAAGTGTTTATTCTTTAAGCCTGACATGGAGGAATACAAGAAAATAACAGTGAATGTAATAAGCAAAACATACAATATAACACATAATAATGTATACATTATTATACAATCGATTACAGTTTTTTCACTTCACCCTTTCTAAAATAATCTTAATGAAATTCGCCAAACTACGTAATTTTGTTTTATCATTCATTATGCGTTTGAATTTGGGTGCCGACGGGTGTATATGACAATACTTCGGTAGGTATGTGCGTCTCTGATCAGCAAAAAATGAACAGTTAAATATATAATGAAAATTATCACCAATTTCTGACTGAGTACATTTAACGCATACTCTTTCAGATCTTGGGATGTTTTTATAAATGCCAGTTTCTACAGGTAATTTGTGATTTCTGCACCTAAAACGACTAAAAACGGTTCTTAATTTCATAGGTAGAAAAGTAATGTAGATATCTAACGGTATGTCCGACTTATACATACGGTAATTTATACATTTTGCATTTTATGCTACATCATCTGTCCAAGTCTGAAGGTATTGATCCTTAAGTCTAGTTTTAAAAACTTTTTTTAAAATATTCTAGTGTACGGGGTATCTTTTGATCTCGCCGAACATATCCAAACCCAGCAGACAATAAAGTAGATTTGACAAAAGATAGCCAGGGTGAATTATAAATACCTAGATTATATTTTATACAATAAATTATACATTTTTACTGACAGTTTTGAAACTGGGCCTGAAATAATACGTGCCCAAAATAAAATACATCTTGATGTGTATTCATTATTCAATGGATAACGGCCCAATTCGAAGATGTGGTGCTTTTATTAACACTTAATATATATTTACAATATCTCAAATGGAGCTTTTCGATGATATCGTTATTTTCATAGGCCCAAATCTCACTTCCATATAAAAGTATTGGTGTGACAAGCTTGTCAAAAAGGTCTAGCTGTAAATCAATCGGTAAATTCAACTCTCTAGATTTTTTTAAAAGTGAAAACATAGCTCTACTCGCTTTATTAAAAACATTTTTTTTAGCTTTGCCAAACTTTCCATTAAAATTGAATACAATACCAAGGTAGGTGAAATTGTCTATGACATCAATACTTGAATTTCGAAAGTTAAACTTGGGATATTTTCGAACTTTTCCTCTTGAAAATATTACTATTTTTGTTTTGCTGGTATTAATATTTAACTTCCATATATTACAGTACGACTGCATAGCATCTAATGACATTTGAAGCTCTGTTGGTGACTCTGCGAGAATAACTGTGTCGTCTGCATATAAAATAATGTACATTTTAATATATTCGTAAAGATCATCATCATTTTCTGTCAGTTCGGAAATATATGCTAAACCACCGTATTTTAAACTAAGGAAACTTTCCAGATCTGATAAATAAATCGAGTATAACAAAAGCGATAAATTATCACCTTGTCTGACCCATATCTCTGACTTAAATACATTTGATAATTTACCATTCATTTTTATATAGCATTTGGCATTTGAGTACAGGTTTTTTATTACGTTTAGTATTTGGCCATTTATATTCAAAGATAGCATTTTTGTCCATAGACTAACTCGGGAAACATTGTCGAAAGCTTTTTTGTAATCTATAAAACAACAATATATACGTTTCCGTTTATTGAGATATAAATCAATAAATGTTTTGAGGACAAAAACGTGATCAATGGTAGAATGTCCTTTTCTGAAACCACCTTGCTCGGAACCAATTAGGCCATAGCCATCAATAAATATACCTAACCTTTGGTTTAGGACTGACGTGAATAATTTTCCGAAACAACTAACAATTGAAATACCCCTGTAATTATCAGGGTTACATATGTCGCCTTTGTTCTTGTACAAAGGTATAATATTACTGATACACCACTCTTCTGGGACTATTCCCGTTTGTAATACCAAATTAAAAAGTTTTGTAAGTTCACATTAATCATAGAATCACATGACGATTTTAAAAATTCGCTTAATAATTGATCATTGCCACAAGCTTTATTTTTTTTCTATTTTTTCATAGATTTTTTAACTTCATCTGGTTCAAAAGGTTTGTTTAATTCTACATTTAAATTGTCAATATTTGTGTTATCAGTTACATCTCCTTCGTAGCTTTTACTGTCATTAGTGTTAAGTTTTTTAAAATGTTCAACAAATATCTGCATTGATATTTTTTTACCTCTTGTCTAGTGTGATCGTCAGCTGATTTATTTATAATCTGCCAATACACTTTTGGATCGGTCGATTTCAGATTTCGTATTTTGTTTTGCATGTCTTTTTGATATTTATTGAAGGCTTTATTCAATGATGCTTTGCATATGATTTACTACTAGCTGTCAAGTAGTCTGTTTTGGCTTCCTGAGTTTTCTTACTGTTGTAAATACGTCTAGTTTTGGTAAAACGTTTTCTATGTTTTTCACAATCAGAGTCATACCATGGCTTATGATCAAGTGTTCGAGCTCTTTTCTGTTTAGTAGCTCCCCTTTTATTTATTAATTCCAAAGTATCCGCTGTCTCTAGTAAAATGTTACAAATACTCTGTGCTATTGCATTAATAGAAGTCTGATCATCGACACCGCTTCGTAGCATATTGTTAAGCTGTAAATCAATATCATTTATTTTATTTTGATGTTTATGTGACAATTCATGTTTAAACATACATTCTGTGTCTGATTTCCAAGTAGGTTTAATCGGTGCAAGTTTATATACTGCATCATCTATTAAATCATCCTCGGTTTCACTATTTGCATTATTATATTTTACGTTGTAAGCTAAAGTACATATAACAGGATTATGAATATCTGATAGCATAGGGTTAAAATCCTCAACTACAAACATTTTCACTATGGGAAATAAATCATGAGACATAACAATATAATCAACCAAACTAGTCCCTTTACATGTAGTTTTACCAATATTACAATCTTCTCCACACCGTCCATTTGCGATGTATAGCCCCATATTTTTACAAAAGTCAACAAATCGATAACCGTAATTGTTACATATATCATCACCACTAGACATGCGTAGGCTTATGTTACATACATTCAGTGCGTGTGGATGAATCAACAATTCATTTTCAAAATCATCACAGCTGTCCATACGTGTTTCAGTGAGTAAATTATCAGACATTTCAGCTGTCCTGGAATTAAAGTCACCCATAAGACAAATTTTACAATTTTCAACATTCCCTTTCAGATATATTAAATTATTTTCTAAATCATCAAACGGATTTATGTTGGAATATGGGCTATTTTCGGGGGGGGGGGGGGATATACACCACCCCCAATAAAATAGTATCTTTTTCAGAACAGAATTGTACCCATAATATATCTAAGTCATCTGCCATATTACAATCGCTGTTTTCAACCTTCTTAATGTTAGGTAAAATCTGGTTCTTTATTAAAAATGCAACGCCACCGTATGATCTTTTCTTCTCTGAGTGAAGTCATGATGATTTCATGTCCTAATGAGCGCCGGCCGACACGATCCTTTGAGCTCTTGATACACGTTGTCAAAACACACCCATTGCGACTTAACCCTTTGAGTCACATCATTATTTTGGCAAAATTTTATGCAAAATATAATGTTAGCGTATACTCTTTCAAAATAACAAATGCATGATTGTACGAAAGCGTAGGGTAGCGTATTTATGCCACATTTAATTTTTTTTATGTGCTATGATAAAAGATAATTATTGACCTCACAAGTGCGCGCTCTTTATAGGCTACATCGTGTGTGACGTCATATAATGACAAGCCTATTGACTTGTGCTTCACTATTTATGTTTTGTACGCACTTTCAAGCGTGGCTCAAATGGTTAATTACATGCTTTTTCCTCGTGGTTGGGAGTTTCATCTTTGTTACTTAAATTTTTTGGGGTACATTTTATCGTGTGATTTGCTTGGTCAACTTTATAAATTATCTTGTTAAGAAGATTGATTCGCTGAGTAAACATTTGTGATGGCGCTCACTTTAATGCAATAGACAATATTAATTTTATAAATCAATGATAATTGTCTCAGGGAATTTGTTTAACAAAGATTGATTAACTCTGGAGGCGATAACCACTTTGGCTGCTTTTATGCATTTATGCCAATTTGTGGTTGACTCACTGATTCCTTTCGTGAACTGTGTTTCCTGTGGGCCATACTTTGGCATTGCCACTGCGGCCTTATGGGGTTTCAGATAGGTCTTGTTGTCAGGAACATATGTTTTTGGCCTTTTTCCTCATTTTTGGGAGTTTCATCTTTGTTACTTAATTTTTTTGAGTACATTTTATCGTGTGATTTGTAGGGCAAAAATTTACAAATAATATAAATAAATAAGAGGAGCAATTGTTGTTTCTAGGATTTGATTTAGCAAGAATTGATAAACTCTGGAGGCGATAATCACATTGGCTGATGCCAATTTGTGGTTGACCCACTGATTCCTGTCAGGATTTGTTTCATGTGGGCTATTTTCAAAACTATGTTTTTGGCACCTTTCCTCTTTGATTGGAGTTTTCTTTTTTTGTTACTTTTGGTCAATGAAGCATACCTACCAGCTACTCCTAATCACAAATTAAAATATACAATATTAGTGCTCATGACGATATTTTAAAAAAAAATTCATGTTAGGAAGTTAAGATTTAACGTTCTCATTAGTAATAATTTAAATTAATGAGAAGAGATATAGTTGATAATCTCTTGATTTCATTTTATATAATTAATGCAATTATTCCAATTTGTGATGATTCTGGAATAATCCCTGGCTGGTTTCCCTGTAGGCCATTCTCTGGCTTTGCCAAAGTGACCTTAGGTTTCAAGTGGATCCTACGAAATTATGTTTTGGGTCACCTTTTTCTTTCTAAGTTTTCTTCTTTGTTGTTTTTTTTGTAAAGCTTAGTGATCCAGCTGCTTTGAAATTAAATAATAATAATTAAAAAAAAGTCAATAAATACAAGGTCAGTTACAACAAGACTTGGCCAGTTGTTACAGGCCGCAGTAATTATTGCATGCCTTATACGCCAACTACATGATGCTCTATGTCTAGCTTGATTGATCTAGCATCAGGACTTGCGCCAGCTGCTGAAATCAGTGCTAGTAATGATGGACAGGATGCATCCGGACTTGCGCCAGATGCAATACACTTCATGAAGAACCAAACATATGATTATTCATTTGTTAGTTCGGCAGGACTTGCGCCAGCCGTTTTAACTATAGCAAACATGATGGGGAGTGATTTGCCAACTGGATTTGGGCCAGTTGGTTTTTGATACAATATCCACAAGCTCATTCTTACAGGTGGAATTAGTTTAATCTAGCATCAGGATTTGCGCCAGCTGCTGAAATCAGTGCTAGGAAGGATGGGCAGGATGCATCCGGACTTGCGCCAGATGCAATAAACTTTGTGAAGAACCAAACATATGATTTTCCTTTTGTTAGTTCGGCAGGACTTGCGCCAGCTGCTCTAACAATAGAAAACATGATGGGGAGTGATTTTCCAACCCGATTTCGGCCAGTCGGTTTTTGATACAATATCCACAAGCTCATTCTTACAGGTGGAATGAGTTTAATCTAGCATCAGGATTTGCGCCAGCTGCTGAAATCAGTGCTAGCAAGGATGGGCAGGATGCATCCGGACTTGCGCCAGATGCAATAAACTTTGTGAAGAACCAAACATATGATTTTTCATTTGTTAGTTCGGCAGGACTTGCGCCAGCTGTTCTAACAATAGAAAACATGATGGGGAGTGATTTGCCAACCCGATTTCGGCCAGTCGATTTTTGATACAATATTCACAAGCTCATTCTTACGGGTGGAATTACTTTGAATGTGAATGATTTATGTCCTTTTTCTTCTCCCGTAGAAGAGAAGAAAAAGCTAAAATTTTGCTTTTTCGTCAATAACTGCGTGAGTAAGGAATTATTATTAGTATTATTTTTTTTTTTTTTAATTTTTTTTTTTAGAATTCTTTAGATCTTGCTTTTGAATGTATATGTAAACAACATTTTTAGTGAATACAGCAATACTCAAGATGTGGACCATTTTTCTCATGTTCCTAATTTGCTTCAAATCTTTCTAAATCTATGTTTTGTGGTATTCTTATGTTTTAAAAGTGTGTCTGCAATACCTGGGTCAGCTCAAAATAAGGTCTGTATACTTCTGTGGTCAGATTTTACACTTACAGAAAATAAAATTCCACTGACATATAAATCCAGCCAGTCAAAACACTACTCAGACTTGCTTCAGGAATTATAAATACAACAGATGTTATGATAATGTGTCCCTTATTATGATCTACATTTGGAAATTTTAATTATTTGGTTATCTATTCATTACATGTAAATTTCAAGTTTCACTTCTGTAGACATCCTGATTTCAATTTAAAAACTAAATTTCAGACTATATAGCACTTCAACATTTAGAATTAGTGTTGTTTCTGATGCCGCAAGTAATGGTGGATTAGACAGATGAGAGGTTGGAATTCATATGTGCTCTTACGATGCATTCGTAAGTTTGTGTTGTGGGGGTCAGACACTTTGTGTCTGTGTGCCGTTTTCATACCCTCCTCAACAACAGATAATCTTGTTTAATAATGTTATTGATAGATTTTGTCAGTATTATGTAATTTGTATGTAATGATACAAGAGTCAATGTTCATTAATATATTAATGTGAACAATTAGTAGATTGTTATTGATAGGTTTGGTTTTGTGTGAACAATTACTAGATTGTTATTGATAGTTTGGTTGATATTATCTAATTTGTTTGTAATGATACAAGAGTCAAAGTTCACATTTAAATAGTAGATTAGATCAATCAGAGACATGTATAAATATTCATAGTAGATTAGATCAATCAGAGACATGTATAAATAGTCCTAGTAGATTTGATCAATTTGAGACATGTATAAATATTCATAGTAGATTAGATCAATTAGAGACATGTATAAATATTCACTGGTTAATCCTGTTAACTGACTGTCAAGTAAATTTATACCTATTTTGGTCTTAGGGCTTCACTCTGTTACAACCACGTTTACATTAACAACATTTGAAGTGAAGCCCTTTTTATTTGTAGTCGTTTAATTTGATGTTTATTTTTAATAAACAAATTTTCCCCATTTTATGTGTCTGTTTTTTATACGATAAAGATATATTTTAACTTGTCTCCTTGGTTCTTTCCTTAATTATATCCTGGACATTTAGTATCCTGGCTCACAAGGAAGACCAATACAGTTATGTTTACAAAATATTAAGCTGTCTATCTCACTCAAGCAGCCTAAAGCCGGGCCTCGGAGTTCGGGAACTCCTGCTCTAGTATTTCTATAAAAAGATTTTTTTAAACATCATAAGTGCCAGATTCATCAGAGTAAGCATTTCTTCTTCTTTATCATATTTTGTTTTTACCTGACCTAGGCTGACCCAACCTGCTAATCAAATCTGTCCTGCTTACAAACATAACGATCGCGACAAAAACTACCAAAATAATTCAATACGAAGATAGATTAAAACTGTTTTCAACATTCCACAAGCAAGACTGCTTTTGTTGCAAAACTAAATAATATTTCGAGGACAATAATGTGTTTTTACCTTATGTCAAGATTGTTGGGTAAAGTGAAGCCTAAAATCCATTTAGTTTATGGAAATGATTTTATTATCTATCATCTGATTCATGAATAAATTTAAAATGAAATTTGGCCTACTGAACATGATAATGCATTATGTCTTTCTTTATTGTCTCCTAAACATTGTAGCTGTTGTTTGAATTGTTTTATTACTTATATCCACATTTTCCAAATATTGCTCTTAAGATTTTTTTTATATTGGAGCATTACTTATGTTCTCATTTAGTTTGTATTTAGAAGCATCTCAAATACTTAAATGGGTAACAAACAATTACCTTTTCAAAACATCCTATGATGTGGGTGAGTGAAAACCATCATTTAGCCATTTTAGGGAACCTCACGAAAATAACCATAAAAAAAGTTTCTGGCTTGGGACTTTTTTTTTGTTATTTTGGATGGTAATGTACTCCAAAAAATCGAAAAAGCTTCTGCTGCAATTGTTTTCCTATGTTCACTACTTTTTGGCTTATTAATACCCTGAACTAAATGTCTTATGGCCTTGAAGTGGTGTCACATCCACTCAAGGCATGTAGAGAAAGTAAACCATAACTGAGTTCTGGATTCAGATTTGTTTTCAGTGTGAAGATCAGATGCACACTGTCTGTCTTGATGTAATCATGTACATGTTTGTGGGATCAGCGTCTTACCCTGCGTCGGGGCCGCTCGGGTTTACGGATGCTGAAGAGTATTCGTTGCCCGGGGGCCAGATCGACATTAGTGTTCCCTAGCCTAACATACGATATTGGAGACCCTCACTTAACATAAGATATGTTTTCATAGTAATCCGACAGATCAGCATGATGTATCAAGAGGTGAAAAATATCCGTGTCGTCTGCCATAACACCTGTTGGTTTAGCTTGTGCTGACTTGCAGGCCACGGTACATATCTTATAATCTGAATCACCTTCTGTATGATGGACGGTAATGTCTACATTGGCCATGTATTCAGCAGAATTAGCCAGAAATGCTTTATAATCATGATGAGGCTCAATTCTGCAGATACTGAGACTGATGCACCAACATAATTTCCCATTCTACGATTATGTGCTTCGTCTTTAGTGGGCCTACTAAGGCAGTGTAATGCAATCCCACGTAATCCAATACTGTATTATTGACTCACTGACCAAATTATATGGATTTTGCTCAATTACTGGTTGAAATGGGGGCCCTTTTGGAGTCAAATTATGTTGAAAAGCATTTGTTAACATTTTTTCCATTAAATATTTCTGCATTTAAGGACCTAAAAATCTGAATTATTTATATTTCAGGTCTAATTTGACCTTGACCTCAGTTTGACTTCTTAGAAATTTGAGATGTGAACAAGTGGAATCATTGAAAAAGATAGTGCGAAAAGACATGTGGCTCTACGATGTTTAGTTCTCAAACGATAGAGATTTATTAAAAAAAATACATAAATTACTGGCATAGGCCTAATGGCGGCCATTTTAGATTTTACTCGTAAACGAGGCTTTTCCCCAAGGTCGATTCGGGTGGGGTTTTACGTGTTGTTTCACATAGCGCCAACGAGTAAAATTATGTTGAAAAACATCTGTTAACATTTTTGTAAATAAAATATTTTGGTATTTGTGCACTTACATATACTAATTGTTCACATTTTCAGGTTTAATTTGACCTTGACCTTGAAAATAGCGTCAGTTTGACCTCTTAAAAATTTGAAATATAAACAAATAAAATCCATTAAAAAAATAGTGCGAAAAAAACATTAAGTGTGGTTCTACGATGTTTAGTTCTGAAATGAAAAATATAAAAATTACTGGTTTAATAATGACAGCCATTTTGGATTTTACCCGAAAACGAGGCTTTCCCCAAGGAGGATTCGGGTGGGGTTTTATGTGTTGTTTTAAATACTTCCACCGAGTCAATTTATGTTGAAAAGCATTTGTTAACATTTTTGTCAAATAATTATTTTGGCATTTGTGCACCTAAAAAATGTACGTTTTTTATATTTTTGGTTTAATTAGACCTTGACCTTGAAAATGATCTCAGTTTGACCTCTTAGAAATTCGAAATGTAAATAAATATAATCCCTTGAAAAAATAGTGCTAAGAAACATATTATATGTGGCTCTACGATGCTTAGTTCTGAAACGATAGCGATTTATTAAACAATATATATAAATTAATCACATTTTCAGGCTCAATTTGACCTTGACCATGAACATGACCTCAGTTTGACTTTTCAGGAACTTTAAATGTGAACAAATAGAATCATTTAAAAAAAGAAAATAGTGCGAAAAGACATAATTATTATATGTGGCTGTCCGATGTTTAGTTCTCAAATGATAGCGATTTATTAAAACTTTATACAAATTAGGCCTACTGGTTTAATGGCGGCCATTTTGTATTTTACCCGGTAACAAGGCTTTCCCCAAGAAGGATTCGGGTGGGGTTTTATGGGTTTTTACATGGCCCCATTGAGTCAAATTCCGTTGAAAAACCTTTGTTAACATTTTTGTCCATTAAAAAATATTTATTGCCTGTACTATAATCATACCAGAAAGCGAACACGCAAACCAGTCATTTTCGGGTCAGGGTATGGTAACCAACCAATGAATTCATACCTCAAAATAACCTCCAAATATACACCCTATTCCTGGGGGGGGGGGGGGAGTTCCCTGACTAAATCTGGGAAGTTTCCTTAGAATAGTGTAGGCCTATGATTAACATTCATATCAGGGGTCCACACTAGTGTTACAAGTATGTTATTTTTCCTTATTTTTTGTGGTCATCTCAGATTACATTAACAAATATTATGATTTAGCAAACGAAAATAATCTTTTAATGTAAATTAAAAGCAATGACATGACAATTTATCCATTTCAGGAGATTTTGGTAGTTTTGACGGCGGCCATATTGGCAACTTTGAATGAAACAGGAAAGAAAGGTGGCTGAACAAAAATCACTCATGGAGGTAGGGTCCTGCAGAGGGTTCACATTAAACCATCTGGGATCATGGACTAGGGTACGGTATTGTGGTCGTTTACAATTGGCGACCATCTGTGATTTATGTGACCCATATCTTGGAAGGTCTTTCTTTAGTTAAAGCTTTATACAGGATAAAAAAACACCAAATTTAACGTGATCAGGTGGTTTTACTTTTGACAAAACACTGTTTTCTTGGTTGCTAAGAGTCGTTTTTAAAATGCGTTTCAACGGCCATTTGAAAAATGGCTGTTACACCATTTTTGCCCGGGTTGTCAAAATTCAACAACCGACTTCTTTCTTAAGGAGGACCCCTGAGGTAGCCCCTGGGTGCCATACAGGTATATAGCTATGCCCATGTGCACATCGCACAGATTAATGATGCAAGAGAACATTGCGTCCTTATCACTGACCATTCTGGTCGGCGATTTTCAACCACGCATGTAACATGTGTAATGAATTATCTCCATTGCAATTAATGCATGTACAGATGTGGATTTCGCAAAAATGCGAATTTGGTAAAGGAAGAGTTAAATATTTAATCTCTAGGTCTATGTCTATAAATACTTAGTACATAATTGCATTATGCATTTCTTATATTACTCAAATAAACAGTCAAAAATTTCTTAGTAGGCCTACGCATTCTATGCAGGTTTATAGGCCTATGGCAGGCTCTGAACTAGATATACTGTAGATCTGGTGATATTTGCTCGCGAATTTCGCAAGTAGGACAAGTTCGCGAATTCAAGAATCTCGCTAAAATGTTATTTTAATAGCGCTACTAAAGACAAATGAAAATTCACGAATCATAAACTTCGTGAAAAGTCCCAAAATCAGAAATTCGCGAAAATTTAAGCTCGCGAAAATTGCCAGATCTACAGTATATTATAGCAAGATATTGCTGTCTTCATGTTAATATAAAATTAACTATAATCTTAAAGTAAATTTACCGTTTTCATCATTGAACTATATTGCAATAGTCAGTCATCCCACCCACTTTTCTATAAAATTATAGAGTTACCGTTTCCCACCATGGGAGTTGCAGTATCTCGCATCAATAGCTTACACTGCACTTACTCAGAAATGTAAAACAATGAAGATGCGACTTATGTACCAAAAGAAACTTAAATTGCTGCATCAAAGGTGTGCGTTTCACAGCCACGGGCCGCAGTTAGCAAATAATTTACCAGCGCATATCATCTTTGCATGTTTGTATATGAGTACGACGATATATATAGTGAACGTTGATGGAAATGAGTCGGCGAAATATATAGACCTACGTTAATACCGGTATGAAAACGTAACAAATAAATTTCACATCGTGCGCGAAATTTCGGGACTGCAAGCCCCTAAATGTCACCTAGACTCACACCGTTGGCGCGTCAGTAAAGCACGTGGTATCATCCCGTGTGGTGTATGCGTATATACAACTTAGGCATGCATGGATGTGCATTTTGCAGACATGCATGTATCGTGTATACGCGTAACGTTAGATATTTATCAATCATCATGACATAGGCCTGGGCCTACTATCGACCACTAGAAAATCCCCGACGTGTTTATAATGATGTATTGTACAATGTCAGCGTGTCAGTTTATTGAGCAGTTAATTCTTCTGACATAGAGTAACAGTGACATGACATAACTAATCAGTTTGTACTATACCCTGCCTAATGAGTCATGTTCATTCACGCCTCAAGGAGGCTACACTCACGGCATAGGTCATAACGGCTCCAACAAACCTATACTGACCTTTCACAGCTCAATGCTCTCGCCTGAGCGATCAGATATGTCAGACAGGTTAATAAGTGATCAAGACGCATATATCGTGCACCTGTTCTATATCGCGCAGGAGCTAAATAAAAAAAAAGTAGCTTGGTATAGTCCAGTAATCACGGTATTGATGATAAACATTTTTATGATTTTGAGTTAATAAATTAAATTAACAGTAAACATACAGACGTTCTGTTTATCCTCCATATTGGGAATACAGTAGCTCAAGTTACCGTACTCCGTACTGGTTTCGCGTGATTGTGGACGATTTAATAACAGTGTCATCAATGATCATCAATAAACTAGCCGAACCATTTCCCTAAATTATCTTTCTCATTATAATGCATAAAATGCCTAGCACAGTTTTGACTAACATACAGTACAGCTCACTCGTCACCTACGTGTCGCGACACAGCACGACATAATAATGACACGACATGGCTGGAACAGAAACCTTGGCGAGCCCGTACAAGTTGTTCTGACCTGCCACGACGGCCGGTATGGCCGGACAAGTCCAGTCATTTTGTGCACACATTTTGTACAAATAAACTACATCTCGTCGCTACCTGTCGTGTCGTGACGGCCAGTATGGCCGGACAACTTCAGACATTTTGTACACAATTTGGCTGAGATGTATGGATATTTTTCCGGCCATGTCGGGACGGCCGGACATGGTCCGACAAGCACACACATTATGTGAGATGGCCGGTCAAGCATACACAATTTGTCGTGCTGTGTCGCGACTTGACGTACGTCACGAATGAGCTGTAGGGGCCTACTGTAGGCTTACTCTCTATACAAGTTCGCAAATGTTTCATATTGTCACAGAGAGCAACTACACGATCAAACTGAAAATAATCTTTATTAGTCAAAATTCGTACAATATTATAGCAACAGTTTGTTCAATTTTCACTGTATATGCGACATAATTGCTACGTTTTCAAACAAGCACAATCTTTAAGGGCGGTTTGATAAATGCACCTGCCACTTAGATTTCAAATGAAGATAATAATACACCAGTTACCATTTCTATGCCATTAATGTTGCGAGCCATCACTGCAGCATCTATTGAATGCTAAACCTTCCATTCAATTAAATTGTTTGCTTTTAATTACGAGTATTTAATTACATCTGTTAAGTCAACTGTGTTAGGAAAGTTTGTATATCGAATGATAGAATTTGAATTACGGGCGACAAAAAATCGCTTTATAAGATTAGATGTCTATGTTGGAAAGGTCTGCAAATGTTATAACAACGACAAATTGAAAAAAAAAAAAAATTAATTGCAGTTGAAAAATAATGTATTTTGAGTTTCAACATGTGTCCTAACAACACATTACCGAGGGGCAAAGCTTGCGTCTCCACCTGCCCCACATAGATTTAACAACCAAAATACATTAATTATAGAGAAATACAGCACTGTCACCAATTTTTTTATGTAAACCATGTAAAACAAGAGCACACTCGATAATAGCCCGCCGCCGAATTATGATAAAGAAAGTAAAGACGAATGTCATCACGTCAATAACAACCCGAGATATAAATGGTATGTTAAACCAGCCGCTTTTCAAGTTATAGCGCCCACAAGGTCAAATTATGGACGTAAAATAAATGTGAAAAATCGTAATAAGTCGACCATTTTGATATTTTTACCGGCCATTATTGAGCTTGTCCAAGAACTGCTTATTAGTAACATGCATAACAAACTTGAAGAGGATACTTGTGAAAATGTTGAAGTTATCGTGCCTACAAGGTCAAATTATTGACGTAAAATGAGAAAAATCGCAATAAATCGGCCATTTTGAATTTTTTTTCAGCCATTATTGAACTTGTCCAAGAACTACTTATTAGTAACATGCATAACAAATTTGAAGAGGATATGTGAAAAACTTTTCAAGTTATCGCGCCCACAAGGTCAAATTATTGCCGTAAAATGAGAAAAATCACAATAAATCGGCCATTTTTTTTTTTTTTCAGCCATTATTGAACTTGTCCAAGAACTACTTATAAGTAACATACATAACAAATTTGAAGAGAATATGTGAAAAACTTTTCAAGTTATCGCGCCCACAGTGTCAAATTATTGACGTAAAATGAGAAAAATCGCAATAAATCGGCCATTTTTTTTTTTTTTTCGGCCATTATTAAACTTGTCCAAGAACTACTTATTAGTAACATGCATAACCAATTTGAAGAGGATATGTGAAAAACTTTTCAACTTATCGCGCCCACAAGGTCAAATTATTGACGTAAAATGTGAAAAATCGCAATAAATCGGCCATTTTTTATTTTTTTTCGGCCATTATTGAACTTGTCCGAGAACTGGTCATTAGTAACATGCATAACAAATTTGAAAAGGATATGTGAAAAACTTTTCAAGTTATCGCGCCCACAAGGTCAAATTATTGACGTAAAATGTGAAAAATCGCAATAAATCGGCCATTTTTTTTTTTTTTTCGGCCATTATTGAACTTGTCCGAGAACTGGTCATTAGTAACATGCATAACAAATTTGAAAAGGATACGTGAAAAACTTTTCAAGTTATCGCGCCCACAAGGTCAAATTATTGACGTAAAATGTGAAAAATCGCAATAAATCGGCCATTTTTTTTTTTTTTCAGCCATTATTGAACTTGTCCGAGAAGTGGTCATTAGTAACATGCAAAACAAATTTGGGAAGGAAACATGAAAAACTTTTCAAGTTATCGCGCCCACAAGTAAATGTTAACGCCGACGCCGACGCCGCCGAACTTCAATTGCAATAGCCCACCTTTTTTAATTAAAATTAAAAGGCGGGCTAAAAAGTGATGTCAGAATCACACCAAAATCTAATAAACATATGGCCAGGATCAGTTGCTTTATGGAGATAATAATCAAGGTACATCTGAACGTGTGTCGGCAATGATAATAATTCCTAGCTGATAAGGTTCGTGATAGTTGATATGAATTTTACGCTCAGATTTCATAGGTGTATAGCTATAATCTCAAATTTTGATGAATGCCAAAATGAGCAAAACTGAAATATCAGTTAAAATAATGAAACATACAAAAATCAACGTTTTTATTATCAGAATCACACCAAAAACTAATTGGCACACGTCCAGGGTAAGGCCTTTTTATTAAACCAAACATGAAACAAATCCATGAAGCGGTTTAAATTCTAGAGAGCGACATATGATTTTGGCGGCCATCTTGGATTTTGTTGAAATAACTGAAAAAAGCAACAAAAAAATTACCAGGCAAATTCCCCAGGGCCAATAGACATACTGCGAAAATTTGGAAATAATCTGAGTATGGGTTTTCGAGTGAGAGCAGAAACAAAATGCGGTGGCAGCGGCGGGGGGGGGGGGGGGACTCTGCAAAGGCACTAAATCTCCACCACCACATAGTGGGTGGAAACTTAAAAAATATTTCTTAAAGTGTTGCAATATGTTTTACATTTTCATCCTTTTTGCCAGTGCTATTTCAGTGACAGCTTCGGATGAATTTAAAATGTCTAAGTTTGAAATCTTATAAATAAATCATAATACTTTACAATTGCACTTCCAATAACACCTGTGATAAATATATGGTAGACCTCTATGTTAATATGCAAAAACTTTATCATACAAATATGCAAGTGATGAGATTATAAAGATAAATATATTTAAGATGAAAGGAGGCCACCTTTGATCATGTGAAGTATGAGCTAAATTATTGCTCTATATTTTTGTACATCAGGCAAATATACATACATGTAATACAAATATTAACTATCAGTATTGTCCATCGGTTTATATAACTCAATAATTATATGTGACACAGCTTCAACAAAATTAACTAAACTATCAAACATTCACTTTTAGTCAAAATAATGTGATATCTGTATCTGTATATTACGTGGCAGTGATATCCAGCCCAATCAAATTGAGTCAGTGGTGAATAAATGATGACAATATGATTATTACAAAACAATTTTCAACATCTCACGACTAATTTGAAGGGCAACTTTAACTGTGTGAAGCTGGCTGAAATTAATCATTTGACTTGGTATCAGTCAGAATTGCATTGTTTGTGATTGATGTCCGAACCTGATGAATACAAGATTTTCAATACCCAGTATTAAACATATTTTTGCAGGCATGCATGTGGAAATTTTGGCGATGGTATGCAAATATGATGATGGAAAATCATCCATTGAGATAAAAAAAAGTATGTGCTTTCATGATTACTAACAAATACAACAAGAGGCCAGCCGGCCACCATAATCCCCCGCCCTGCTCGCATGATGGGAATTTTTCAGAGTGCATCTTTCCTTGAACTCTCACATTCTGTTTTACAGTAACAATGGTCTACCTACATGTACCTAGCAGTTTGTCATGTACCGGGTATATTACAGATCTGATGTATATTACAGTCATAAATGGTTGCAAGTCAACCATTGAATTAGATTGACCTGATATTTTTCAGTTTATAGTTATGGTTTAGATATCTATCATGGCTTGTCAGATAACAGACATATTAAAGTTAATTATGGCTGATATTCGGCCATTTTGAATTAGATAGAGTTGAAATTTTTCAGGGCATATCCCTCCCTAAAACCGCACATTTTGTTTCATAGTGATGGTCTAGCTATCAGACACGATTTGCTAAATATTAAAAGTCAAGATAAATGTCCATTTTGAAATTGATTGAGTTGACATTTCTCAGGGCATATCTCTCCCTGAAAGCACACGTTTCGTTTTATAGTGAAAATCTAACTATCTGGCACGGTCTATCAGATATCAGGCATATTAAAATTGATGAATTTGATGAGTTGAAATTTTCCAGGACATATCCCTACTTAAAACCGCACATTTTTTGCCAGATATGACGCAAATTAACCCTTAAAGCACGGGGATCAACTTTGGACGTCAAAATCTGACGTCTGTAGATGTCAGATTCTGCCGGCTAAAGTCGATCCCCACACTGTTAGAGTAAAAATATTTAAAATGGTCGTGGACCCATAACATAGTACATTCTAATGAAACAAAAAGAGCTGACTAAGACATTTATGAAGATTTCAAATTGAAAAAACCCTTTGGTCTCCATGGTTTATACAAAAATAATTCAGTGCTTTAAGAATAATTATGGCTGATGGTCGGCCATTTAAGTAGGTCAAAGTTTATAACCCCATAACAGCCTATCTATTCCCCCCCCCCCCCCCTCACTAGGGATGTGTATGTGAAATATGAAAGAAATCTCCCAATGAGCTCCCGAGATCTGCTCCAGAAGCGAAATTTTGCCCGATATCTGGCATATTAAAGTTAGTTATGGCCGATGGCGAGTCATTCAAGCAGGTTAAAGTTCATAAACCCTGAAAAGCACATCTACACCCCTAAGGGATGTGTGTGTGAAGTATGAAAGAAATCCTCAGTAGGTTTCCGAGTGCTGCTCCAGAATCCGAATGTGGCTGGATGGACGGACATAGGCGGCGATTCCATAACCTCCGGCCCCAACTTCGTTAATGGTTAGCAGCAATACAAAAGATGGGTAGGGGTAGAAAAGCATGTGCATAAAGCGTGACCATGATAAGCATTGTCACCGTTGGCTGTGATTGTTACTGCCAATGTTTTTTTTGCAATAATGGAATGGCTACCGCTACTGAACAAACACAAGATGTTGACCTATAATGTTGTTTTAATGTTGGTTCAATGTCTATAAGAATGGACCAAACATTAAATTGAAATTACCAAAACGTATGCTTTGAAAATTTTGCTTTGGAAATTTTATGGTATGCAATTGTCTAGCTTGAGTAGGCCTGCGGTTGAGCCTCTTTTGTAAATCTTCAGTAATACATGCCTATGAGAGACTTCCTTTAATTTCTGCTAGCAAAAAATATTATCTGGTAAGTAATCAATAACTATACATGTATGAGCTAACCAGGCCTTATGCACTGTTTCTGAACTTTGGTTTTCATTCATAAATACATAATGCTTATGTATTCTTGATAATAGTACTAAATGCACACAAAACAATATTAAAATATGACCTATCCTCAGGAGGGCTTGAAGTTTTGTGAGCTATATTTTCTATTAAGTTCATTCAGTACTATTGCAAGTTGCATGGCTTTCTCGGGCTGTAGATTGGCGAATGGATCATCTTCTCTAGCTTGTCTACTACTACTGCTACTGTCAGCAGGGGATGCTGTGCCATCTAAAACAACAATAACATTATTATTATTGCATATTCTACATTTTAAAGATTTGACAAACTCATGAGAGGCAATACTTCAATTTGCATTGTAATTGTTAATGTGAGAGTGCAAAACTTAACATTCTTAACCCTAGGAGTGCTCAGTCAAATAATTACGTCCAAGCTATTGTTCTCCAAGTGGATACTTTCTTATTTTTATTATTATTCTATGGTGGTTTTCGGAAAACTATTTCGTAGTGAGATCTTTAGGTGATGGGGCTGAATACTGGACCAATAGTGTCCATGTACGGCACGGTCGAATGTAAAAAAAAAAAATTCAATACATAATCCATTAGGCCAGATTTTTTCATTATAATTTATATGTTTTATAGGCGGGAATTGCCATGGTGCAATATTGGGATTAGAAAATAAAAAATATTCATATATGTCTTAAAAATACAGACTGTGTTGAAAGACATAATTCTTTGGAGGGGGTTGATCAGACAAATGAAGGAGTGGTTTATGGGAACGACCTCAGCATCTGGTAGGCACGCGGGACAGCTTTATAGGCCACGGATAGCTGTGTGTGTCATACCTCGATATCGCTAAACATGGTGATTGTGAAATACGTTATGTGGAATAACACGTTGGGGTATTGAAAAAAATTAAAATAACCAACAGCGCACTCAACAATAACCTGCTTTAATTATTAAACTTGAAGTTATCACACCCACAAGATAAATTTAGTAACATAAAATGCTAAAAATCACAATAAATCAACCATTTTGATTTTTTTTAGCCATTATTGAACTTGTCAGAGAATGGCTTATTAGCAGCATGCATAACAAATTAGGGTAGGATACATGAAAAACATGTCAAGTTATCTTGCCCACAAGGTCAAATTATTGACATAAACTGCGAAAAATCACAATAAATCAGCCATTTTAATATTTTTTTCAGCCAATATCAAACTTGTCCGAGAACTGCTTATGAGTAACATGCATAACAAATTTGAGCAGAATAAATGAAAAACTTTTCAAGTTATCGCACCCACAAATAATGTTAATGCCGACGACCTTCAATTGCAATAGCCCACCTTTTTTAATTAAAAATAAAAAGGCAGGCTAAAAATGACATTTTTCATTTTATTTTATTTTGGTTAGGGTATAACCTAGTGATAATAGTGCAGCTTTCCGCATGTCATCTCAGTTCTACAGGATCACACCTATTATACAGTCACTGGTCTAAATGTCAATGATGACCTACAGTACATGAACTGGTCTATTACCTTACAATTATGATATAGTCTAGTCTACGTTACAACTTAATGTCAGACCTCCAGAAATTATGCACATTATACGAGCTTTTTATTGTAATATAACGAAGCATTAACATTATTATGTAAAATCAATTGCAATTCAAAAATAAAAATAATATTGAATTTGCTTCAATATTTAATTGGTTAATTTTGATTCACTGTGAGTACAGAAGAAAACAATATTACCGGTAGTGAGTGATTGAGACAAATGTACATTTACATGTACCCCTGAAGTGATAATATTATTCAAATTATATTTATTTCAATTATCTGAAGGTGGAATTGCAAATTTATACAACAATGCAACTTTCAACTCGTCTTCTATTCTGAAAAAAAATTAAATGAACATGATTATATGTCAAGCAGGGTTGGGGCAAGTATATCGACTCAGTACTTGGGTACAAGTACGAGTACATTAAAAATGTTCAAGTACAAGTACCAGTACAGGGTTTTGCGAAATGTACTTGGGTACTACCCAAGTACATTGCAAATGTACTTGGGTACAATTACCAAGTACCAAGTACAAGTGTATAATATAACGTGTAAAAAATATACTGGTAAATGAATAAATAAAGAAACAAAGGTCATACTGAGTTGAATAACTTGTTTATTCATTGCATGTTGCCATTATTGGTGTATTGAATTATATTTACAGACAATGCGGGTTAATACATTGTTTATTAATTGCATATTCATGTATCAAATGATATTTACACAAACAGTCAATGGGAAATCAATAAATTGTTCATTCATTGCATAGTCATGGTCTATTTGAGCTAAATTGTTTATCTGTCGCATATTTGAGTATTGAATGATGTTATACAAGCAGTTATTAATTTCTGTGAATTGCATCTTTTGAAAGTTTTTAAAATGTTGAATCGCTCAGTTGGCATCTCTCTGGTCGAAACACCTTGTCTGCAATACTAAAAAGTCTCTCAACTGCAGCAGACGAGGTACAGACAGTCAGGTATTTTAACGCCAGTTTGCTTAAATTGGGAAAAACATTTTTATTTGCATTCCAGTATTAAAGGGGATCACTACTATGGTCTATTGTGGGTTGAGCGAGATATTCACTCAGTTCTTTGTCACACATATTTGTTGTTCCACTGATTTCAACATCCTCTTTCGCCATAAAAATAAATAAACAAACTTTTTTTTTTGGTGGCGCCACAACTGCATCATCAATTTGCCTTGTATTAGAGCATACATCCATAGCCTTAGCAAGTAGTGCCTGTCTATTAAGTTCATGTTCTCCAGCACTGCACCAGACCAGTTTAAATCGTGGGTTTAAAATAGTGGCAGTTTTGAAATTGTCAGCACTTTCATAAGAGCCAAGACGACGCTCTAGAAATTCTTTCAACCTGGACACAAATTTTTAAAGGAATTAGTAGCTGACGCATTTTCAAACTGTGCTCTGAGGCCCCTAATACAAGGCACAATGTAACTGGCAGACACGTTTTTTTTCAAATTGCACATACTTTGTAGCCTCTTCAAATGGCGCCAATATTTCAACTAATTCTGTCAGAAGTATGCGCTCATGTGTATTCAGTTTATGGGTAGTCGAAAGTTGATTTAATTTATCAGCTGGAATTTTGAGAATTGATTTAATCATAGTCAGTTGAGAGTTCCATCGTGTTGCATTTGCAGCCTGTAATCTGTCATCTCCTTGCAGCAGGTCAGTGGCTGTTGTTGAAGATCTGACATGAGCAACAATTTTAGCTGCCTTCAAATGAATATTTGATCACAAGCTGTAAGGTGTGTGCAAAGCATGGGCTATGTATAGGGCGCAAATAGTCATGCAGTTGTCATCATATACAGACGTTAATCCGTCGTCAGCAGAGTGGTCAGTATCCTCATTGTCAGATGCATTTGTAGTTCCTCTGAGCTGCCATCAGTGAAACCCGGTAGGGAAAACGTACACATCATGTTACTGGCATTATCTGTCACAATGTCGGACACTTTGTCAGGGATATTATAGAATGATATTTCCTCGTATTCTTGCAGGATGTTGTCAGCTGTGTGTCTGCCAGTAAATCGCTTACATGCCAACATGAAGGAATGCATTTTCCAGTCTATAATGCAATGAGCTGTCATTCCCAGATAACTGCGCATCTGCCTATTAGACCACATATCCAGGGTGATACACAAACTTTAAGCCTGTTTCATCTTGTTTTTGATGTCTTCCTCAATTGAAATTGCAGTGTCTTTAATTAGCACAGTTGACAGGTGTTTGCGGCTTAGGATTTGATATTGTGGGTCAAGAGTGTTAGCAAACACTCTGAAGCGTGGGCTATCCACTATCGATAGAGGCATCAAATCACCAGCAACAAATGAGACAAGTGATTATGTGAGCTGTTTTTGTTTCCTGTCTGTCGAAGTAAATTTCTTTAGAGGTGTTTTCACAAATGAAACAACACTCGGTTGTGTGGTAGTAGCCTTGGTTACGTCGCCCATTTCACTGTGTATCTTGGGATAAACTCTCTGTAAACACACAAAAAACATTGTATTATAGATAGATAGAATAATAATAATTGACGCCAGGAAGTCTATTTATGTACACAAAATGCGTCATTAAACTAAACAGTAAAAAAATGTATGTATATACAGCAGGATAAGCTCTGTAAAATCACATGATATGGGCACATAAAATCATACTTTCCATTATAGTTATACTTAAAACAAGTGCAGGGTATTTAAAATATGCATCATAACTACACGTCGTCGAACAAATAAATCAAAACATTTAATAAAGTATCTGTTCAATACGCTTTTGAAGTTTTAATGGTTACAAAATAAATCATAGCTGCCTATAACAATAAAGTAGTGAAAATGTATTTACTGAGCGCTGTTTGGCGGTACTAATTTCGTTATACTGTAGGAAAAAATCATTGTACACCCTTACCTTGAGATGTTTATGAAGATTTGTTGTGGCCTTGGCACAGGTAGCAATTATTGTGTTACAATGTTTGCACTCAACTTTAAAGTTAGCATCTTTCGGAACTAACTCAACCTCAGGGTAGATAAGATGGCGAAATACAGGTGACGGATTCTTTTTGTAGACATGATATTGTAGTGGGTATATCTGAGTATAACTATTGTGTAGACTTCAGCATTATCATAAGCAAATGATAGTTTGGCTCTAACGCCTGCATTTTTTGTACCCTCTGTGGAAAATTACGTTTAGACAACGATAATCACAGCCATTAATTACACAATGGACACAATAATGGATTGTTGTGAGAAAAATTAAGTCCACCAGGCAAAAAAAAGTTAGAATGATATTCATGTGACACTGGGTACTATGATAACATAGGGCTGGACTGAGGTGGAGGGTTGACCTGTGCTGTTATTACATAAATAAACAAACCATTTAGACCAGTCTGGCACCCACAGTGACTCAAGCGGGCAGGGCGCAATGGCCCAATGCTGGCTTATCGCTGGGTAATCATCATCGATGATGTTGACTCACAACAATTACTAAGACAGCGTCTCTTGTTCGTTGGGTGCAGTACAGGGAGGTGTACCCCCCCCCCCCCCTGTTTTTAATAACTAGGGTATGTCTGTTGACATTAAACATAATGACCGATGTATTGCGAAAAAAATATTTATTTCCTTTCACTAGATAATAAACTCAGATTTATTATCGAGAAATACTATTAAACTCTGTGAGAATTCTTAATCTGCCAACAAAAACACCATGGTCAACCATATTTCTCTAAAACACATCATTTCTATAAAACACATCAAATATGAAGTAACTAAACGGAATAAAATATTATTTAACTTTCAAATAATTAACTAGAGCATATACATTAAGATTATAATGTCAATAATGTGTTTAGTGCTGAAATGGTTTGGTGTCGTAAATTAAAATGATTAGAAAAATTCCGTGTATATATCTTCAAAATTATTGCCCATTTATTTGATCTTATGGGTTATTTTATTTGGTCTGACACTTGAATATAATAGCTCGCCGCACTGAAAGTGTTAATGAAGGCGTGATTCTTAGCGCACCTGTCAATTGCTTTCACGTACGCACAGTCAATCTGACACTTAACCCTTCTAACCCTAAAATGCAATTAAAATTTTATTTATTTTTAATATGCGGCAAATTTGTAATAATTTTAGCATAACAGCCGACCATAGGGCTAATAGGTTAATCAGACCAATTAAAATATAATTATAATGCTTTCATGTTACAATATCAATCAAACCTTACTTTTCGAGACATTTAAATAGATAACCCTCACAATTAGAGGGTTTTATAAGAGGTGATCGCGCAAACAATGACAGCGAACCCCTTCTACTGCAGACACGAGACGTTAAACCAATGTCGATTTAATAATGAGCCATCATCTGCAACACTGCCCCAACAATAAACCAGTACTGGGTTAATATCTCATTTTTGCCTGGTCAGGCTTGTGTAGCGGTGTTAGATAACGATGAGCGATAACCAATGCTTTTACGCCTGTGTGTTTGTTTACCGAGTTTATCGGTAGGCCTACATCTATCTGGTCGCCTCACTATAAGTCCAAATTAAGGATCAAAGGGACAATATACACTTCACCGAGAACAAGAATGTGACATAGTGCTTTACAGAGAAACATCTAGATCAGCTAAATTTGTTTTGCGTTCAACAATTGAATTATTTGTAAATTATATCCTAGAAAATAATGCACTGAATAACTGAAAAAGTAAATTAAAATATATATTTTTTTGAACAAAAGGGGATGTACTTGCAATGTACTTGTCTTCAAGTACCAAGTACTTCGTAATGTACTTGGGTACAAGTACATTTTTGAAGCTCAAGTACAAAGTACAAGCAAAAAAAAAATGCACTTAAGTACAGGCAAGTACAAGTACCGATGTACTTGACCCCAACTCTGATGTCAAGTGTAGGAATCAGGGTTAAAGGGTAACACATCAGAGTACAGTGGATCAGATTATGATGCCGGCCCAGATGTCAAATTGAATGAAAAAAGGCCACAACGCGGTACATAGTGTGTGGTGTTGCAGTTTTATTTTATTAATAAAACATGATAGCTATAAGGAAATAGCTATCATCTATACCTATAAGGAAATAGCTATCATTGTACAGACAGGCCTCGGAGATCCGTCCTCCGATGTTCCGTCTTCTTCTACATCCGTCTTTTTTATTAATAAAACATGATAGCTATAAGGAAATAGCTATCATCTATACCTATAAGGAAATAGCTATCATTGTACAGACAGGCCTCGGAGATCCGTCCTCCGATGTTCCGTCTTCTTCTACATCCGTCTTGGTTTTGATGGGAACGGATCTGCCCAATGTATTTTTGCTTCTATGTTCCGTCATTCCGATGTCCGCCTCCGTCATCAAATTTCGGGAACGAAAGGGTTAAATCAATGAATAAGTGTCCCGTTGTTCCGTCACGTTGTCCGCCCCAGTCATCAAATGTCGGTGACAAAAAGATTAAATCAATGCATGACGTAAGCGTCTCATTGTTCTGTCACGGTCAGTCACGCTAATTGTGTGAACGCCACTTGTTTGTATAGTGATTGTGGCATTGCTTATGTCCTTTTCAAAACATTTCCCCAACGCTGGCTAAATGCACCTAACGTGTAAGGGATTAGTGGGGGGCTAATGAGCAAATAAAACCCGGCAAACACATGTTCACGATGTGAGCATTGGTTTAATGCTGGGCCACTGCCCTTGACACCGTACCCCCAACAAAGGAGGAACCGCCCGTTCTACATAACACTTCTTGACGGCAGTAATATGATACAGCCCAGCAAACCTGAGACGTTCACCCAATGCTGGTACAATGTTGGGCCAGTGTCTGAGACGATGGGTTCACATTGTACCAACATTGGGTGAATGTTTCCTGGGTCAAAGCCAACGTCTGGCACAGTCATAGGCCTGATTGGCACAATGTTTAATTTCGTGTGTATATAACCGCTAGTTAAGCCGATAAAGATTAATTAATTTGACCTTCAATATGTCTGGTGTAGATATCAGTACCGAAATGTTTGATTTTGTTAACTAAATCTATAGGTATCTAACATTTTTTGTGAACAGATCGTAATTATTCATGCCGTCATCTTAGTACGTTGAGGACATCAATTTCATAGATTAGGCCTATACTCTAAGCCGTGAATACCCTGTGTTTCGGTTAGCAGGAAGTGTCAACACCTATTTGAGCGTGGAATGGTTTACCATTGTGAAAAGAACAGTATGCAAAGCCCTACAATAACAGAAAGACAATAGTCGCACCTCCGACAACATGAAAGTCGGAGCAGTAAGCCACCCGCCCGAGTGATGACATACACGGTGCTATACACAGTGAAATGTGTTAGATTTTACTGTGATAAACAGATTAAGTGCATAAAAGACACAATGGGCTTATGGTAGTCATTCAGTTTCACCATGGCTTCGAATCCATGCAAACGACGACGCACTGACCTCAATGGAGATAAAAAACGAGAAATTTGTGTTTACAAAGACGCTCATCCTAAAGCTACGTGCTCTGATACTGCTGCTCATTTTGCCAAAGAGTGGGACGTGACAGTGGGTCGCACAACAGTGGGTGATATTTTACGCAGCAAAGAAAAGTGGATGTCTCATAAGCGCTCTGGTAGAGCAGCAAAATATGGCAAGCATGAAGAAGCACTTATGTTGTGATTTAATTGAAAAATTAATTTAAAAAAATCATGTAATTATATATTTGAAATATTAAAATCATGCAATTATATATTTGAAATAATAAAATTATATTTGTACCATAATTATGTTGTTATTTTGTTCGCACAACCAGTACACGTACTAATATAATAACATTACAGTATGAATCAGATCTAGAATATCCTCGGTTCAACACAGCTCAGAGGGGGGTGGGGTTGCTGCTCCGAAACTCTGCCATATTCGAAGTTCCGTCATATTTCTTGGGATCAGATCGAGGTCTCTCTGTATATTAAAAAATAAAACTGCAAAACCACACACTATGTACCGCGTTGTGGCCTTCTTTTTCCATCCAACATAATTATGATATTTTGTAGTTATAAATCCACATTATTTTTGTGTTACTATACCCTCATTTTTCACTGATTTTGCTTTGGCTTTTTTCTTCTTCTCTCCATCTTCACCAGATTTATGCTGTAATGTCTTCTTCTTTTTCTTAAAAAAAATTTGAAAGGAAATCAATGCAACCATTCTAAATTTCAGGGATATTATATATAAATTTGCAACAACTGTTATAAACTTACCCGCTTAAAAGAATGTTCATATTCAATTGCATTATAGTAATGGGGCTTTTGCCGCCTGACTCTTTCAGTTCTTCTTCTATTATCAGTGTTTTCTGTGGGTGATGCTGAAAACATATTATTCAAGAGACACAATATAAGATCACACTCGACAATAGCCCACCGCTTTTATTAAACTTGTCTGAGAGCTGGTTATTAGCAACATGCACAACAAATTTGAGCAGGATATAAAAATAAACGATGTAAAATGAGATAAATCAGCCATTTTGATCAAATATTAACACCAATGCCGCCAAACTTCAATTGCAATAGCCCCCCTTTATTAAAAAGGAATTTAAATGGCATTATAGTGCACTATACAGCATACCATGACATGTAGAAAATACAGATCAGAAATACCTCTGTGATGGAAAATATTCATTGTCATTTCTAAAAATTATACATAATAAATGTGCTCATTTCAAGCTAAGACAAGAGCACAATTGCCCGCCGCCATTATTGAACTTCCAAGTTATTGCGCCCAAAAGGTCAAATTATTGATGTAAAAAGCAAAAAATAACAATAAATTGGCCATTTTGATTTTTTTCAGCCACTGCGTTTATTAGGAGGGGGGGGGGGGTGCATTCATTAGGGATAATACAGTATGTCAGTGTTCGTAATTGGCCCAACTTGTTTGAGAATTGGTCAGTAACATGCATAACAAATTTGGGAAGGATACATAAAAAACTTTTCAAGTTATCGGGCCACAAGGTCAAATTATTGACATAAAATGCAAAAAATCGCAATAAATGGGCCATTTTGAATTTTTTTCAGCTGTTAGG
Source organism: Flabesymbios commensalis (assembly GCA_964017125.1). Classification (NCBI taxonomy): domain Eukaryota; kingdom Metazoa; phylum Annelida; class Polychaeta; order Terebellida; family Flabelligeridae; genus Flabesymbios; species Flabesymbios commensalis. The sequence goes on along the minus strand of OZ024913.1, from coordinate 45,502,337 downwards.
CAACACAAATTTATTTACTTATTTTACCGATTCACCGACAAAAATTTCTGATAAGCCTGCATATTCCTATAATTATTTTAGGCCTAGTCAAATTTTTATTTCTCCGTTTTTTAAACCAGGTCTACTATATTACAATCTTATCCGAAGATCATATTATCAAAATATGTAAATAGGTGAAATAGTATTTCAGAATGAGATTATATAGACTAACAGTCAATTAACAAACAATATAAAATGCAAACACACGTGTAGGCCTACATGTATTTAATATACAAACGATTAGGCCTACCTCTAATACAATTTATACTATTTATAATTATATTGATCAGAATTTAATTGGACAGCCCCTCCCCTAATGCAGCAAAATTTCGTCACCGACACCTCCAAGATAACGGAGCCGCTGGCTATCATATGTACCCATAAAACACAATGAAAATGGTTGGAGCTGTTAGTTTCTCAATGATGGGCTGACGACGGCGACGCTGACCTAACATTGAAACAGCATTGGTTGAATGTCTTGCGTAAGTGTTTGCTTGGCCCTAGCAAAAAAAGGATATCCCCCATGAACTGCTTGTCGCGCTTTTCAGGTAGACAGAGAATGGAGGCAGAATATTATAAAGACATATTAACATGACTGTATCTGCATAGATACAGATCTCGGGATACAGATACATGATGATGTACTACCTTGTGTTTTCTGGGCAGGTGGGAAGACTGCATGATCGTATTTCTACAGATCTGTTGAAATATAATGCTGTCCTCCCAGCAAACACGAGGCATTCACCCAATACTGTTTCAATGTTGGGCCAACGACGACGACGCTGGCCAACATTGAAACAGCGTTGGTTGAATGCCTTGTGCTTGCTGGGCGGTGTCACTGCAATGAGGCCTGTAATGCACGTGTCGTGCATACAAGCACTCTGCTTGTGTCACCGAACTGACCTAATCTAACAACAGGAAAGAGGAGGACTTGTTGACCCAGTGAACTGTATATATATGTAGTTCACTGGGTTGACCTGTGAGCTGTTTACTGGGCCACGCGTCATCTCTAAAGGCTGATATGGTATCACAGAAAAACAGATATTTAACTGTGTTTATCTGAGCATTTAAATAGAAATCTCAAAATTGGAGCTCGTAGTGCAATGAAGAAAGTTCTTTTTAAAAGACACATGACGTTAGATATATTCTCAGCTCAACGAATTTAACGTCATTGTCGTGGAATAAATCGACACTAAAATACATTAAGCTCAGACAACTGCAGCAGTAGAGCAAAGCTCTACTAAAAAAAACTATATTAATTCTGCATACATCTATAAGTTTCACAATTTTAATGGGGAGTTTGAAATTTGGGAGAGGAGCAGACAGTTTGGAGGCGTGTGGAGTACAGGTGCTAAAATAGGTTGAAGAGGTGTCTTCGCATTCAAAGGGTTGAGTGAGAACGAATACTTCTGAAGACAGGATGATGAAAACGGACAATGCCAATAGATTCGCAGACCTCAAAAACCTATATATATATACCATATATAAAAATTACCATAAAAAAAATTAAGTCACCAGCTGGCAGCTATTTTGATTTTCAGAGGAAAGCTCAAAATTGCATTATAAACAATAATTTTTTAAAATCTTTGACCTTGACATTCACCTTTGACCCATGACCTTGGGTAAAAAAAATTGCCAGAGGGGCAGCAGCCAAAACTGGTGGCGGACAATATCCTGAAAATGGTAAAAAGGTATTTAAAAAAAAAAGATCTCATAATTTTATTTCCAATTACTACTTAATCTCTTAATTGAATTTATTGAATTTTGAAATTCTTTAGGGCATATCCCTACCTGAAACCGCACATTTTGTTTAATAGTAATGGTCTAGCTATCAGATATTAGGTATATTAAAGTTAATTATGGCTGATGGTTGGCCATTTAAGTAGGTCAAATTTCAAAACCCCCAAAAGGCATATTTAAACCCCCTAAGGGATGTATGTGTGGAATATGAAATAGATCCACACATGTTTCTCGTGATCTGCTCCGGAAATGAAATGTGACCAGATTAGATATCAGACATATTAAAGCTAATTATGGCTGATGGTCGGCCATTTAAGTAGGTGAAATTTCATAAACCCAAAAAGGCACATCTACAGGGATGTGTTTGTGCACAAATAAATAAATTCATCCACAGGTTTCCAAGATCTGAGACAGACGGACGGCGGACTGGACAGACGGGATATACATTGGAAAATGAGTAGCCCTGTATACAAGACTATTCTGCTGCCTGAGCTGCATAGCCTTGAAACGAGCCGTACAGAATATCCCAGTTTTCTGCTGTGTGTGTGTATAGTATCAAGCAGCATCAATTTTAAGTAGCTTTAAAGCAGGGAAATTTGATATGGCTGGCATCAAGGCTATGCAGCTTGGGCCATGGAATAGTCTTGTATTCAGAGCTAGAAAATATGGTACTAATTTACATATCAAGTGGCTGGTGTTGAATCACGAAAAAAAAACAATCTTTAAATATAAATTTGTAATATAATTAATTGAAATAAAACAAATATTAATCATGTTTTACGTGGAACAGGACTTTGAACTCTTCTGAACTGGTGTCCACACGGGCATTTCTTGCATGCAGTTGGCATCTTGAAAAAAATAAATATGTGCATATTTAACAACAATTGCCAGTAGCGTAAGCTTGGTTTTCATTCATTTCTGTGTCAATAATCATTAACCGATTTCCTTAATACTCAATATGATTTAGTGAAATTTGTAGGGTTTTTGGGCTTTTATTAGTAAATCGTGGTTGCAAAATTTAAGGAGAACCCTACGGTTCTGTGCTTTACACAAACTGGTTTTGTAATTTTGTGTTTAATCAGGCTCAGACAAAGCTGTTATACAAATTATAACAAAACAGGCTCAAACTGTCACAGGCTCAAAGCTCTCAAAATAGGCTCAAAACAGGCTCAGACAAAGTTGTTAAATACAAACAGGCTCTGACAAACAAGGTGATATAAAAACTGTCACACACTGTGTTAGCTAGAGCGGCGTGTGGACGTGTTTTGCACGCCCAATACGGTCGCAACACGCCGTAGAATTTACTACCACGCCCTGTCAAAACTCTCCTTCTTATAGTAAAGGGGTTGTTACACACCCTTTTACACACCCTGAATTTTTTTTACACACCCTGTGAGCCCAATCCTAGCTAACACTGTGCTGTCACATTAGTCTATATTGAAATTGATTCTGGTGAAAGGTACAGATTGTGTTAAAACTGCTAACAGGCAGACCCTTGTGCTATTTATAGAGCCAATAGTGATGACAGCCAGAGTCGGTCGTGATATTTAAGTTGATAATGGCAGGCAGACAATGTAGTGATTTCAATAAAGACTGATTTTTTTCAGAGTTACTGTCTGATGAAATGGTGAGTTATTTTAAATGGCTTCTAGATCTACTAGTTCTCACGTTAGTGGTCATGTGGAAGATTTTACAATATCAAGTTTTCAGTGTAGGCAAAACAGTTCTACTTAAAATAAATCTAATTAGAATCTGATTCGAGCAACATCCTAGTAATAAACACAAAACATTTGTATTACCGTACCGAACATTTATACAGTCGGCCGAACGTCTTTGACGTTGGACTAATATTGTACAAATGTTATAGAAATATTTTGTGTTAACTGGGATGTATGTGGTAAGAATGGCTCAAGGGGGTGTTAACATGATCTGTTGCGATCCGCGTAATGACATAGTCCCAATCACACAAATCAATGGCCCTGGGCCCTAGTTGAGAGTGAGTTAACAACAACTGCCGATGGCCTTACCATCAACTAGGGCCCAGGGCCATTCATTTCTGTGCTTGGGACTACATCTTCACGCGGATTGCAACAGATCACATTACCACCCCCTGTCGTGACACTCTTGCCACATAGATCCCAGTGAACACAAAATATTTGTATAACATTTATACAACAGTCTTTCCTAATAACGTCGGACCGACTGGACATGTCTGGTAAAACAGAGGTAGGTCCAACAAAATACCCAGCCACATCTGACCTACAATCTGTATATTTTTTTAGTCAGTTTTGATTTTTTTTGTCTCACAAGGTGAGAATCAGCCATTGACCACCTACTGTCTGGTGAAATTTATTTTTGTATGGTAAAAGTTTCAAGTTTATAGGACCTACTGTCCAGTGAAATTTTGACCTTATTGGGAAACACTGAATTACAATGTTGGACCAACGTTGGGGCGGCGTTGTATAAATGTAATTGGAAATGTTTTGAGTTTACTTGGATGTCACTCAAATCAGATCACATTCTTTACGTGGATGGCCCTAGGCCACACACTTGATACGTAGATGGCCCCAGGCCCCACACTTTAAATAGATGGCCCCAGGCCACATACTTTCAGTTGATGGCCCCAGGCCGCACACTTTAAATTGATGGCCCCAGGCAACACACTTTAGGTTGAAGGTCTCAGGCCACACACTTTAGGTTGATGGCCCCAGGCCACACACTTTCAGTTGATGGCCCCAGGCCACACACTCTAGTAGATATGCCCCCAGACCACACACTTTGAGTAGATAGCCCTAGGCCACACACAAATAGATGGCCCCAGGCCACAAATTTACGTTGATGGCCCCAGGCCATGCACTTTAAGTTGATGGCCCTAGGCCACACACTTTATCAGATAATGCTCCCAGACCACATAGTTTCAGTTGATGGCCCAAGATGGCCCAAAAACATGCGATACAAGTTAATCTGACGGCGGGTATAGTCAGATTCACATTAAATTCATCAACCAGGATTATTGAATTTCGCAGATTTCTCAGTCAATTCTCAGCCAATTTTCATGACATTTTAGACACGCTATTTTCCATTCACGTCGTGACTACCCTGGAAATTTCGCAAAGTTTTGATAAGTATTTTAGAAGGAGCAGATGGAAAAGTAGGAAAAAAGTAGGACCCATTTTTACAAAAAGACTTTCTATTGACATAAAATAGCCAGTTGCTGCAATTTATACTTAAATTTCATGATAATTTCAAGTTATAATAGCAAAATTGAGTCCCTCAGTAAACACTTTTATTACCTAAAATTTATTACAGGTTATTAAATTCTTAAAATATGCTAGTAGATTTTTAAAGAATATGATTTGGACAAAAAAGTAGGAAAATGTAACACGTTAGGAATTTACCTATAAAAAGTAGGAATAGGAAAAAAAAGTAGGAAAAAGTAGGAATTTTGTATTTATTTATTTACTAGACTAGGTCTAGGCCTACATGTCAAATGGTCTAACTTCTTATCGTCTGTCCGACGGTGGAGAAAGTTAGCTTTTCGGTATCCAGTCAGTCAATTCTCAAGGGATTGCCACGAAATTTTGTAACCATTATTATCTAGTCATTTGGCAACAACCCTGAAAATTTCGCAAAATTCCATTGATCAAGTATTTCAAAAGTTAGACCATTTGACATGTAATGCAATTCTGAGAATAAACCGGAATGGAAGTTAATCATGTTAATGGGTTTATACATGTTATAGAGCTAAGAGGAGAGTCATAAATAGACATTTACTACATGTCAAATGGTCTAACTTTTGAACTATACAATATTTTTTTACGAAATTTCCAGGATCAATGCCAAATGACTAGAAAATAGGTTTTACAAAATTTCATGACAATCGCTTGAGAATTGACTGACTGGATACCGAAAAGCTAACTTTCATTTTGGACCATCTTCCACTGTTGAACAGACTGTAAATACTTAACGTTATCAAAACTTCGCGAAACTTTCAGTTTTAGGGTAGTCACGAAAATAGCCTAGTCTATAGTCTATGACACAATTATCTGGATTTAAAACGTGTTTCATTATATTTATTCAGGGCTCTACTCTCTCGAGCGATTGTCATGAAATTTTGTAAACCCTATTTTCTACTTATTTGGCATCTATCCTGAAAATTTTGTAAAAAAATATTGGTTGGTTCAAAAGTTAAACCATTCGACATGTAGTAAATGTCCATTTATGACCAGGCGCAGATCTAGAGGGGGGGCTTGGGGGGTTAAAAAAACGGTCCTGCAGTGTCCCAAAGAAACCAAAAAAGTCCAATATTTCGGCGGAAAATTGCTCTAAAATGCAGCAATTGAAGCCTTGGCTTTAAAAAAATTCCGGGAAAGCATGTTGCAGGACCTCTCTGATAGTGTGTAAGTTGAAAATTCAGAGATCCCGTCGTTTAAATCCTGGATCTGCCACTGCCCTCCTTTTAAACACAACAGGATATTTAAAAAAACAACTGTTGATTACCATAATAACAGTAAAATCTAGGCGGTATCCTACATCCCGATGCCCAAAACCCTCAACCACTACTTTCTCAGCAGCAAACACGTGGGCATTTTGAGAATGATGGATGGGCGTTTTAAGAACAACAAGAGCACACTCGATAATAGCCCGCCGCCGAATTATGATAAAGAAAGTAAAGACGAATGTCATCACGTAAATAACAACCCAAGATATAAATGGTATGTTAAACCAGCCGCTTTTCAAGTTATCGCGCCCACAAGGTCAAATTATGGACGTAAAATAAATGTGAAAAATGGCAATAAGTTGACCATTTTGATTTTTTTACCGGCCATTATTGAGCTTGTCCAAGAACTGCTTATTAGTAACATGCATAACAAACTTGAGGAGGATACTTGTGAAAATGTTGAAGTTATCGCGCCTACAAGGTCAAATTATTGACGTAAAATGAGAAAAATCGCAATAAATCGGCCATTTTGGATTTTTTTTCAGCCATTATTGAACTTGTCCAAGAACTACTTATTAGTAACATGCATAACAAATTTGAAGAGGATATGCGAAAAACTTTTCAAGTTATCGCGCCCACAGGGTCAAATTAATGACATAAAATGAGAAAAATCGCAATAAATCGGCCATTTTTTTTTTTTTTTCAGCCATTATTGAACTTCTCCAAGAACTACTTATTAGTAATATGCATAACCAATTTGAAGAGGATATGTGAAAAACTTTTCAAGTTTTCGCGCCCACAAGGTCAAATTATTGACGTAAAATGTGAAAAATCTCAATAAATCGGCCATTTTTCTTTTTTTTCCAGTCATTATTGAACTTGTCCAAGAACTACTTATTAGTAACATGCATAACCAATTTGAAGAGGATATGTGAAAAACTTTTCAAGTTATCGCGCCCACAAGGGCAAATTATTGACGTAAAATGTGAAAAATCGCAATAAATCGGCCATTTTTTTTTTTTTTTCAGCCATTATTGAACTTGTCCGAGAACTGGTCATTAGTAACATGCATAACAAATTTGAAAAGGATATGTGAAAAACTCTTCAAGTTATCGCGCCCACAAGGTCAAATTATTGACGTAAAATGTGAAAAATCGCAATAAATCGGCCATTTTTTTTTTTTTTCGGCCATTATTGAACTTGTCCGAGAACTGGTCATTAGTAACATGCATAACAAATTTGAAAAGGATACGTGATAAACTTTTCAAGTTATCGCGCCCACAAGGTCAAATTATTGACGTAAAAGGTGAAAAATCGCAATAAGTCGGCCATTTTGAATTTTTTTTCAGCCATTATTGAACTTGTCCGAGAAGTGGTCATTAGTAACATGCAAAACAAATTTGGGAAGGAAACATGAAACACTTTTCAAGTTATCGCGCCCACAAGTAAATGTTAACGCCGACGCCGACGCCGACGCCGACGCCGACGACGCCGAACTTCAATTGCAATAGCCCACCTTTTTTAATTAAAATTAAAAGGCGGGCTAAAAATGAAATGAATGGGGTTTTAGGCCACCTTTGTGCACATGTAGGCTAAACTTGGCCATGAGAACTGCCTGAGGATGGTAAGATGAATGATTAATTTAGACACTGCCCTTCAGACACAGAATTCGAGCCATGGCGATCTAAGGCTGAGTCACAATATTTAATATTTACGAGTGAGCAGGGAAGAAACACTTTGTTTCTTTGAAACCTGAATGCCAGAGCGGGGTTCGGACCCGCGATCTTGGACTTTCCAAGCAGGCAGCTTTAACCACTAGGCCCTACTCCATGACCCCCTTTAAGAACAGCATTCAAACGCCCAATTTGGACCGAAATTGATTTTTGGTCATAGGCCTATATTAATTTACTACAAAACAAAGGATAAACATGAAAATATAACTCATCAAAGCATAACTGGCATGTTGATTCAGCTGTTATTGTTTGTATGATTCTAACCTAACAGCCTGACTATTATTGGCGTCATGCATTAAAGCTTTGTGACACGGGGAAATTCTAAAACACTAATGTTTGTGTTCCTATTGCTGGGAGGGGGAATATTACGAATATAACCTTTTTGGTATTAGAACAATATTAAAACTAGTTCTTATCATCGGAAGCGATTGGTCTTGACTGTATATTTAAATCAATGTTGGTTTGACTTTTCGTTATCCATGAATTTATATGCATTAAATCACATTGCATGATTTCGTTCGCATCTAGCATAGTGTGAAATTCAGGTTAAAGCAGTTTTACTTTAATGAACCATAATATTTACAGTGCGCCGGACTCTACTCCTGTGGATGTTGACCATGACATGCATGTGGTGGGCCCACAATAATTACCCACCTACCATTGATTTGCGTTGTAGGCCTATTTTCAATAATAGGGCCTATGTAAGGCCTACTTGCTATTTTATAGGTGATTCAGAAGGGGTTTTATAACAAAAATAGTTTTACTAAAAATGTCACACAGATAGTTCTGATAAAAAAACAGTTGTGGTTGATATATAGCCTATTCTCAAGAATACTAATTAAGGGATCTGATATTTATAGAGTAGCCAGGTAGGAAAACAGACAAAGCGAGGCTTGAGTCTGAGCCAAAATGATCAATTTTGAGATGTTTGAATGTTACCTGGTAGGACAGAGATGGCAATGTGTATGATAAGTTCAATGCGCCGAAACGACTGCAGGACTGTATGCTCTCCGTGGAGTCGAAATGGCACACGAATGAACAGGTCCAGTGACCAGGGGGTCAGATGTAAAGTCGGATGATAGGTCTTCAGACTTGATATCAGACTATAAACCTGCACCTTCACCTTTTACATTCAAAGGAAAACGACAGACTGCCTTGTCTGCCTCTGATACTGGTTATATGGCCTGCTCCCCACGGCTATGTATCACAATATTTATTCACTAATTGGATATTCATTACTTTTGACAGACATTTTATTAACAGAGTAAAAAGTCATTTCTGACTTATTTGACATATACAGGATATGTACAAATAGGTAGTTTTGTAAAATCACAGGTTATTTATTAAAATGTGTACATGGTAACTATTTTAAAATCAGTCAAAGTACATTTTTTTAAAATAATTCTTCCAATTATTCCATTTTATGTAAGCCACACTTAGATGCCACCAGATGTCACCAGAAGGCAGTAAATGAAGTGATTGACATGGACTACGGCACATTCAGATTGATTTCAGCCCTGCCCTTTTGGAAAATCCTAGATCCGCCCCTGATGACACTCCTCTATAACATGTATAAACCCATTACCTTCATTCCAGTTTATTCTCAGAATTGCGTTACATGTCAAATGGTCTAATTTTTGAAATACTAAATGGAATTTTGCGAAAATTCAAGGGTTGTTACCAAATGACTAGATAATAATGGTTGCAAAATTCTGTAACAATCGCTTGAGAATTGACTGACTGGATACCAAAAAGCTAACTTGGACCATCCTCCACCGTCGGACAGACTATAGCCTAGGCCTAGACCTAGGCTATAGGCCTAGGCCAGAGGGCCTTAGTTAGAATGATCTCACCCTCCACTATGTTCCGGGTTAGAACGCAGCATGTATCTGAAACGTAAGATACTCACATCATCACAAATGGTTTAAATGGCCGAAATATTTTTCAAGAGGTGTTTTAAAAATGCTCTCACATGATAAATAACAGATGGAATGTTTCAAAACCAGCTGAGTGGATGCATAAATGGTCACTAAGTTAGGTAAACCCAATTAAACTGAATTTTGAAGGCGTTAATAGGGGTTGAATCAATCACGAGTCGCCGGCGACACGCTATATTACGGTTTAGATATGGAATGCTTGCTAGCCCGTAACACGTTGTGGAGGGTGGCGTTTGCTAAATACTGGGCCTAGCCCTATAGGTCGTACGCCCAATATCGGGAACCACGTTTTTTGCCATTTAAAAAATATTTGGTGACTAAATTTTATTTTTTTTAACTCCATTCAACTTACGAAGTTATACGGCGCCTATTTCTGCCCTTTTTTCGGCAAAAAATACTTTACATCGTCTTTGACTTTGACTTGGTACTCCAGCAGCACCTCCTTTTTGGAGTATCAGGCCGGAGGGGGGAAAGGGCTGGTGGACTTAGTCAACCAGCTGACTCTTGGACGCTGCCACAGTTTTTGATTCTATGGCAGCTGCCGGGAGAAATTTCCAATCAGGGATAGTTCAATGCCAAAAAGAATTTGTCCCAGTGTGGTGTTAGCTCTAAGATGTTTATAGGCCTGATTGTGCCCACCACGTGTTCTTCTGTCTGCTGGGATTAAACGGTCATTGATAGGAATTTCGATTAGCTCATTTAAAATTTTGAACATGCTTACAAGTCTAGAATTTTTACGTCTTGTTTTCAAGTCAGTCCAGCCCAGGTTCTGAATGAGATGTCACACTGGCTGTTTGTCTATAATTTTGGGTGACAAATCTTGCTGCTGATCTTTGCATTTTTTCTAATTTATCAATATCTTTTTGTCTGAAGGGGTCCCAAACTGCTGAAGAGTATTCTAAGGATGATCTGACCAGGGAGAAATAGGCAGTCTCCCTTAGTTTAGGGGGACATGCCTTGTGGTTCCTCTGAAGGAAGCCCAGAGTGGAATTTGCTTTACTTGTAATATTGTTAATGTGGGCCTCCCATTTCAGGGTCTCGCTAAGGCAAACACCAAGATATGGTGTTGATGAGACGTTCACTTGTGTTTCGCCTTTAAGGGTGTACTCAAATTCAAGGTTTTTTTATTTCAGCCTGGACACCCTCAGGACCGAGCATTTCGAGGGGTTGAAACACATCCCCCATCGATCTGCCCAGTCCTGTAACGCAGATCTATTGTCTCTCTGCAGCTGCCCCTGATCTGCTCGACATTTTATCTGGCGATACAGGAGGCAGTCATCTGCAAAGAGACGCACCTGCAAGGAGACCGTGGAAGGGAGGTCATTAATATAAGTCAAAAAGAGTAGGGGTCCGAGAACAGTACCCTGGGGCACACCAGAACTCACGCGAGCTGATTCTGAAGAGCTGCCATAAACTACTACTTTTTGGGTTCTATTGGTCAGAAAATTTTGAATCCAATTAAGAGTTGTTCCCCGAATTCCATAGTGGTCAAGTTTGTGCAAGAGGCGTTGGTAGGGGACAACGTCAAAGGCCTTACTAATCCTTTCTTTGTCATGTATGATGACACGTTTTAGTTATTCATCATTAGAGCGGTGGGTGATATTAAGTGAAATGCGAGAAAATCGGTATACATAACAAAGAATTAGAAAGGATTTCCCAAGTTTAAATAATTTTCAAACAAAAATTGTACCTGGTTCTGGAGATCGCCGGACATGTTAGATCTAGTGAGTTGAATAGAAGTAAAAAAAAAAACTTTGGCCACTATACCCAAAGTCACATTAAAAGTGATCAACCAGGATCGCATGTTTTTCGCTGATTTCTCGGTCAATTGTGAGCCGATTTTCATGAAATTTTGTAACAGTCATATTTCAACAGAATCCTAATATCCCTGAAGATTTCGTAAAATTATATATCGTAGTTCAAAAGATAGACCATTTGACATGTAATAAATTGAAATTATGACGTCCCTCTATAAACCCATTAAACTAATTCTAGAATTTTATTACATGTCAAATGGTCTACCTTTTGAAATATAAAATATAATTTTTGCGAAATTTTTACCGCTGTTAGGATTTGAATAGCAAATGGCCTTTGCAAAATTTCAAGAAAATTGGTTCAGAATTGACGGAGAAATCGCCGAAAATCATGCGATCCTGGTTAATTTGACGGCGAGTATAGGGGCCTAAATATTTTTTAAATGGCAAAAAACGTGGTTCGCGATTTTGAGCGTACGCCCTATAGAGTACTGACACCCCCCCTAATTTCGCTGATTTCTCGGTCAATTGTGAGCCGATTTCATGAAATTTTGTAACAATCATATTTCAACAAAATCCTAATATCCCTGTAGATTTCGTAAAATTATATATCGTAGTTCAAAAGATAGACCATTTGACATGTAATAAATTGAAATTATGACGTCCCTCTATAAACCCATTAAACTAATTCTAGAATTTTATTACATGTCAAATGGTCTAACTTTTGAAATATAAAATATAATTTTGCGAAATTTTTACCGCTGTTAGGATTTGAATAGCAAATGGCCTTTGCAAAATTTCAAGAAAATCGGTTCAGAATTGACGGAGAAATTGCCGAAAATCATGCGATCCTGGTTAATTTGACGGCGAGTAGAGGGGCCTAAATATTTTTTAAATGGCGAAAAATGTGGTTCGCGATATTGAGCGTACGACCTAGTGAGTACTGACACCCCCCCTAATTTCGCTGATTTTTCGGTCAATTGTGAGCCGATTTTCATGAAATTTTGTAACAATCATATTTCAACAAAATCATAATATCCCTGAAGATTTCGTAAAATTATATATCGTAGTTCAAAAGATAGACCATTTGACATGTAATAAATTGAAATTATGACGTCCCTCTATAAACCCATTAAACTAATTCTAGAATTTTATTACATGTCAAATGGTCTAACTTTTGAAATATAAAATATAATTTTGCGAAATTTTTACCGCTGTTAGGATTTGAATAGCAAATAACCTTTCTAAAATTTCAAGCAAATCGGTTCAGAATTGACGGAGAAATCGCCGAAAATCATGCGATCCTGGTTAATTTGACGGCGAGTATAGACTATAGCTCATTACTATAGGGGCCTAAATATTTTTTAAATGGCGAAAAACGTGGTTCGCGATATTGAGCGTACGACCTATAGACTCGAGTACTGACACCCCCCCCTAATTTCGCGTTTTGCGCCATTTCCTATTGAAAATATTTGCTGAAAAAAGATGACGTCATAAAAGGTTCATGCACATCCCTGTAGACTAGGCCTATCAAGTATCATCAGTATCATTCTGAAATCAGGCATTGGATGATTGGTTGCTGCTTGCAAAATTCCACGAAAATCGGTCCAAAATTGACGGGGAAATCGCCGAACATCACGCGATCCTGGTTAATTTGACGGCGATTTTATAGGTAGTAGTACCTGTTTTTGACATTTCGGGCAATTTTTTGTTATGCATTTATTAGTGGCAAGCTTAGGACGCATATTAAAAAATATTCTCAGTTAGACTGGACCTCAGTCGTTTTTATCATTCTCTAAACCGGAAGTTTACAAAACACGGAGGCGAAGGGTCGTGGTGGAATCCGAAAGCAAGCTGTACGCTCCGAAATGACAATTATTTTTTGTTTTAGCTCTACTCCCAGTGCGATATCATATTTAGATAACTGGATATAATTGTGTTTAGCGCCATTTAGTCTAGTTATACTTACCTGTTGTAGACAGTTTAAAGAAATATTTTAATCTGTTAAGTTGTACGGTAGCCTAATTGGTCTAGGCATGACATAACAGATGATAATAATATTTTTGATTGAAATAAAAAAAGAGTAATTCGACAAGTAGCGCTATTGCAAGGGAGAGAAGACCCGCGAAATCTAATTAACACTCAGCTATATTGAGAACGCATTCAGGGTGTTGAACACAACACGTGAGATTAACTCAATAAGTGATGACATGAAACGAGCAGAGATTAATTAAACTAGTGTTCAACTGCAAAATGCGCATGCCTGGGACGGTCAAGTGTAGGCCAACAGTTGCCTATTGAGTACAGATTGATGGCATTAATATAGCCACTGAACTGATTACAAGATACTACTTAAACGAGACATTGATCCAATGCTGTTTTAATGCTAGGCCAACGTCTGCGACGCTGGCCCAGCATTGAACCAGCATTAAATAAATGTACAATGTTTGAGAGAAAGTCTTCTGCAGCCCAGCAAACACAAGGCATTTGTATAACATTTATACAACGTCGGCCAAAAGTTTTCGACGTTGGTCCAACATTGCATAAAGTCATACAAATGTTTTGTGTTTACTGAGTGTCAATACAAGCTTTTGGAGTCAAGCAGTTTCCAAATCCCCGCAGTAATACAGTCAGTTTGTTTGCAAGCCAGCCACAAAGTAAGGGCTAGGGCAAGGTGCTTTGAATTATTAACCCGTTGAACACGGGGTACGTTATTATGCTACTGAGCTGTTTCTGAAACGCGATTTTTATATGACGTCATAGTTATCTCATGCAATCAAACCCGGAGATCTCCAGGGCTCATATCTGAATGGTCTCCCTAAATCACGGAGATCTCCGGGGCTCGTCACAAACGGGTTAACTCATAGATGTCGCTAAAGTATATATAAACTTGCTGTGATTTGAGAACTTGATCTTAATAAGGCTTTGGGTATGAAACGCATATTTAGTGTTATTATGGAATAGGGCCTTGGCCTACCCACGGGCACTATAGCCTTCTGGGGGACTCTTGTCCCGCAAATTTTGACAGTTGACCACACCTTAACCAACCGGCCCGTGAACGCTGTAAACCCTTTTGACGCTGTGATCGCTTCTTAATATTAATTGTTTTATTGACTTCGAACTAAATGTCAAGCTGATATACAATTAAGTAAAACAATACATTATAATACATTATAAGTGGGGGCCTACCGGTATATAATAGCTTTTGTGAAAATAAATATAACCTAATATATATTATGTAACTGTATCAGCCGAAAATGAATATAAAATAACAAACACAAATTAACATGCATAATATCAGATTTATTCTGAAGCAGCAGACACAGAATTTTTTTTTACATACATACATACATACATACATAAATACATGTAAACACATGTTATTTTCAACTTTTAGCGCTGAAATGGTTAACAGCGGCAGACACAGAACTTTTTTTTTACATACATACATACATGTATACACATGTTATTTTCAACTTTTAGCGCTGAAATGGTTAGCAGCTAAACGCGTCAACACTCACGCAGGTGAGTTATTTTCACAATGAGTGTCAGATAATCTTTAAAAACATCGGTACCAGTAATAATCAATTGTTGTATTAATAGTAAGCGCCTCGCAATAACAATATTACCTATATATTATTAGGCCTGATAACAATAATAATATGTAGGCCTATATACATCTCTATCTGAATCAGTAGCGGTACAATGTAATATAGTATTGTACGTAAGTATCGTAATAACAGTTTGTGTTTATCTACTACACAGATAAATTACAAGCATGCTAGCTGTTATACTGAGGCATAATACAACTTTAATATGATTAACGTGCAGTATATAATCTTAAGAATCATTAGGCCATGGCTTATACTCTAAATATTCATGTACATCAATGTACAATATGGCAGGCAGAGCAAACACGGGACAATCACCCAATTTTGTTTCAATGTTGGGCCAGCGTCGAATACAATTGAATGGCAATAAACCAGTAATGGGCTGCGATGCATGGCCCAACATTAAACCGGTATTGGGTGGGTGGGCCTACGTCGTGTTACGATGTTGGCCATCACAGGCGATGGTGGTGGAAGGAATAGTCCTACACGTTGAAGATGTACTTGTCTCCTTGGTTCTTTCAATAACTAGAAGGGTCTAGTTTTTTTATAGCAAAAAACTATATATGTCTCCCCTCCAGCAGCATAACCATAAAGGTTGATAGCTAATAGATGTAATGTCAATGGCTTTTGTAATTAATGTTATTAAATGGCTCCTGTGGACAGTAGAGACTATGTATTTTGATGTGGTGGAACCCGTTTTTTATATCTACAGTAACTAAATCGTCTGTAGGCTCAATCAGTTGGGCAACAGTTTTAATATCTTCACACTGAAATGTCACCTTACAACAACTGTGATTCACTACCCTAACTGGCCAAAGATTCTGTATTAAACGGAATTGATTATTTTGTTTTGGAACCACGGCGATGTGGGAAACATAATGTGGCTTGTCAACACTCCCAGCAAACGCGAGACGTTGACCCAATGCTGGTCCAATGCTAGCCCACCGTCTGCCTCGTGTTTGCTGGGCTGCGGGTAGTGCAGTGCATACGTGCATACTGCTGGCGGCGAGTACAGCCGACACAAGCCCAATGTCTGTTAAATTTTGGGTCAGTGTCGCCGATGCTGGCCACACGCTCGACTGCAATTAAGATATAGATGGAGACACTTAGTGAGAGGAGATTGAACCAAATCTGAGATTTATAGTCTTAAAAAAGAACAAGAGGCCCAGGGGCCTTGACGTTTGTCAACAGCATTGCAAAAAATCAGCTATAAATGTGTCAGAGAATGTAAAACTATACTCTAAAATGCATTATCATGAAAAGATGTACAGTATTAGACTATTATATCCTTTATATCGATCATTGGCATTTATATTATTTTGTTCGGTTCCCATAATACATTTTGCTGATTTTACACAAGTTCTGAAGCACTGCACCTAGTGACATATGCTTGACAAAGAATCATTTCACAGGACTACAATGTTAAAGGGTCTGGCCCAGGCTAAAATCATAAAAAATTTGGTGGTTTTATTTTGGCTTCTTAATATGACCATATGATGTAAACGTCTCTATATCTAGCTTAACTGGTGAATACACAGCAGAAAAAATAAAAAAACTTTTGCAGTTCTAGTCTATGGACATGTTTACATCATATGGTCATATTAAGAAGCCAAAATGAAATCAATGATTTTTTGATGATTTTAGCCTGGGCCAGTCTCTTTGATATTACAAAAGTGCAATTATTACTTCTTCTGGGACTTTTATTATGCCCCAGTTAGCCAGGAATTTTCACGAAATCTTTAATTTTCAATTTCAATTCTTCTGCCCAAAATATGCCTAACAAAGTTGTAAAATATCAGCTTTTAATGTTTCTTACTCAGCCGTGAAATATACTGTACCCGGTAGCCCTAATCCATCATTATCACATGTAGACGTAATGCACTTTCACTGCACCCTCTTATGTAGGCCTAATGCCAATTATGGAAATCACAATACACACAGTAGACCTAAGGATAAAGACCCATGAACGCTTTCTCAACTCACAAAATCTTTGCTGAAATGCTGCTGTAATGTTGTCAGGCCAACGTTGAGTCAGGTGTTAGTTGGCTGTATCAAATGCAATGAAATGAAATAAATGGGGTTCTACACCACATTTGTACACATATAGGCTAAACTAGGTAAGGACAACCTCTTGAGGATGATGAGATGAATGAGGTGTCACTGCCCTCCAGACACAGGATTTAAAATTGAGCCCTGTTGGCCTACGGCCGAGCACACTAACTCTCGGTCACGGAGGCTGCCCACAATATTCAATATTTAAGATTAAACAGGGAGGAAACATTTTGTTTCTTTGAAACTTGAATGCCAGAGCATGAGACGAATCCGCGATCTCTGACTTTCCTAGCAGGTACCAGTGCCCCCCGCTCTTTGGTATTGTTATTACATATATACAAACACATTATCTGTGGATTTAATATTGGTTCACCGTCAGGGGCGCTGCTCAACATTTTTCATATTGGCTAAAGGTCTCATTTTTGCAGGGAACATCGGCAACTCGATACCCTGACACTATGTTGGTTCAATGTTGGAAGAGTGTCATAGATAATGGCACAACATTAAACCAACATTGGGTCAGTGCAAGCCAAAAGTAGGCAGTGACATCAGCGGAAAGGAAGTATATACTTGATTTACAAGTGAGCAAATACGGCCTTTTTGCAGCGCTATGGCACGAAGAGACGGGACGCCAGTTAAAAAGTAGTAAATGCCTAGTATGCCAGGGAGCAGATATTGCCTTCTGACATTGCACAGACAGAACTGATAGTAACGGAAGTTAACGACAGACGTTTGCGTGGAAAGTCAACCTAAAAGTTTGTCGAGTCGACAAACTAAAAATTATTTTTTATGATAACATGAAACTTATGGCTGGACTCCCAGCTTGCCCGGTCACTAGGAAACCATCTCAATGGCTGGCAAGTATCCATTCAATCCTAGTCAGTACCTGCAGAGTACTTTATGCTGGCGGGATTAACCCTTTGGACCCGATGTACCGATATACCGGTATTTTTATGACGTCATATATTACCGAAGGACCGATATATCGGTATAAAATTAACCATTTCAGGTCTAAATGCTGTGTAATGAACCAAATTGAAAAACACAATAGAACACAAATTATAAATACAATTATGACGTCATAATTTACTGTCTCAACAAGCCACAGCATTATAATAATATTAATGGAACATTACTTTGTGAATAACGTCAGGATAATTGTGTAGAGCCTTTGAAAGTTAAAATATGGTCAACAATAATATCACCAATAGGGTCTACTGCTCCAGGAGGCTCGGTGGGAGAGGCAGTTATCCCCAGGAGGCTCGGCTCGAAAGGGTTAATTGCGCATAGCATGCACCGCCCCAGTGCCGTTTAAATGTTGGCCAGTGTTGTACACAATGGCCCGGCATCGGACTAATGCACGCTACACCGACACATTACCAGCTATATATGGGTGAATATACAATTTCAGGGGTTTTTCAATCTTTATTTTTGAAGAAAAATAAGTCTCTTCAAATTATATATACTAGGGTCAGATATTAGGGTAGGGTCTATGTGATACACATTTAAAATATTGGAGCTTAATCTCAAACAATTTTTTTTTTAAATATGTGTTTTTGTGAAGGATCATAAAAATAAAATGTCAAGTCAGCAACGAATTATATATATATATATATATTTGATCATTTTCAAATCGTGAAGAGTATAAATTGCTTTGTATGATATAGTGATATATTAGTGATATATTAGTATTTATAACACTTTTTGAAATAAAAATTGCTAAGGCAGAACAGAGATTTTACTGTGAAATTATGTAGTGGCTGAGTTGACATTATTGTTTCTGATTGACAAAACATGATAATTGGATGTAAAAGTCATGTTTTAAGCGCATCTACGAGATCTCTCAACACTTGAGCCCCATTTACTCAAAAAATTGTCTGGTTATAAAATAGCAGTTCAAATTGAATGTTTACAAATATTTCACCTCCCTCAAGATATTGGGACGTATATCCCAGTGTATCATGCGACGCTATGTATAATGAGTCCCGATTTTGACGTCTTGATAGCCTGAAAAATGCTTACACCTATGCATAGTGCGGTACCAAATTTACGATTTTGCTGGTAGGACTGGCACACCTGGCAAGTTCGATAACATCGCGTGTACGCTGACATCGCGTCATCCCATATGACTTGGTCAATCTATTGTGATTGATCCTCGATTAATTATCTCATACTGATCGACAATCACCTACAGCACCCTCACCTACAGCACCCTTCCCCATTTCGCCTGACCGCACTTCATCAATTATCTGCCTGCCTAAGTTTTTAAATATGTTTTTAAAGTAGTTTCGTGCATAAAAAACAACAATGTATTTTGAATTGTAGGCCTACTAGACTGACATGCGCTGGGGAGGTCGAAGCGTGTCATGTGCTCACGTCGCCATTTTAAGGGTACAAGTGTGCGCGCAAAAATCTCGTGAAATATCACTTTGAACGTTAGATGATATGAGACATGTCAATCATCCCGAGATGGGAGGGGGATATTGCCCAATCAGCGTTTGAGCACGGAACACGCCTGTCAATCAGCCAGGCTGTCGGTGAACTATCAATAATGACAGTGATTTGTGTCCCATATAAATATATTTTATACAATACAAGCAAATCTATTACTCTGAAATATTTTATAAAAAAATTAACAAAAGGATTCAAATCGTGTAATTAAACATAATAACACGTAATAAAACATCATATCACTAATGCTATATTATTCATAGGTTAAATACCAAGCCTGTAGCCTTTAAATGGTTAGACATGCTGAACTAGACATTGTTGGCGCCGAGCATTGCGTAACAGCCGAGCATTGCGTAACCACTCACCGATGGTGGATAAACCTTTTATTCTACAACAATCTCGACATGGCACAGCTCAGAGAAAATGATATTATACTGAAAGATCTCTTTGATATAGAAGATTCTGACAGTGAAAAAAATCTTTCGAAGAATTTTTAAATTTGTAAATATAATATACAAAGAACATGAACAGTATCCCCACATCATTGTGCTTTGCTATAAACAGTGCTAAGACTTTACGTTTATTAACTTGTTGATATACTGTAACATCCTCTCTAGTCTTTATAGGCTAGTGTGAGAGGTGTGACCATTACCGCTGTTGACGATGATCGCGTCGCCTGTTATTTGACACCTTGTCGTCTAGATCTGATATTATATTACCTTAATAATTATGTAACTATTTGATTAAAATATTGGATAATTATGCATTTTCCATACATATTTATTTTTGTTTATTTATTTTATTCCATTGTTTTACTTACCGAGTACACAATGCTAAACTAACGTGAAATATCATATATTTACTGCTGGGTATACCACGTCTCAGCTGCAATATTAGCAGAACTAGCAGTCTTTCAAACTTCGGGAAGAAAATAATTGAAACCTACCTCCATGTATAATACGTGTTGCCTTTTTAACACCTGTTTATCACCAAAAAAACATCGCATTATACACGGGGATATACGCAAAACCGTACAACCTTACTAACCGGCACGGCCACCCTTAGTCAGGTATAACCCAACAAACACAACACA
Source organism: Flabesymbios commensalis (assembly GCA_964017125.1). Taxonomy (NCBI): domain Eukaryota; kingdom Metazoa; phylum Annelida; class Polychaeta; order Terebellida; family Flabelligeridae; genus Flabesymbios; species Flabesymbios commensalis. The sequence goes on along the minus strand of OZ024913.1, from coordinate 45,481,486 downwards.
TTGAAACAATGATGTTTTAATGTTGGCCTAACGTCTGCGACGCTGGCCCAACATTAAAACATCATTGTTTCAACGTGTCGTGTCTGCTGTGATTTCAGGTCAGTAGGCAGGCAGGTCAGGGGTGTGAGACCCCCCTCCATAGGTGTGAGAGCCTCCCCCTACCACTGAGTCGGAGGGGTACTAGTCTCTACCCTACCCCTCCGCTCCACGGCAGTAGTACTGGCAGCCAGCGCCTACTACATGATGGGGGTATCACATCGGCTTGTTCACCAGGCCTCAGTTCTCATTATACAATCCAAAACCATGCATGAATTAAAACATAATTATCATTATCCGTAGGCCTAGCTCTAGCGGTGGTCGGAGTGGGCATGGTCAGCATAATTATGGGCGTGGTTATCAGCTCTGAATATCAACATGTGCAAAAAACAACAAACACATTCATTAAGTAATATGACTAAATATTTTATTCGAAGGACATAATAAAACAAGAATACATTCGTTCCACACAGTAAAATATTTGGTACATAATTCAATCTCCACAGACAATTCATGTAAAGTAATACTATCTAAATTATTTACAGATTTTATTTAACTAATTTAATATTTTATAAAAATTTCTCGTCATTTCTGCAGGTAATTATAAAGACATTATTCTAATGAAACTACTAACTAGTAATAATTAAGTTATACATGTGTTTTCTATTGATTTAGAAAGAGGACTAATTTTTATGGGACTCAGCGACATGAATGTCGAATTTTATTTTTGAGCTGATTTTGATAAAAGTACCCAGTTTGCTGAAACATAAACCACATATATATGTTGCATGCGTCCTAGTAATATGATCATTAAGCATTTTCTGTGTAATTGCTATAAATGGGTTCCCGATCCCTTCTTGAATACAATGACTGCAGACCATAGTAACCTCAGTCGAATTTACTTTTTTATTAGTCGCTACACGTCTGCGTTTCAACTTAGGTTCATTTTCTGCACCCTTCCCTGTTTTACTCATTTTATTTTCTAGCTTATTAATAGCCTGTTCTTGTAGTTTTATATAAATAGGAACATTTTTATATTGGGGCGGGAGGTGTAGTTTCATCTCATCACGCCAAGCTACTGATGCAGCGTGATTTAAATCATCTAAGAAATTATGTGGTTTGGCATGAGTGTCATAATCATGATCATGCGAGAGTTGAGATTAAACAGAGGACTTGCATATCTTGACACTTAATTGGATGTTGAGACGTGACTAAAACCCAGCCATGTACTTGAAAATGTTGCAAGCAGTAGGCCTAAACCCCCATTATGTTCCAGAATGAATAAAGCGTGACGTATCTCATCTATATGCCCACCTTTGCCCACCAGATGCAAGATGACAGTCTGAAAACATACAACAAATGATTGTCAGTGTATCACCATAAAATCCCAAAACAAAATAGTCAATAAAAATAGCTGATTTATAGATACAATCTACAATTGTTACTGACACAAGTCACAAATTTAACATTAAAACTCATAAAACCATTTGAGCGTAGCAAATAAAGAAGCTGTATTTCACTTTTAAAAATATTTTAACCCTTTAGTCCCTGAAATTACTAAAAATAATGTTATCGGCCTATTTTGTTTTCTGTTAAAAGATGTGACAAAGTGACACAAATAGTTGTAGATTGAGCACAATGTAGGGTAGTCCGGTATATGTTTGACTTTATCCTGTGACAAAATACAAGCGATGTTCATTTTCCGTGGGTATGTGAAAATACAACTCATGGTTCAATGGATATTATTTATTGAACGAATGCTGTATTTTCCCACATCGCACTCAAATGAACACTGTTTGCATATCTTATTTGAACGTCCTACCTATACATAAGGTTATATATTTCAGTTGGTTTCGACATGGTAACTCGGTTTCGTCGGGTTTCGTCGGGTTTCAGGACCTGGCCAGTAGTACAACTCAAACAGACATGCTTATTATGGACTTTAGCAAAGCTTTCGACAAGGTTCCGCACAAACGTTTAAATTACAAACTCAACTGGTATGGCATCCGAGGGGATACACTTGAGTGGATCACAGACTTCCTCTGTCCTAGATCCCAGAGTGCTACCTCTGACAGTGCTCCTGTATTGTCGGGGGTGCCCCTAGGGACTGTCCCGGGACCAATACTCTTTCTTATATATGGGGTCGTGAATAGTACAGTCCGCTTATTCGCTGATGACTGTATTATTTACCACCCCATCAGATGTAAAAAAGACACCGAACTACTCCAATCTGACCTAAATTCTGTCGACTCCTGGGAAAAGACTTGGCTTATGCTGTTTAATGCAGACAAGTGTTTTACCATGAGGACCGGCAGAAGCAAATCTAAAATCAATGCATCTTACAATCTACATGACCAGCCACTCCAAAGTACAGATTCTGTTAAATATTTTGGCCTAACACTTACTTCCGATCTTAAATTTAACTCCCACATCAACAATGTTACAGCAAAAGCTAATAGCCTTCTTGGCCTCCTGTGCAGAAACTTGAAAATTTTATCGCAGGCTGTCAAGACCCAAGCATATCAATCTTTAGTCCGACCTCACCTGGAATATGCCTCCACGGTTTGGAGCACACATACATCTGATAATATCAAAAAAGTGGAGATGGTGCAGAGACGTGCTGCAAGGTATGACTGCAACCGCTGGCATAACACCAGCAGTGTTAGCAAGATGGTTAGCCACCTTGGCTGGGAATCCCTTGCTGTGCGTCGCAGTAATATGAGACTGCATACAATGTACAGAATAGTGCGACAATGGGAGATCCCGGCACAGGTGGTTGACCCTATCCACCAGACAAACACGAGGATTCCATCCGTGGAGGTATATTCCACTGAGCCCGTCAAGTGACCTTTACAAATTTTCTTTCTTACCCTGCACTATACCAGTCTGGAACAGCCTCCCACTCCATGTTGTCTCCTCTCCAACACTAGACTCCTTCCGCCTACGACTAAATACTATGTAAACCGCAGGATTTTTTAATTCACCTTTGTTTTCACTGCACAATTTTTGTTTTGCTGTGACCTCCTGTTTTCTCTTTAGGTTACAACTAGCACTCTTAACACCAGTTTCCGACACGTAATTTGTGCACACACACCACGGCGTGCAATGCTCCAAAAAATGAGCGAGCGCTCTTCACAAGAAGAAGAAGAGAAGAAGAAGCTTGCTTGTTTCCGTTGTCGATATCATAGATATAGAAAGCTCAGAATCTCACGCTGATGTCATAGTGTACCGAACTCCCTCTAACACGTTGCACTATAATGATTACTGGCCGACATGAGGAAATTCGGTACACATCAGTGTCCAAAATGTGAGATTCCCAACTTGTCTATATAATACATCTAGCAACGGAAACAGGTCTCTGTGGTTTTGGTCGGTCTCGATATAATATATAAAGCACGATCCGTAAAATCAGACAAAAAACCCCTAATATCACCACACCCACGCACGGCCACAGCCCTGACTGGTGATGGACAAGATGATGTGGCAAAGATTTGACATAAATTTTCTTTCATAATTATAAAATAATGCATGAACTACAAATCATAGTGTAGGATAGTCTAGATGTTATGTCAGAGAACGCAATCAGTCATGACAATCAGACAGCATGACATGTGGCTCTGTTTACAAACATTCAGTCGGAAGAATTACCGTTGCAGGGCATACGAATAAAACATAGTTTAACCCAAAAAAGACAGATTGGGCCACTGGACAGATCAGGCCTTCACAGCCCTACTGATTTTAAAATATTTTTGGCGTATAATTTATATAATCCTTTAACCCTTTAAACTAAGAAACAAACAAAGTGGGCATAAAAAAAAACATTATTTGTGCCATTCACACAAAACAAGAACCTGACCTGAACATTACAGCTTATTTTAATTATCTATTATTGTTTAATTCCTTACCTTTCAATCACGACCTAAGGACTAAGGGGTCAAAACAGAGCTTGGCAAACAGTAGTTTTTTTATCCAGGTCACCGGAATAGGGTTAATAAAAGAAATCCTGACCTCACGACTTAATGTAATCAATTTAATTTTAAATCCGATTTAAATCATTGTTTCTTAAAGTGCGAATTACGCCTTATTTTGACAAATATCTGTCCCTCTGGTACCTAGAATGTCTAACGGTCATCTAAAGAAATGTGTTGTTATGTTTAATCAGTACGTTACGTCACGATGATGGCGATGGTGCGAGGTAATCATGTGACCATTTAGCACTTCAGAAACAATTATTGTCAATAGCTTAAATGGGGAATTGAACTGAATATTATTAAAGTGTTATTATATTGTTAATATAATTTTAAATAAGTGTACTCTTTCCTTTGGAAAGTATATACAGTAACAGTGATTCAGATCAATGTAGTATACAGGCGCATTTCAAATGATTGACTCTGTGTGCCGGAGCTCTGGTACTTACAATGTCAAAAGGTGATTAAAGATAAGCGCTGTTATATGTACATAGCACGTTACGTCATGATGGTTGGTTTAAAAAATTTAAAAATGTTCTTCACATTACCTACTTTGAGGGCATGCAATATCTGCAATTTGTATACTTCTCGAAATTAACACACAGCTCAATAGTGATAAAAAGAACTTATAGTTCTACAAAGTTGTACACTCTATCACAAATAACAAGATTTTTCCAATAAACGAATATTTGTTATAACGATGACAATATAACACCCATCTGCACAAACTTTGGATATGGACGAAAACATGGATGAAAACAGTAAATGCCAATATCTGTTTCAGTGAATATATCAATTAAATGTGATAATGCACGATTTTGTAAAATGCATGTTCTGTGTTGTTATTCAAAAGACTTTGTATCCACCCTTAGAACACGTTTATATCTTAATAATATACTGTAGATCTTATAATTTCGAGTGTTAAAATTTGCGCGCATTTCAGATTTTGGGATTTTTCATGAAGTTTAGAACTCGCGAATTTTCATTTTTATTTAGCAGCGCTATATTATAATAATAATTTTTGTGAGATTCGCAAAAATTGAAACCTCACAAATATTACCAGATGTACAATAATACGTTATTGCCAAAAATAATAGAGATGCAACTAATTTCGTGCAGATGGTCGCTCAGTCACAAATTTTATGAATAATGTTCATATATCTTGGCATCAGCGAATTCATTCGAATACCTCCATAAATACTTACATTGCGAATCACCGTCAATGATAGTAGACTCCATAGTATCAGACAACTGAGAATTGATGTAGAAATAAGAGTCAAAATACGCCTCCCTTATATATCTAACAATCTTTTGGCCCACCTTTGTCATTATTAACATCTTAACAGTTATATTAATGAGCAAAACATGAACTTCGGAATAGGTTGCATGGCTTCCTAACACTTTGTAACAGGTTCTATGATCAACCAGGACAAACTGTGGTTGTAATATATATAATTTGATGGCGCTGTGGTTGTAATAACTTGACATGGGGAATATGGCATGGCTTCTCAACACCATGTCTCATCATTTGATCAGGGTGTTGGAGATACAGCATACTTGATCATCGTCTGTTAAAACATCCTGTAATATGCTACGAGCACGTTTAAAAGTGTGATAGTAGGGCTGTAACAGCTGTTTTAATGTGTGCGCTTACTAAAAGTCCAACATCTAATAACCCTTTAACTGCCGGTGTCGATCATATTCAGTTTCTCATTTTTTACATTAGCACATTAATAACCAGATTGTAAACAAGTTAAAGATGAAACGTTACATCAATCAGTAAGACTTCAAAATCGTTGCCCTTAATTTCGTCATATCTGAATAATTTTTCACTCACTTCAAGTTGTGGATCGCGTCAGCGTGACACAACTTAAAGTGGGTGAAAATTCAAATTAAATAATTTGGCGGTTAAAGGGTTAATGCGTTCGCATATTCAAAGATTTTTCCCTTTCGTCATTACTTCCAAGACTGATGTGATTATCTGTTGCAGAACTAGTTTGTATAATACAAATGTAAACACATTAATTTGTACCAGTGTAGGCCTATATCTTGATCAGGGCGTGGTTAAAACGTTAACGAACTTGCAATCCCTTGACCAATTACCATATTGAAAATATATCTTTTATAATAGGCTCGCGATCGCCGTCGTATCCTGTGGGCTACCCCCCTCCATAGCCTATGGAGAAGGATGGAGTGGTCAGTGTCTCTGTGCCGGACCCCACCCGGTTAACACCTATGCCCCTCCTGCGCCCACGCATTCACGCTTATCCTTGTAGCCACTGGCCGTGCCGGTCCGTAAGGAAAGTGCCTCGTGCAGGATATACGGTATATCAAATTAATTGATTGGTATCACACCACAATTTGCGGAGTTTAGATAACACTGGCGTTGCTGAGTTGACCGGTTTGCTTGAGACAAATAAAAAGCCTCAGTAAATGTAGGCTATCCTTGACAACTTTTTTATATTGAGTTTATGTCTGTTTATGAATAAATTTCGTTGTACATAACAATTGCGCTACAAGATAGCTCGGGGTTAAGTTATTTCCAAGAGATCTGTTAAAACAGTCTATCTTTCAGGTGTTAGATATTGGGAGACATTGAATTTTTGTACAAATTCGTGTATTTTGGCACATTGCATGTTGAATAAAAAAATATTCGTTAGAGATATTGAATTATTTATTTTTCTCAGTTTATCGTATAGCCCATAGGACAACATTAAACAAATTCGGACCCACACAATACATAAATTCGTTCAGAATAGCCAAAAGACACTAAATGACCCTTAAATTGTATATTTACCCATAGGGGCCTATAGGCCTACCGACTATTCCAGCATGTTGCTTTGAGCCAAGGCTGGGTTAATGTTGGCACGTCGTCTGTGACGCTGGCCCACATTCAACGTGTTGCCAAACACGACACAGTGACCCAATACTGGTTATTGTTGGGTAGGCGTCGTAGATGGAGGGCCAACATCAGCCCAGCATTAGGTCAACGTCTCATGTTTGACCGCCTCGATCGCCTGCACGATTAGACGGAGAGAACGCACAAACACAAACTGAGTGGATGAACTGAGCAGACAAAAGTAAACCAACATGTCCCCACCTCTTCAGAGGAGAAACATAATTAGGCCTATATCCCTGAAATTTAGGTTTCTGGCTCATGAGGAAAACCAATAGGCCTACAGTTATGTTTACAAAATATTAGGCCATTTTTTTGTCTAAAGCACTCAAACAGAACACGGGCCTCGGAGTTCTGGAACTCCTTTTCTAGTTTTATTTTTATCGTGGGGTCTACTTACTTTTGTATCACACTGATTTTCTTTGTCAATAAAAATTTATATTATTATTATTTTTTACATTACCGCGGGGGTATCGTAGCGTTGATAGGCCTTACGTAACTATTCGCCTGGTTCACGGCTAGGGGTATCGTGGTTTAGATGTATTCTATATGTTTGGTCAACGCACCATCATCGCGCACCAAGCTGCACACAGCAGCATGTAAACAATCCCGATGTCAAGCCATGCAATTTTGTAAACATGATGGGAGTTGCTTAATTGAACTTCAACTATGACGTATTGAAATGAATATTTCGATATAAAAACAATACAATTCTTCTCTAAAGTGTGGTCATTCAAATACAACCTGCAGAATGGTATGCCATGAATAAATAATGTGTAAATCATAAGTAGACCAGCGGGCAACGGCAACGTGGCTGAAATTGAAACAGTCACTCACTCACTTAGTCACTGACTCAGAATCAGAATCAGAAATTATTTATTTTATTCATAAAAAATACATTGTAATTCACATAAAATACATTGAACTTGTTGATGATTATAAAAAAACTGGTGGCGACAGAAGCTTATTGCTTATCAAGGTTAAGGTCTCGTATTAAAACTTTGATATTAAAATATTTCTGGATGTCTCAATTTATAATTTGGACAGGCCAATACATCAAGTGCCGTTTTAGACTCATACACCATAATTCAGGTGAAAAAGATTTCCACGCATAACATACATAATAATCCAATAGCATGAACAAAACAATCCAAGTACAGACCACATCACTTCACGTTTAACAATAAACCCAAGCACATTAGTTTAATAACAATGCAGATAACTGGACTTGATATGTCTTTTGAATAAATGTATTGAACATATATTAGTTATATCATCCGGTAAAGCATTCCACAGCCTTATTCCTGCATTCGACGCACATTGTCTCCTTAAATTAGTACGAGAGTATTTTATGGAAAACATGTTTTTTCTCCTACTTGATCGTATATTTATATAAATTTGAAAAAGATTTTGTATATTTATTGGAAGAAGATTATGGAACGCCTTAGACATTAAAATTGCCATGGTATACTCCAGAAGATCTGGAAATGTAAGAATAAATGACAGTTTAAACAATGGTTTTGTATGCTCTAGATAACAAGTTCTATGGACCATTCTGATAAATTTCTTCTGTAATAATGTTATCTTATTTAAAAGATATCCACTGGCTCTGCCCCAAATTTCACAACAGTAAAGCATATATGGCAAGCATAAACTATTATAAAGCATAGTTAGTGATGAAGTAGATAATAATCTGCTAGCCCTCTTTATAACATAATAATTCTTGTAACTTCGAAACAATTTGCTTTATGTGACTGTGCCAATTTAATTGATCTTCAATTATAACCCCTAAAAATTTAGTTTCATCTACCTTATTTATCAACTTATTCCCAAAACCTATTTGAATATTTTGTATTAACTTGACTTTTGCAAAAAATCATATAATTTGTCTTAGATATGTTTAATGATAATTTATTTAGAGCAAACCATTTTTCAAGCTCCATTAATTCATTACAGATAGTTACACTCAAACTCACGATGTCTTTACTTGTACAGAATAAATTTGTATCGTCTGCAAATATTATAAATTTAAAAATATTTGATACATTTACCATATCATTTATATACATAATAAATAATTTAGGTCCTAATATACTACCTTGTGGCACGCCACAACACATATTCATTGGGTCAGAATTTTCATTATTATAAAATACATATTGTGATCTTTCTTTCAAATAACTGTCCAACCATGCATTAGCTATACCTCTAATCTCATATCTATTCAATTTTTGTAACAGCAATGTATGATCAATAGTATCAAAAGCTTTTTTTAAATCTATTAAAACACCAATTGTGCTTAGTTTATTATCTATCGACTTGGTGAGTTGTTCATGCAGATCAATCAAGGCATGAGATGTTGTTCAGTTATTTCTGAAACCATATTGACTATTTGATAGAGTATTATTTATCTCTAGAAATTTATTCAAAAAAAGTTTTTCCAATATCTTTGAAAATTGTGGAAGTAAAGAAACTGGTCTATAATTAGTAAAAGAATCCTTCAGTCCTGATTTGAAAAGAATTACCTTTGCAATTTTCATTCAATCAGGAAAAATTCTCATTTCAAAAAATATGTTAGCTATATGACTTATTGGAATGGCTAAAAAAGAAATGCATTCCTTTACCAACGCAAAATTAATGCCGGAATGATCCATGGATGTCTTATTCGGACTTGAATTTACAACTTTAAACACTTCATTTTCAGTAACGGGTTCCAAGAAAAATGATTTTTTCAAAGGTTCATTCATAGTATCAAGAATTGATCCATCCATTTTTTCAATATTTTCAGCTAACTTCGGGCCTACATTAACAAAAAAAATATTAAACCTGTTATCTATAAATTTACTATTCTTATATATTTTACTATCATAATTAAACACAGTTTGTGGAGCTACTAATTTGAATATTCCTTTTAATTATAGCATATATTGTACCCCAAGTTTTTTTAATATTTGATTTACTTTGACATAGGAGCTCATCATAATAATTTTTTTCAGCTTTTCTCAAGATAGATGTCAACGTATTCTTATATTGTTTATATTTACATTCAGATTCCACTGTTTTTTTTTTTGATAAAAAAAGATTTATATAACAATTTTTAATTTTTGCAAGCTTTAATTAGTGCTTTATTAATCCATGTTTTTTTATGGTTTTTTATCTTTATAATCTTGTATTCATATGGGCAGTGTCTGTCTAATGAATTGAGAATTAAATCAATAAAATTATTATAGCCACCATTTGCATAAATAGAATTTGTTATAAAGTCCCAGTCTGTATTCTTCACCTCCTCAATAAATTTATCCTTATTTAACATGTTGCGCTTGTATGACCTAAGCAAGCTGGTGCATAATTTTTTTTATAGGATTACAGCTTGTTAAATATAGGGAGATGGGATTCAAACACATAACTATAACCTGTTACTCTAATTTATTTAACAAGGGAATCAACTGTGTCACGGCAAAATGCATGTAGGCCTAAACATCACCTTTAATGGCCTCCCAGACCCAGAGCTCCAGATAATTTTTTGGTTTGAGGAGTATTTCACTCATTGAAATGGGTGATGAGGAGTGAAATATGATAAAAAAAATAAACGAGGAGTATTTTTCATACAACAAGATGAGCTTTATTTAGATCGTTTTTTTCTTACAGTCACATAGTTCTGTTCACGTAAAAAATACAACAATCGTTTCATTTTTTCTGTTTCTTTTTACTTTGATGGGTATTTTAATAGTTTTTATGGGTAATATTACTCCTAAGATTTTCAATCAATGAGTATTTGCTGTTTTTACATGCGTATTTTACTCATATACGCATGCTATCTGGAGCCCTGCCCAGACCCAGACATTCAATAAATATTTTTTCATACTGAAAATTACACCTACAAAAAGGCTGATGACTGGCCTCATCCACACGGACCATAGGCCTAGTCATAGACATAGTTATTGGATCTGCTGCCCCGAGAATATCCGTAATTCTAGTACAAATTCAGGGGTTTTTCTGATCCCAGAGTGGTTCCTTGAGGTTCCATTCTGAGACCATTACTTTTTATCCCCCGCCCGACGAAGTGGGGGCGGGGGGTATTGGCGTCACCTCGGATGTCCGTCTGTCCGTCCGTCCCGCGTCCGGATGTCCGCATTTCGTTTCCGGAGCAGAACTTGGTTACCGTGCATGGATTTCTTTAATTTTTGACACACACATCCCTTAGGGGGTGTAGATGTGCCTTTTAGGGTTTTTGAAATTTTACCTGCTTAATTGGCCGACCATCGGCCATAACTAACTTTAATATGCCTGATATCTGACGAATCGTGCCATATAGCTTGACCATTACTACAAAACAAAATGTGCGGTTTCAGGTAGGGAAATGTTCTGAAAATTTTCAACTTGATCAAATTAAAAATGGCCGACTTTCGGCCGTAATTAACTTTAATATGCCTGATATCTGACAAACCGTGCCATATAGCTAGACCATTACTACAAAACAAAATGTGCGGTTTCAGGTAGGGATATGCTCTGAAAATTTTCAACTTGATCAAACTCAAAATGGCCGACTATCGGCCGTAATTAATTTAATATGCCTGATATTTGACAAACCGTGCCATATAGCTAGACCATTACTAAAAAACAAAATGTGCAGTTTCATGTAGGGATATGCTCTGAAAATTTTCAACTTGATCAAATTCAAAATGGCCGCTTATCGGCCATAATTAACTTTAATATGCCTGATACTGGACAAACTGTGCCAGATAGTTAGATGCTCCAACCTTCAAAATTGACATAATTTGGAAAATGATGATGATAAAAGTTATTTGTACACTTCTTTAATTTTTCTGATCCAAAAAATAATATTCATTCTGTCCAAATTTGCATAAATTCAAGATGGCAAACAAAAAACAAAACGGGCCAATTGTTATCAAAGTTTTTGAAACGTGCACAGGAGAAGCAAAGGGAGTCATCGTCTCAACTGTGTACAATCACCGTTTACGGAAACCCAATGAATATAGTTTTAGAGCAGCCGCGTGCGAAAAATGGGTCACTTTTTAGGGTAAAAAATATTTTTTTTTTGCTAGAGAAAAACACATAAAATTAAAATCTTCCAACGAAATTCAACATTGATAAGGCATTAAATCTATTCACAGCATCAACCCTTGGAACAAAAATTCCATAGGATATGTACCAGTCCAATAAATACTATAAAACGAAATGTATGGTTTCAGTGAGGGATATATATATATAATCCCTCTTAATGGCAACTCGCTCAAACTAAAAAAATGCTGACTTGCGACCAACATTGACTTCAATATCTGTAATATACACAGTAATCTAGATAGGTGGGTCATTATTGTAGAACAGAATGTGAGACTTCAGGGAAGTATGCACCCTGTAAAATTTCTATCACCTGGGCGGGGCGGGGGATTATGGTGGCCGGCTGGCCTCTTGTTCTCATTTATCTCAACGATATGGAAGCTGCAGTTTCTTGCCAACTTATTTTATATGCAGATGACTCTGCCCTTTTGGTTTCAGGCAGGGATGTAGCCTGTAGGCCTAATTGAGCAAAGACTTGTTAATGAACTCTAATTCCCTCAGTGGATGGTTGGTCGATAATAGGCTCTCATCCATTTAGGGAAGACAGAATGTATTCTTTTCGGAACTAAAAGTAGACTTCGCATCAAATTAATGTCACATGTGGTGAGCCAAAAGTAACTGCCAAAACATTAGTGCGATATTTGAGAGTCGATCTGGACCAATTGCTAGATAGTAAGCTTGTTGCTAAAACCATTCTTGAAAAAAGTAATTCCCGCCTAAAATTTCTTTGGAGGCAAACTAAATTTCCAAATCAATATTAGAGGAGAATTTTGGCTTCTTCCCTTATTCAATGTCATTTTAATTATGCTTGCTCTGCATGGTATGGTGGTCTTCAGAAATTTTGATTTGTCCTCGCTCACCTTTCTAGATCGCACATTGGGATTGCCGAATTTTAAGTGCTAAATTGGATTCCTGTTTCGGAGCGTACCAAGCAAATTAACCTTTGTAAAGTATACAGTGCGGTACATAGGTCGGTGCCTAGGTATCTTAAAATTGAATTTTCCTTGGTTAGTGAGCGGCATTCCATCTCCACCAGACATAGTGTGGAATGCTCTTCCAGCCCACTTTAAATCAGCCCCAAATGGTACTACATGTACCTTTAAGCTTGGGTTGAGAGATCATATTCGCATGGAAATGGACACAAGGGAAAATGACATCTTCATTTGCTAGCTTTGACATTATTTATATAATTTATTAATTTAGCATTTAACCCCGACTGACCTGCCTTTGATTGGGTGGGAGGTCGTGAGTCTCACATGACATAATGTGAGACTCAGGTTTCCCAAACATTCTGAGTAGGTCAAGTCGGATAGTTTAAAGATTCATACAGCTTTGAAATGCGAAAAGCGACTGAACTGATTACAAGATACCACTCCAACGAGAAATTGGCCCAATGCTGTTTTAATGTTAGCCCAACGTCTGCGACGTTGGCCGATATTAAACCAACATTTGGTGAGTATGCCGTGTTGGCTAGGAGAGCTCTTACTGTCAATATGCTGGAGGTCAACTGTTTCCAGATACCCACTGTAACACAGCCTTTTGTGTCACAACACAGAGCCCACATGAGAGAAATGGTGAATTATTTCCTCATAGATGTCACTCAAGTATATAGAGTTTATATGACTTGGAAACTTGCTCTTAATGCGGTGATGGGTATGAAACGCATATAGTATTATTATCTTGGCTGATAAGTGTGGATGTGGGGTGATATGTCATTGTGGAATGTCCAGGGGCCACTGTTGCATTCTAGGGACCACATTGTCCCGCGTATTTTAACAGTTGACTACACCTTCAACCTAGATAAGGTACATTCAAATCATCTGTGAAAGGTAATTTTATAGTAGGCTAAGCCTCTTAATAGTTTTCACTTATGCTCTAAATACTTCCCTGTCTCCATCCTGGATCACTGTTTATAGGGAACGCTGTGGAAATAAGTAGGCCCCTACACCTCACCAGGAAACCTTCCAGTGTGTATTATCCCTGGTGACCAGGCATGGTGCCCGTTTTTATTATTTTAATAAATTATAATGACCTATGCTCTAAATTCTTTCCTGTCTCCATCCTGGATCGCTGTTTATAGGAACCGCTGTGAAAATAAGTAGGGGCCTACACCTCACCAGGAAATTTTCCAGTGTGTATTATCCCTGGTGACCAGGCATGGTGCCTGTTTTTATTATTTTAATAAATTATACTGACCATGTATTCTATGTTTCATGTATGGTCTGCTGAATAAATCAAATAAAAAAACCTTTTTCTAAACTGGATCTGATGCCCGAGTAGGCCTATATCCGTAATTCTAGTACAAATTCAGGTTTTGAGCAACACCATATTTATCACGGAATCATCTGTATTAACTTCCCGACTCTGTCTTGTACACTCACATCACAAAACAAGATCATGTGATCAGGTGACAAGAAAATATAAGGTGGTGGTAGGAGTAGTCATTTATTCACTTCGAAAAGTGGGAGATTGTCAAAAGACTCTCTGTCTCAGGAGTCGCTGTCATGACAACCACCAATAAAACAAATTACAAAATACAGTATTACAATAAAAAACGACATACATGATATACAAAGATATATTGTTTCACAAAATAAGGATGATAGATGCGGAATGATGGGGACGCGGACAGTGCTAGGCAAATGGTGATGGTCTCATACATGATTGTACAAATGAGAACAAATGAAAGGACAACAGTGATGAGGACTGCATATATAATGTGTTGGAAAAATTAGATTTGTGGACAAACATAGCAATTAGGAATAGTGCATTGATAGGAGTACTTATTCAAGAAGTATATTTTAACATAATTAATAAAACCAGCAAGGCTATGGGTATAGATTTTATCAATGATATATGTATTTGTGTTATTTAAAATACTGTAATATTCTTTTATTTTGCGTGGAATTAATTTTCGCGCATTTCGTGCAAGGACCGTGAACGCGAATTTATATTCTCGCCAAATATTGTTCACCATATTAGTATTTCTTGAACTTTAGTACTGTGTTTTAAAGGGTGTGTCTCCCGCTGTGCAGCCGACCGTGGTTATGTAATCTTATCGTGTGATTGTCAAGCTAACTTGTGAAAGTTTAAGTCCTAGGATTGATATTTGAATCACTGAATGACAATGACTGAATGACAAGTGTCATTTGAATATAAAAATATTATAACAGTCTGTTTTCACAAATATGTGCACATATAGTTTCTTTTAACATTCCCCCAATCAAACAGATCCGATAAACTTTAAAAAAAATTAAAGCCAAAAATATATAGACATATTTCACTGAAACGAAACATGTAGCAAATCAGCAGCAGGAATATAATAAAATAAACGATAACCTGTTGGATTGATAGGGTTAATGAGCCGTGTGTGTCAAGGGGATTATCCTCAATGGTCGATCATCCCCCGACAGTCAATTGGTGATCATACCGTTATGTGTACCCACGATATTGCGTCATAGTGATTACTAGTCGGGAAGGGTGACGGCAGTCGTTAAGGTGAGATAACAAATTAATGTCCCAAGGCCCAAAAAATCAACTTCAAATAATATTTTCCCGCGAATTTAAAAGACAGCGAACTGATAAAAAATTGGTTTTGTGCGAAAATTCATACATGTACTCGCGAAATTAAAGTATATTACAGTATGTGGTACAGAAAAACAAATGCACTTTTCTGCAAATACATGGGATACTTTCCAAGTGTGAAATCTATCTTTATTCCTTGTATCATGTCTGTGTGTGTCTCTACATCCAAGTTCATGTTTTTCAAATAGTCTGGTAACTTGTTGTTAATTAGTTTAAAGCAAAATTTTAGTTGATCTAAGGTAAATAGATTTTCAATAGTTAATTTATTTAAACGTTTGAAAAGCGGTTCACTGTGTGCTAAATAATTTTGCTAAGTGTAATTATTCTAATGGCTTTTTTTGTAGAATACCAATTTGTTTGTGATTGTAACCCCACAGTAGAATACCGTAATGTACATGTAAGTGCGACAGGATTAGTAAGTTATATATCATTTCGAGTATGTTGGGGGGAAAATGGTGTTTTAATTTGTTCAATATGCCAATTGTTGAAGATATTTTTGATGCAATCATATTTGTATAGGAATTCCATGTCAAATGTTTATGTATAATGATGCCTAGAAAGTTAAATTCATTTATGCAACCAATATTTACATTATTGATAAAGAGAGTAGGGTAAATAATTTTTTTGTGGCATGTGAAATATCATGAATTTCGATTTCTTAATGTTGAGTGATAGTTTGTTCAATTTAAGCCATTTACTGATATTTTATAATTCTTTGTTTATGAGAGAGGAAGTACAGTTTGACATATCAAAGGATGTTATTAATGTGGTATCATCTGCATAAATAATTATTTTGAACAGATTGCTGGCAAAAGGCAAATCTTTTATATATATAATGAACAAAAGTGGACCTAGGATCGATCCTTGTGGTACCTAGGATCGAACCTTGTGGTACACCTGAGGATATGTGTGCTGTTGTTGAAACAGTGTCATTGAAATCGACAAATTGTCTGCGATTATCCAAATAACTTTGAAAAAATCTTACTGATTGGAGAGTATACCGCAGTGCCTTAATTTAGTGAGAAGTATTTCATGATTTAATGTATCGAACACCTTGGATAAATCTAAAAATAAAGCTAACGGTAATTCTCCTTTGTCAAGTTTTTGTGTGATTCTATCGACCAGCTCTATTTTTCGCCAATTCTGTAGAGTGGTCAGCTCAAAATCCATATTGACTGTGAAAAAGTAATTTATAGGAAAAAAAATAAGCACTGAGCTGATTGAGAACAATTTTTTCAATTTTATTTTATAGGAAGAAAAATAAGCACTGAGCTGATTGAAAACAATTTTTTCAATTTTTTTTTAGACTAGACTAGGCCAAGCCTATTAATCACATTTACTTATTGTTGCTACTTTTGTCAATTACATGTAAACATTGCATGGCTGGTCAAATAGACAAGGCATTGCTGCACTATCATGACTGCTCTAAATCGATCTTTTCCTGACATAACAAAGATTGAAAACACATTGGGTTATAGATATAGATTATAGATAGGGTTATAGATAGATCTTCTTTCTCAGAGATTCTTATTCTATGACATTTTTCAACACTTTATGTCAACGGATGTGATAGACTTTACCTTATAGCTACAGGTAATTGTTTGGCAACAAACCTGCTTAAATTGCCACTTTTTAGCAAATGGTGGCCATTTTGGGCGGCAATCTGGGATTTTTTGCTCAAAATGTGGCATTGCCATAGCAACCATTGCATAGCCAAGGACAAACTAAAATAAAATTTACATTTTTATATAGTTTTAGAAAGTTTTTGGCTAGTTTTAATAACAGGTACCGGGTATATGTTATATCTAGGATTTCTTATAAGCAATAACGTTTGAGCTCGAGCTACATTCTGCACTCCCGTTCTGAACGCTAATTAATTGCTCTAAAATCCTTAAATCTGATTTTTTGCCCTAATTTTTTTTTAGGGTACTGGGTATTAGTCCAGTCATTTTGTGGCCATTTTTCGGATAACCACAAAATAATTGCAACAGAAAGTTTTTCACGTCTCATTAGTATCCCTAGAATGGGAAATGTATTTTTTTGTGGTACAAAAAAAGGTGTCGTTTTTTTGTAGTTTTTGGTGTCTTTTTACATTTACCGCAAATCATACTAATGGTCATTGAAGACACAATTTTGGTAACTTAGCCTATTTTTCGCCTCTTTATAGTAATCACACCATGCCAGATACATTTAAGAGATATAAATAAGAAAAAATGAGAAAAATGTTCTAACTTTTATTTAAAATTTGTTGTAATACTAACTTATTTCAAAGGGATTTTCTCCGATTATAAATACTTACAATTATGCCTACGTACATATCTTTTAGTCCAATCATTTTCTGGCTATTTTCTGGATATCTACAAACAGAGTACAACATTTTTTAACTGGATATATCTGGTTGAGGTCTCTAGTGTTTGTAAATAATACTCTAATAAGGAAAGAGGAACTTTGTTAGCTGACTGTTTTTAAAATGGTCGCATTTTATACCCAATATTAACAGTTTTTCACCATTTGATATGATTTGTATTTTTTTCCAGATGTTTTGAATAAATAAAATAACTTGTGACAACACTTTTTAAATAATTATTTATTTAAAATTAAGATCAATATTTTTTCATAGTTATTAAAAAATAAAAACACAATTTATTCTTCTTCGGACTCTTTATCGGAGTCGTTATCTATATTTAGAGGAGAAGCAGAATTCAAACTTTACATTCTCCACATGCATATGAACATTGTAGCCCATGTTTCTTACATGTGGACCTGCCAGTACTGCAACCGGGTTTGAAATTGCTCCTGATTATCTCCATTAATTTCATGGTGCAGGTGACGGAGAAGTCTGGATGGGTAGCATTTTCCCTTTCTTAATCTTTCAGCCCCATTTAAATTCTTCCGGCACAAGTCAGCGTGCACAGCATTTCCAGTCTTGAGGCTGACCATGTACATTTTGACAGCTTACTTGTTCACAAAATCGCATATAGCGGAGTGCATCAAGAGCTTCATTTGGCTTTTAATTATAGAGAGAAACAACAAAAAAACAATCCCCATGGTCACTCCAATACTGTTGCTCCTGCTGTTAACAGCATCATTGGGCCACGCAATACTATTGCTCAATTTGTCAAAGTCCCTGGCTTCTCAAGCACTGGTCCTTCTTCTATTACCAACCTCCCTTGCCCTCCAGCACTGATTCTCATGTTGTAAACAACCTCTCTGGTACCTCCAGCACTGTTGCTCCTGTTGTTAACAGCTGCCTCTCTGGCCCCTCCAGCACTGTTGCTCCTGTTGTTAACAGCCTTTTTGGTACCTCCAGCACTGTTGTTCCTGCTGTTAACAGTATAGCCTCTCTGGCCCATCCAATATGTTGCTCCTGTTGTTAACAGCTTTATTGGCCCCTGCAATACTGTTGTTCCTGTTGTCAAAGTCCCTGGCTTCTCAAGCAATGTTCCTCCTTATGTTACCAACCTCCCTCGCCCCTCTAGCACTGATTCTCATGTTATATTAAACAACCTCCCTGGTACCTCCAGCACTGTTGCTCCTGCTGTTACCAGCCTCTCTGGTACCTCCAGCACTGTTGCTCCTGTTGTAAACAGCCTCTCTGACCCCTCCACCACTATTTCTCCTGTTGTTAACAGCCTTTCTGGTACCTCCAGGACTGTTGTTCCTGTTGTTAACAGTCTCAAAGCCCCTCCAGGACTGTTGCTCTTGTCCTCCAGTACTGTTTCTCTTCTTGTTAACAGCCTCTCTGGCCCATCCAATTATGTTGCTCCTGTTGTTAACAGCTTCTCTGGCTCCTGCAATACTGCTGCTCCTGTTGTTAAAAGCCTCTCTGCCTTCCAGCCCTGTTGCTCGTGTTGTTAACAGCTTTTCTGGCTCCTCCAATGATGTTGCTCCTGTTGTTAACAGCCTCTCTGCCCCCCCCCCCCCCAGCCCTGTTGCTCCCGTTGTTAGCAGCTTCCCTAGTTCCTCCAATACTGTTGCTCCTGTTGTTAACAGCCTCTCTGGCCCCTTCAGCCATGTTTCTGCTGTTGTTAACAGTCTCCCTGTCCCCAGCACTGTTGCTCCTGTTTTTAACAGCCTCCCTTGCCTCAACCGCACTGTTTATCCTGTTGCTAACAGCCTCCCTGGCTCCTCCAACACTGTTGCTCCTCTTGTTAACAGCTCTCTGGTCCCTCCAATATTGTTGCCCCGGTTTTTAACAGCTTCTCTGTCCCCTCTCGCACTGCTACTCAATGTTGTTAACAACCTCTCTGGTCCCCAACACTGTCAGGCATACCAAGAACAGTGGGAACAGTTAAAAATAAGACATCAAAATGTTTTTTAAGTCTCTACTTTGTTTTCAATTTGAGAATAATATGTATGCTAAAAATAGCATATATGTCGTAGAATATTTCTGGGCAAAAATATTATTTTCTTATTTGATCATAATTATAATAAGTTACAAAATTGGTTTTTATTTGTCCGAACTAACCCGGATCCAGGGTTGCAAATTCATCTGTAAGTTTCACTAGCCCAGAACGAAACTAGCCCTTACTTTCATTTAGCGGGCGGGGGCCCTAGGGTAGTGGTTAGCACCGCTTCCTTTCACGCCAGAGTTCGGGGTTCGGTTCCCGGTCTCGGCGGTTTGAAAGAAACAAAAAAATTTCTTCCCCATCCACATGTGAAAGTCAGTATTGTGGTGAGCCTCCGTGACCGAGAGGTAGCGTGCTCGGCCTCAGACCGCCAGGGCTCGAATTTCGAATCCTGTGTCTGGAGGACAGTGTCATCTCAATCATCTCACCATCCTCAGGAGGTTCTCCTGGCCCAGTTTAGCCTATATGTGCACAAAGGTGGCCTCAAGCCCGATTCATTCATTTACTTTCATTTAGCATACATTTCGAAGCAAAATCCACTAGCCCTTACAATATTGACGGCGATCTCCCCCATGGCTTAATGACGGCCCCATTGCCTTAGTTTCCGAATTACATGTATATCGTCTCTTTGGATATTAAAGTGTGTATCTGCTACTTTGTGAAGTGGCAGACACGCCTTTTCATATCCATTTAGAGATGATATGTAAAATTGTCTAAATATATCACAATACTTAACTAGGCCTTGCAATCAAAAGTTCCTAAAAAACTGGTTAAGAACTGACAGAAAAATCGGCTAAATTATTCACCACGGTTAAGGTGAATCCGATTATTAGCCTACAGTAAAATTATGTATTTCGACATATAAACCTGTGCAAATACATTAAAACATTTAGAGAAAAAATATAATCATGGTTAAATAATAAATATTTAGCTAAAAAAAATTGGACCCCCTTTCAAAAAAACCCTCTTATAAATGTGCCCAGGGGGATTCGTGCTGCCAGATATCTAGATTATTCAAATCAATAATAAAATCAATTTGGGCTTTCAAATCCGACGGGCAACCTGACTATTTGGGGTACTATATTATCTGGACATGTATTTTGATTGCTATGGGCGGCCATCTTAGATTTTACGTGACCTATATCTCAGACAACCTTGATTGATTTTCGTAAATAGTTAATACCTTATTAAGGGTGTGGAAATACCTAATTGAAAGCCACCACGCGATCTGATTTTGGAATTATCAATTTTGTCATAATAAATTGAAAAGGTATACACGTAGGCGTACCTACAGGCAAACATCGCTATAGCACGAATCGTTACAACACGGATCGGTTATAACACGATAAGGTCATGGACCCCAAAATTTAGGACCCCTTTTCTAGGTTATTTTCCAGAAAATCGTGTTATAAAATCCAGCTGTGCACAGACTTACACGATTTATTAAAACAGGGAGCGAGATTTTGTCGCCGACTTATTGCCGCTGATTATGAGATAGCGCTAACACGCGTGCTTGTCACGCCTTCACACAACAGTGCTCCAGCAAACAAAGACGTTATGCTCAATGTTGGCTCAACGTTTGCCCAACGCTGGGTCCGTGTATTCTGTGCAAGCAGCATGGTCTCGCGTAATTTTTGCCAGGTGACCTTTTGATCATCCAATTATCGTGTAGGCCTAATTATCTAGAATAGAAATTGTGTAAATATCGTGTTATAATTAGAGCAGATTATATATACATGTAGTACGAACAATTATTTTTAACTAATTTTCACTTACAAAAAAGATTCTATAAATGTAGTGATCATTATAATTCAAGCATATTGCCGTAATTATATGGCAATACTGTAAAACATAGGCCTATATTATCCACTAGCATCCACGGGGTCACCAGACATGACAGGTTCCCAGACAGACACCTGTCTGGCAATTCCCAAAGTTCGTGGTATACTGGTTCAATGCTGGACCAACATCTTCGACGTTGGCCCAGCACTGATCCAACATGTGCTTACGGTTATGTCTTGCGTTTGCTGTCTCTGCCTTAAACACGAGGCATTGAAGCAGTGTTGGCCTAATATGGGGCCAGCGTCGCATACGTTGTGCTAACTTTAGAACAACATCGCGTCGGGACATAACTTGAAATAGATAATCCCCCGGTCACTTCAATACCACACCCTGCCTTAATGAGCCGTCCACGGCACGCTTGTTTGTTTCTTCACACATGCAGGATGCGAACGTCCTATACAATATCAGCGTCCCGGCAAACACGACACGTTGAAAAAAAATGATGTTTTACTGTTGGGCCAGCGTCGCGGACGTTGGGCCAACATTTGAACAGCACTGTTTCAACGTGTTGTGTTTCCTGGGGTTCCGGCAAACACGACACATTGACTGTTGGTTTATTGTTGGGCCAGCGGTGCAGAGAGTGGCCCAGGATTAAGCCAGCATTGGTTCGATGTGCCTTGTTTGCTCGGGTGATCTGGCGACACAGACAGGGACAGTGAACGTCCTAATGTGGTCATAACGCACTTGTTACGATAAACACGTGCACATTTGTTTTATTCTGCAGTAATGAATAACTGTTCCCTTTGTTTATCAGCTATTTAAATTACCGGTATTTTATCAAAAGAATACTATCAATCAATCAATATAGCTGTAATACGTCTTAGAAACATGCAAATATGGCCAGGGCACTATGATGATATTTGATCGTTGTATAATCGATTCTGTCCTGTATGACACGATACATTTATAGCACGATTTCACTTATTGGACCCCAATGATCGTGTTATAACGATGTTCACCTGTATATGGGAGAAAATCTCTTTCTAATAAGTTAGTATTACACCAAACTGTAAGTAAAATTTAGAATATTTTTCTCATTTTTAGCCCGCCTTTTAATTTTAATTAAAAAAGGTGGGCTATTGCAATTGAAGTTCGGCGGCGTCGGCGTCGGCGTCGGCGTTAACATCTACTTGTGGGCGCGATAACTTAAAAAGTTTTTCATGTTTCCTTCCCAAATTTGTTTTGCATGTTACTAATGACCACTTCTCGGACAAGTTCAATAATGGCTGAAAAAAAATTCAAAATGGCCGACTTATTGCGATTTTTCACCTTTTACGTCAATAATTTGACCTTGTGGGCGCGATAACTTGAAAAGTTTTTCACGTATCCTTTTCAAATTTGTTATGCATGTTACTAATGACCAGTTCTCGGACAAGTTCAATAATAGCCGAAAAAAAAAAAAAAAATGGCCGATTTATTGCAATTTTTCACATTTTACGTCAATAATTTGACCTTGTGGGCGCGATAACTTGAAAAGTTTTTCACATATCCTTTTCAAATTTGTTATGCATGTTACTAATGACCAGTTTTCGGACAAGTTCAATAATAACCGAAAAAAAAAAAATGGCCGATTTATTGCGATTTTTCACATTTTACTTCAATAATTTGACCTTGTGGGCGCGATAAGTTGAAAAGTTTTTCACATATCCTCTTCAAATTGGTTATGCATGTTACTAATAAGTAGTTCTTGGACAAGTTCAATAATGGCCGAAAAAAAAAAAAAATGGCCGATTTATTGTGATTTTTCTCATTTTACGTCAATAATTTGACCTTGTGGGCGCGATAACTTGAAAAGTTTTTCACATATCCTCTTCAAACTTGTTATGCATGTTACTAATAAGTAGTTCTTGGACAAGTTCAATAATGGCTGAAAAAAAATTCAAAATGGCCGATTTATTGCGATTTTTCTCATTTTACGTCAATAATTTGACCTTGTGGGCGCGATAACTTGAAAAGTTTTTAATATATCATCTTCAAATCTGTTATGCATGTTACTAATAACCAGTTCTTGGACAACTTCAATAATGGCTGGAAAAAAATTCAAAATGGCCGATTTATTGTCATCTTTCACATTTTTTGTCAATAATTTGACCTTGTGGCCGCAATAATGACTTCCAAGTTCAATAATGGCGGCGGGCTATTGTCGAGTGTGCTCTTGTTTTAAATGTATATTTCTTAAATATATCTGGTATGGTGTGATTGTTATGAAGAGGCAAAAATGGGCTTAGTTACAAAAAATGTGTCTTCAGTTTTGATATGTCATTCTAGGGATACTAATGAGACGCTTTGCAGTGAAAGACCTTCTGTTGCAATTATTTTGAGGTATACTGATAAAATGACTGAACTATATATTCAGTTTATAAAAGTGATCATTTCTAGATGTCAAGTACGACACAATGCTTCCATTTACAGCTATTTATGTGAACTCAAACCTGTTTGAGTGACATGACTGGTCATTTGCAGCCATCTTGGATTTTTCACTCACCAGGGAGAGTTGTCATAGCAACCATTTTGTAGCCCAGGACCCACTGAAACTGAATATATATGGTTTTACTTTTTTTTCACCATAAAAACATAGCCATATTACTTTGAATCAAAAAATTCATTTTTCCTCAAAAATGCCTGACATTGTAGGCCTACTAGTACAACACAGCTGCCCCAATCTTGGACATAGCTAGGGTTAATTTTAACATGACTCTCGCCTCTCAACCCTCTCCCTCAATTTCAACATGACTCTTGCTCCTCAACCCTCTCCCTCAACTTCAACATGACTCTTGCCCCTCAACCCCTCCCCTCAACTTGAACATGACTCTCGCCCCTCAACCCCCTCCCCTCAACTTAAACATGACTCTTGCTCCTCAACCCCTCTTCTACAGTGTTGCTTACCTTGGCATATGCTTTACACAAAATTGGGCTAATTACAATGGGGTCAACATATACATTACATTATGAATGGGGTCAATATATGTATACATACAATATGAATGGGGTCAATATATACATTTATTCTGCATTTTTTTATTGTCACAAAGTTATAATAACAATTTTTTTTAAACATTTACATTTGGTTATCTCGTTTTTGCATGTAGGCTATGTGTGCTCTGTGTATGTGTTACCTTCATGCGATTAAAACTATGAGAGCAGTACAGGGTGGAAATATGAAAACTGTCTTCCCTAGATTGATATACGACAGTATCCGGAATAGTATAATGGACTATTAACATAAATAAATTGAGATCAGAGATTGAAATGAATCAATATACATCTCGATTGAAGGGAAATACAGTAGATACCCGTGGGCAAAATGTGTTACTGAATAAGTTAGAGCAGCAACGTGAATAGCTTTGAATTCCATGTACCGTAAATCTATTTTTTCTTTATCATTGTGGGGAAGGAAAAACATTAATGTAGGCCCTATGCTGATTGTTTTTTGGTGAAGGACAATTGTTAAATTCTGATATTTTTGCGATGATAGATTGAAATGATACACACCAATATTTGCATTTATCGTAAAGATACTACTTTTTGTTGCTAGGCTAGGTCTAGATGAATTTTAGTGCTTAGATCGCGCATGTATTTTTAGAATTATGTATTTTTTCGGACAAGTACAGCACAGTTTTGATCCGGACAAATACATTTCATCAGTGACTTGTCCGTCAGACAAGTGATGACTGTGTTGACTGTGTTGACCTGTCAAAACCTGAGTTGAGTAATGGATCTGGGATAGATAAACTCACATTTCTGAATAAAGAATTAAAATAGATTAAAACTTAAATTGCTAATAATGTAAGCTGTATTTATTCAATCTACTTTCCTATTTGATTACTGATTCACTTGCTATTAATTAAAGTATAAATCAGATAAACTGTATCACGTTCAGTCCCAACACAGCTTGGTGAGGGGTGTGGGGCCAAATCTGATGACCAGTCTTTTTTTTTTTGGGGGGGGGGGAATGGAGGATGATGGAACTTTATGGTCTGAGTGTGCTTTTGTCTGAAATTGTAAAATAATGTTACGATGGTTGAAGCATCACTATCATATGCTATGAATATTAAGACAGTGTCCCCGAAAACATTTCAGATCACCTGACAAGACACACATCGCAATGCAATTGTCAGACGCTTTAAGAATATCCAACTGATGTAATGGTCTGATTCGACCAGTCTGCACCAGGGCATGTAATTTGGCATATAAGAAACAATAAATAACAGTCAGTACCATTAATTATTATTGTGGAATGTGATGAAAAAATTACTCTCATACCCGAAATGAAAATGTCAGACGTAGGGCCATTTCACTTCTAAAATAATATTAGATGTCATCAAATGTTTTTGTAGTGACTGACTAAGAATTGTAAATATGTTGCAGCCTTCAGAAACAAGTGTGATAAATGTTGTGGTAAAATGCAGACCTATGACACAGGATGAAAGATCAAAAGAATCACAGAAAGTGGTCAAGATATCAAACACCGCAATAAGTATAGCCTCTGGTGGCAAGGTAAGCAATTTTATGAAAGGATTATTTTGTCTCAATGTTTTTTGTGTTGTGCGCTATACCTTTATATGCCTCTTGTATACCAGTATTATTTAAACTTTAAAGTGCTAGTCAGGACTATGGCCGTTTCTTGCCATTTTTGGTCTTCCGATAAAACAATTTGAATGAGAAATTGGCATTAAATTCGTTAGAAGTTTGGTATAATTATGTTATGATTCAAATTGTACATATATGTGAGTAATTATTTCCCCCCCCACTTGACGTAAATGGGTTGCGTTAGCGAGACACAACTTCAAGTGGGTGAAAATTTAAATTCTATCACTTTAAAATTTCAGAATCTTACTATTGCAAAAGGATTCACATATGACTACCACCCTCAAATAACTGAAGTTAAGATCTAGATAATGGCAGGGCTTGACACTAAAGATTGCCCGATTGCCCAGGGCAACCAGTTTTAGGTGGGGGCAAGTAAAAAATTACAGCAATAGCTTCAATTTTCAGCACTTTAAATTTCAGCGACTGTCACACTTCACAATAAATGGATTGAAACAATGTGGATAATGGACTATAGTCTATGAAACAATTATCTGGAGTGCATGCTTTTCATCAATTTCAATGTCAATTATCAACCGATTCTCATGTCCTAACATTGGTAAAAATTTCGTAAACTTATATATGCAGAATTACAAAAGCTACAGTAGTCACAAAGTGCAACCCTACACAAAGAAAATGAAGAAAAGTGAAGAAAACTTTTATTAAGAGAAAAAAAGAAAAAGTTTTCTCCCCAAAAAAACTTGTTTTCTTCACAAGAAAACTTTTTCTTCCTCATTTGTGATAGTTCTTACTAGATGTGAATGTCATCCAAAGCGCTATTTTATTGTATGTTATGGTAAATATAATTAAAAATAAAATGTTTTGAAAGTTCAAAAACTACAAAAAGTTTCAAAATATAGTTTAATTTTATTGCCTTAATCAACTGAAGATCAGTGGCATCTATCACAAATGAGGAAGAAAAAGTTTTCTTGGGCAGGAAAAAAAGTTTTCTTGGGAAGAAAACTTCTTCTTTTGCTTCCAGAAAACTTTTTAGCTCCCGCCGTCACCGTAGGTGAGCGAAGGGAGCTATGGATTCTACCTCCGTTTTTTTTTGGCCTCTTCTTTTGCCTATAACTTTGTGAGAAAATAAGCTAGGATAACAATTTTTGGTATGTGGGTTACTTCCAGGTGGCTAATGGACGGGTTAAAATATTTTTAATCTGAATTCAATACGCAAGGTTGCAGAGGAGAAAATGATGATGTGACGGCGTTGGGCCGTTGGGCCGTTGGGCCGTTGGGCCGTTGGGCCGTCCGTAAACAATTCGTTTCCGGAGCATATCTCTGAAAGTACTTGTCCGATTGTCTTCAAATTTTACACACAACACCCCTAGGGGGTCTAGTTGTGCCTTTTGGGGTATTTGAACTTTGACCTACTTCTGGTTCAGAACTATGACCTATTTAGACGTTTTGACGCGCACTTCGTTTCCGGAGCAGATCTCGAAAAGTACTGGGCCGATGACAGTCATATTGCACATACATGTTCTCTAAGGTCCCTAGTTGTGCCTTTTCAGGTTTTTGGACCTTGACCTGGAAGTTGACCCAGCACTTTGACCTAATTTATAACATCGGTAAATCTGACTGAAAGATTTCGCGAAATATCATGAAAACCGCTCAAGATAGCTACACCATTACTATAAAACAAATTGTGAGGTTCCAGGAGAGGATGCATCTTGAAAAATTTCAAGTTGATAAAATCAAAAATGGCCGCCTATCGGCCATTATTCACCTCGACAGGCCTGATATTGCGGAATATCATGAACACCGCTCAAGATAGCTACACCATTAATAACAAATAAATTGTAAGGTTTCAGGAGAGGATGCATCTTGAAAAATTTCAAGTTGATAAAATTCAAAATGGCCGCCTATCGGCCATTATTCACCTCGACAGGCCTGATATTGTGGAATATCATGAAAACTGCTCAAGATATCTACACCATTACTATAAAACAAATTGTAAGGTTTCAGGAGAGGATGCATTTTGAAAAAATTCATTTTGTCCAAGTTCAAAATGGCCGCCAATCGGCCATTATTCACTTTCACATGGCCGTTATTTGGTAAACCGTGCTAGATGGCTAGACCATTACTATAAAACAAAATGTGTGATTTCAGGAGAGGATGCATCTTGAAAAAATTTGACTCGATAAAATTCAAAATGGCCGCTTATCGGCCATTATTCACTTTCACATGGCCGATATTTGGTCAACCGTGCTAGATGGCTGGACCATTACTATAAATCGAAATGTGAGATTTCAGATGAGGATGCATCTTGAAAAAATTTGACTTGATCTAATTTAAAATGGCCGCCTTTTCGGCTATTATTCATTTTCACATGGCTGATATTTGGTAAACCGTGCTAGATGGCTAGACCATTACCTGATTACTATAAAACAAAGTGTGAGTTTTCGGGGGAGGATGCACCCTGAAAATTTTTAACTTACGAATTCAAAATGGCCGACAATCAGCATTATTTACCTCGATAGGCCTAATATCAAGTAAACCGTGCTAGATAGCTAGACCATTACTATAAAACAAAATGTGACGTTTCGAGAGAGGATGCCTTTCAAAAACTTTCGACTCAATCGAATTCAAAATGGCCGCCTATCGCCACTATTTACTTTCACATTGCTGATATTTGGTAAACTGTGTTAGATAGCTGGACTATTACTATAAAACAAAATGTGAGATTACAAGAGAGGATGCATCTTGAAAAAAAATGACTAGATCAAATTCAAAATGGCCGCCTATCGGCCATTATTCACTTTCACATAGCCGTTTTTTGATAAACCGTGCTAGATGGCTAGACCATTACTATAGAATGAAATGTGAGATTTCAGCTGAGGATGCATCTTGAAAAATTCTGACTCGATCAAATTCAAAATGGCCCCCTATCGGCCATTATTTACTTTCACATGCACAATATTTTGCAAACTGTGTTAGATGTTAGTCCATTACTATAAAACAAAATTTGAGGTTTCGGGGGAGGATGCACCCTAAGTTTTTGACTAATTTATATCGAACTCAAAATGACCGTAAATCAGCTATTAGTTACCTCGATTGGCCTGATATCGGGTAAACCGTGCCAGATAGGTAGACCATTACTGGGATACTGATTAGGATCATTAATTTCAATGGAGGTTTGCAATCTCTGACAGACTGTTTAGTTCTTATCTTACTCTTAGACTGGGCTTCTTAGACCTAGTTGTCTTGCGTCTTGTTGACCTAGCTTAGGACAACATTAAAAACCCTACACAAAATTGCTTAAATCAAATTCTAATTCGTCGCGGGAGCTCCTGGACTTATGTAGTCTTGTTCTTTATAAAAGTTTTCTTCACTTTTCCTCATTTTCTTTGTGCAGGGTTGCACTTGGTGACTACTGTTAACCATGAAATATTGAATATAATTTCGAGAATTTTGTACTGATGTTAGGACATGACTTGGAAATGTCCTTTGCGAAATTTCAAGAAAATCGGTTCAGAATTGACGGAGAAATCAATGAAAAGCATGCACTCCAGATAATTGTGTCACAGACTATAGTGTGCATCACAATTTCTATTTTCATGTTTTGCTTTTATAATATCTTTAATTCTTATCTCAGGAGGGTTTTCAATTACCAGCCTAGTTTTTTTTTTAAATAATAAATATGGTAATCATTTTTAACATAGATAACATATAATTATATAATATATTTCTGTCATTGAGCATGCACATAATAATTTCATATACCGGTATGTGCCCAAACATCTTGATGAGTATATTTTAATTTAATTTCTTTTGTCTTAGGACCAGAATTTCAGTTTTGACCATTGCTTCTCAGCCGATGTAAAACCTGTGAGTATATTACACGTAAATTGATTAGAGATCACAAGTTAAAAAAACAAAGTTTCATCAATACAAAATATGTTCTCTTCAAAGCCTCCAATTAAAATGATTATTTGCAGGCAAGGATTTATAAAGACTGCTGCGAAGGGCTTCTACAGAAAGCTTTACTTGGATTCAACATAAGTATTCTAGGATTCGGGGCTGTGAGTATTAAACCAATAAAAATTCTTTATAAATACCATCATGTATTTAAGGAAATTATTGAGCTACTGTGAATCTGGTGATATTGGCGAGGTTTTAATTTTCGCAAATTTCACGAGGAAGACAAATTCGCGAATTTAAAAATATCGCGAAAATTATTCTTATAATAGCGCTACTAAAGAAAAATAGAATATCGCGAATTCTAAACTTCGTGAAAAGAACCAAAATCAGCAATTCTCGAAAATTGAAACACGCAAAAATTACCGGATTTACAGTATTTTAAATCCATTTAAAAGCTCATTTTGTATCACCATTACAAAGGACAATCAAGCTGCCCAGCCCTATCACTGCATAATAGAGTACTGGTACCAGGTATGTAACTATTTAACGCTTTAACCCTTTCAAGCCTGAAATTACTACATGTTTTGTCATCTTTATCAAATACAAGTCGCGAATTGCCGTCCCAATTCTCAACTTGCAGTGGATGAAGATGACGTGAAGTGGGTGATAAATGAAAAAAATGTTTTTATTATTAAAACAGTGCCATGACAATTTTCGTTCCGAAACTCCTGGGTTTTAGGAAATTCAGTCATTCTTCAGAGATGCAAAATGATGCTTTAATGCATTGTGAGGGTTGAAGGGGTTGAGTGCCAAATTATTTTGTTTTGTCCTTGAAACAAGAAAATTATAAATGAGCAGTGAATAAGTGTTAATTCAAATTGTAGGCATGTAAGTAATTTTGTCCACTTGGAAGTTGTGGGTCACAGTAGCAAGGCACAATCTCATGGGGGTGAAATTTTAATTTCTATAAAAAGTGATTCTATAGAAATAATTATATAATTGTCTTCTGTCTTAATTTCCTACATGAAAGACTGACTCTGGAAAAACCCATTTGCTTACTGGCACAGAAGATGATCCAGGTATCATACCATGTGTGAGTACTTACAATCTCTCTGATAAATCTTAAAAAATATATATAGTAGAGTATATAAATAAAGTATTGAATTTATTAGATCCCGTCGTCACTGCAGGTGCACTATAAAGAGCTTTTGAATTAGGCCTCGTCTGTCTGATGAATGGGTGAATGGACCATCTTTGAAAACACACCTTTTTGAGTCAGTGCCAAATAATACATGTGTATGTGGGAAGAACCCAGACACAAATGTCAAAATAAACAAAATTTGTAAAAAACAATTGTTAGATTTGTGAATATTGCCAAAACAACATGCTTCAGAAACAAAGGACTGATAGAATAGTGTTCACTCTGAACAACACTTTCTAATCTATAAGTTAAGTAAGTTGTGTTGTAAAGTGATCTAATGCCTACCTTTTAATTTGTACATAATTTGTTTTCTGTGTTTAGTTCAACAGAAGTCTTTTTAGGGCACTCATACAAAATAAACCCAAAAAGAATTTCTTCATTTCTGTGTCTTTTCTGGAGATAAATGACAATCAACTTACAGATTTGCTAAATCCCCATCCTAATGAGATGACTATAAGAGAGCATCCACAAATGGGAGTGTAAGTGACACTGAATATTTTATCAGGGATCAACAATGATGCTAAACTTTCATGAGTAAAATTCACAGCCCTGGTTCCAGGACATAAGTTTACTTATTATTGTGTCCCATCAGAAAAAAAATGTTGAATCAAGGTTAGTTTAATGTTGTTCTAACGTCGTAGACGGTGAATCAAAGTTAAACCATCTTAATTCTGTCTGCTGAGGTTTTGGTTGTATAAAAGATAAGATTTATGTACAGTCGCAAATGTATACAAAGTAAAACATTAGCTAACAATAGCTATTTCAGAGACTTGTGATATAAAACATAATACAGCAATAACATTTAAAACAGGCAATACAATTTACTGCAGATGGGTCGCTTAGATCAAATCATTTCCAGACAACTCTACTATGAAGAAGTGTTAAATAACGAACATTAATTCCCTAAATAACAATCCATCAATGAGATTCAACTACATATAACAAAATATCATTGAAAATGTAACAGCGTGAACAATTTGACCTGCCACACAAACACAATCTATCTGAATTTGAAAAATATACATCTAGTCAAAATAATTCCAAACAAGTATATAAGCCAATTAATATCTCGATTATTAGATTTAGACAACAGAGCTAGCTTTATTCCAAATTATCACATTTTCATGCATTCCATGCATTGGAAATTTAGTGGACATAATTCTTTTAGAAAAAAATATTTTTTGTTCAGTAAGTACATGTATAAATGTGTACAAAAATCCTATAAATTAATGATAAGTTTGCTTTTTTTCAGGTTTGTACTAGGGTTATCAGAAATAGTTGCCAGAACAGAAGATGATTTGGCAAGGTTGTATGAACAGGGTAGCCGTGCTCGTAAGATGGGAACCACAGATGTAAAAGCACACAGAGAAAAGTACAGTAATAAAATCACAGTATCATAGTCAGAAACTGCATCAAGTGTAACTTAGTTTTACTACATGTATTTGTAATGAGTTTTCGGACTGTCCGATTATTAGTCAAATGTAGTCATATGCTAGTCAAATGTACTAAGTGTGTTTTTCATAGATAATCTCAACATTAAATTTCTAATTGTGTGATTCCTTGGGTATTGAATGCGTGTCATGCACGACTGCTCATTTGGGTTCTAAATGTGCAATTCGCTAGTTTTAGTGTTATATTTAAATATTTGGTATTGATTTACATCGCCTTTCAG
This sequence comes from Flabesymbios commensalis, assembly GCA_964017125.1. Taxonomy (NCBI): domain Eukaryota; kingdom Metazoa; phylum Annelida; class Polychaeta; order Terebellida; family Flabelligeridae; genus Flabesymbios; species Flabesymbios commensalis. The sequence continues at coordinate 45,448,407 of OZ024913.1, read as the reverse complement.
TGAAACTTCCGAATTAATATTATAAAAACGCATACGGATATTATTTAGACAAGAAAAACAGTCAGCCATGTGCTGCACTAGGTTACGCAATCAGAGAGACGTCCTCTCCGTAGCTGGGCTTATGGTTACGTAATGTGTAGACCCCTCCAGACGGTGAACTCTATTGACAATAGGTGTGATTGCAGCGCGCCTGAAAACCACTTAACTCGGCCGGCATTGGGTGAATACCCACTGTGCGCCAGATTTTGACCCAGTGCTGTTTTATTGTTCCGCCAGCATCGCAGACTGTGGAACAACGTTAAGTCGATATTGATTCAATGTATCGAGCTTGTTGGCTAAAGAAACAACCATTGTCTATGATGACCATGCAGCTTCGATCTCAGAATGCGATAGGTGACACGGACTAGGGTTTGCGGTCTAGGGTTTGTATTTATATTATTTAAAAGCCTGTCGTTGTGTTCCTCCTTTCCCACTTTATAACAAATAATGATTGATTGAATTGAATTTGACAACATCATTTATTAGTGGAAGTGGAAGCCTATTTCTTTATCTAATAATAAATTATATTTGATAAGAAATTAAATTAGATGAGAAATAATATTAGATTATATATACAGTGTACTTCTATATTAACTGAAAATACAGGCCTCAAAGGGTTTATCATCTGCAGTGTGTGTGTACACATGAACACAACACGTTGTTGAGTTAATTTATGTGATAAACCACTTCTATTCCCACCGACAGATTTCACTTAAAATCATAAAATATATTGTTGTTAATATCAATTATATATATAAAATAAAAATAATGTGACATCGTGACTGATATTAATTTATTATGTTTATTGTAAATAAAGCAAACATAGTTAAAAATTGTATGAAATGGAGAATATAGGCAGCCGTCCAATTTTGCCCATTATTGCCCATTAAAACCCGTATTTATCCATATTGCCCCTTATTGCCCAGTGGGTAATATTAATATTACCTGAGTTTTTACCAACCCGGATTGGTGTTTTGACAATTGTTGACATTTTGACTTGCTTTGACAAGCCTTGTTCATATACTGACATCCTGGTTGAAAAGGCTGAGAAATCGGCAGAATGATCTGGTACCACTCACACAGATCAATACATTAACTTTACATCACACCACACTTTTACTTACAAGATCTGTGGTTCACACACTAACCAACAGGGCTAAACTATATGTGATGTCACCAGCCGAGCAGCAAGACGAACTACAACATATGTGTAACACTGTGTTATATCTGATTCGTGTAGTAATGATTTGTTCTATAATGGATAGCTACTGTATCTTATAATATAATAGCCTCTAATACAAAACATACCATGTATCATACATTTTATATGATAAAATATTTTAAGTTACCAATCACAGAGCGTAATTTAGTAAATTAAAGTTACCTTCTAACTAAATGGACATGGAGTAAAATACTATACATTTTACATTTCAATCAAGGCAAGGCAAGAAATCAAATGGTGCATTAAATGAATGCTATTGGTTTCAGATCATCCAGTATATTTACCATTCATGTAGAACAGCGAGATGTTGATTCCGGAAAAATGGGCTTGCGCTCATTGGTTCGAATTGTAGATCTTTCAGGTGAGCTTTCTGCTAATTTTCAATTTATCAAATGGTATTATAGCGAAGGTGTCCGTTTTTATGTGCGACCGAAAACGAGACTGGCTGCCATCTTGTTTTAATCAATTTTTGTAAATCAACTTATTTTCAGTTAAATGCCTTTAAACATGGCACATATAGGTTTTCGTGGTCTGTGCTTATTGTCATTGTCCTTTTTAGCTCCCACCGTCACCGTAGGTGAGACGGAGGGGGCTATGGAATCCGCCTCCACCCAGATTTTTACCTCTTCTTTTGCCTATAACTTTGTAAGAAAATAAGCTAGGATAAAAAATTTTGGTATGTGGGTTACTTCCAGGTGGATAATGGACAGGTTAAAATATTTTCAATCTGAATTCAATACGCAAGGTCGCAGATATGATGTTAGGGCGTTGGGCCGTCCGTGAACATTTTGTTTCCGGAGCATATCTCTGAAAGTACATGTCCGATTGTCTTCAAATTTTACACACAACACCTCAAGGGGATCTAGTTGTGCCTTTTGGGATAAATGAACTTTGACCTACTTTTGGTTCAGAACTATGACCTATTTAGACATTTTGACGCACACTTCGTTTCCAGAGCAGATCTCGAAAAGTACTGGGCCGATGACAGTCATATTGCACATACATGTTCTCTAAGGTCCCTAGTTGTGCCTTTTCAGGTTTTTGGACCTTGACCTTGAAGTTGACCCAGCAAGTTGACCCATCTTGAAAAATTTCAAGTTGATAAAATTCAAAATGGCCGTCTATCGGCCATTATTCACCTCGACAGGCCTGATATTGCGGAATATCATGAAAACCGCTCAAGATAGCTACACCATTACTATAAAAACAAATTGTAAGGTTTCAGGAGAGGATTTATCTTGAAAAATTTCAGGTCGATAAAATTCAAAGTGGCCGCCTATCGGCCATTATTCACCTCGACAGGCCTCGTATTGATGAATATCATGAAAACCGTTTAAGATAGTTACACCTTTACCAAAAAAACAAATTGTAAGGCCATTATTCACCTCGACAGGCCTGATATTGGGTAAACCGTGCTAGATTGCTATACCATTACTATAAAACAAAATGTGAGATTTCAGTAGAGGATGCATCTTGAAAAAAATTGACTTGATCAAATTTAAAATGGCTGCCTTCCGGCCATTATTCACTTTCACATGGCCGTTATTTGGTAAACTGTGTTAGATGGCTAGACCATTACTATAAAACAAAATGTGAGATTTCAGGAAAGGATGCATTTTGAAAAATTTCAACTCGACCAAATCCAAAATGGTCGCCTTTCGGCCATTATTCACCTTGACAGGCCTGATATTGGGTAATCAGTGCTAGATAGTTGAACCATTACTATAAAACAAAATGTGAGATTTCAGAAGAGGATGCATCTTGAAAAATTTCGACTTGATCAAATTCAAAATGGCCGCTTATCAGCCATTATTCACTTTCACATGGCCGATATTTGGTAATCTGTGCTAGATGGCTAGACCATTACTATAAAACAAAATGTGAGTTTTCGTGGGAGGATGCACCCTGAAAATGTTTAAATCTATCAAATTCAAAATGGCCGACAATCTGCATTATTTATCTCGATGGGCCTGATATCAGGTGAACCATGCTATATAGCTAGACCATTACTATCAAACAAAATGTGACGTTTCCGGAGAGGATGTCTTTTAAAAACTTTCGACTCAATCAAATTCAAAATGGCCACCTATCGGCCACTATTTACTTTCACATTGCTGATATTTGGCCCCCTATTGGCTATTATTTACTCTCACATGCCCAATATTTTGCAAACTGTGTTAGATGCTAGTCCATTACTATAAAACAAAATGTGAGGTTTCGGGGGAGGATGCACCCTGAAATTTTTTAACTAGTCTATATCCAATTCAAAATGACCGTAAATCAGCCATCATTTACCTTGATTGACCTGATATCCGGTAAACCAGATAGGTAGACCATTACTAAGATACTGATTAGGATCATCAATTTCAATGGAGGTTTGCAATCTCTGACAGACTGTCTAATTCTCATCTTACTCTTATACTGAGCCTCTTAGACCTAGTTGTCTTGCATCTTGATTTTTGACTACATTCATAACCCTCACAAAATTGCTTAAATCAAATTCTAATTCGGAGCGGGATTTCTTGGACTTATGTAGTCTTGTTCATGTGCAATTGAAAACGAGGCTGTGGCGGCCATCTTGATTTTATCAATTTTATAAATTGTTCTAATTTTCAGTTAAATGCCCTTAGACATGGTCCATATAGGTTTTCGCGGTCTGTGAGTCTTTTGGCATTGTCCGTTTTCATGTGTGACGTAAAACGAAGCCATGGAAACTTGTTTTATCAATTTTATTAAATCTTTATTAAATCTTTTTTCAGGTAAATGCCTTGAAAACTGGTATGTATAGGTTTTCAGGGTCTGCAAGTCTATTGGTATTGCCCGTTTTCATGTGCAACCAAAAATGAGATTATTGTGGCCATCTTAGTTTTATCAATTGTAATAAATCATTCCTATTGTCAGTTAAATACCTTAAACCTGGTGTAGGTCTTGGGGGTCTGCGAGTGTATTGGCATTGTGCATTTTCAAGTGTGACCATACACAAAGCCCTAGCGGCCATGTTCAGTCAAATACCTTGACAGCTTGTATATATATATGTAGTATATTAAATATATATAATTATGTTCCCATGGTCTTCGAGTATTGACATAGTAGATTGGCAGAATTTGTGTGTTAAATTTGTGGCCAAGGGGTGTTTGAGTGCACAGCATTTTTATATTATATAATCCTAATTAAATCATGTTGGGTAATTTATCTCATTCCCCTATCTACTCGCAGGTAGTGAAAGTAATTCTGACAGGGAATCCAGTGGAGGCAGGTGAGTTAATGTACCCAGTTTTTGTGTCTTTATTTTTAGCATATGGAGTGTTCAAAAAAATAAAATCTTTGAAGTGCACACAAAGAGTTTTAAAGGTCTTGAGAGTGCTTGAAAAATTGTTATGGGATATTTAGCAGCAAGTAGTTTAAAGTCTTTTTAAGTGTGAACTGATCCACATTTAAAATATCCCAGTGATATGTAATAATATGACATCTATGTGTTCTTTATGGTCATCACACCTGTGATACTACAAAATCATTCTGTACTCAAATTGATGTTACTTTTTTTTGTTTAAAATGGTCCTTCAATCCTTTCAGCGTGGGGATCTTCTTTATACGTCAAAATGTGACATCTGCGAGTTAGATCGTCTTTATACGTCAGATTCTATAAAGACGATCCCGCACTGAAAGAATTTAAATATTTATTATGGCCGTAGACCCATAGCATAGGTATTCAAATAAACTGTAAAGAACTAACTAAGATATTTATGATGATTTCAAATTGGAAAAACCCTTTAGTCTTTATGGTTTAAACAAAAATAATTTAGCATTGTAAGGGTTAAAAATGTTCTTGTGGACCACTTCCTTCTTGTGGTCCTTGAATTTAAGTCCTTGAAATTAGTAAGACGTACAAACCCTGCTTTTGGTCTACAGACTCAAGTGAAACACATTCAATGTATGATTATTCTCTTTAGCTCTTTTTAGGCCTCAGCCAAATTTTGGTAGATGCTTATTATCGTCTTGCCTCGTCTCCGCCCGGTCGTCTGTCCGGTCTTCCGTCTGTCAGTCTGTCCGCCACTTTTAGCACTAACTTAATGTGATTTACAATTTTCTATGTTTCGCTCAAAAATTTATACCACAAACCTATTTGACCAATAGCTCAGACAAGTTCGAAAATGGGCACATATCTAGGTCTAAAACTAGGTAGTGGTGGCTAAAATGGCAGATTATCTGCAATAATTTTTTAATATACGTAATATCACCGTGCCATAGAGCTAGACAATTACATGTACTATAGAAATGTGCAGTATCAGGGGGGGGGGGTTATATACCCTGAATAATTTCAACTCGATAAAATTTTTGCCATTATTGACTTTGATATGCGGAATATCTGGAAAACTGTGCCAAATAGTCAGGCCGTTGCTATAAAACAAAATGTGAGACTTCATGGAAGGATGCACCCTTCAATAGTTCAACTCGATCAAAATGGCCAACTTGATCAAATTCAAAATGGCCAACATGCGGCCATTATTGACTTTAATATGTGTAATATCTGGAAACATGACTAGTTTAAAATAAATGGTACTGAGATATATAGTAGTCAAACCTTTAAAAGCTATAGTCCATAAAGTTATAATTTTTTTCAAATGATTTTCACTTTTAAAACAATGCTTAGAGGTTTGCCAACGGGCCTTGATGTATATTCTTGTGCACCTTTTGTAACACCATCTCATTTTTAGCTCCCGCCGTCACCGTAGGTGAGACGAAGGGAGCTATGGATTCTACCTCCGTTTTTTTTTTTGCCTTTTTTTTGCCTATAACTTTGTAAGAAAATAAGCTAGGATAACAATTTTTGGTATGTGGGTTACTTCCAGGTGGCTAATAGACAGGTTAAAATTTTTTTAATCTGAATTTAATACGCAAGGTTGCAGAGGAGAAAATGATGATGTTACGGCGTTGGGACGTTGGGCCGACCGTAAACAATTCGTTTCCGGAGCATATCTCTGAAAGTACTTGTCCGATTGTCTTCAAATTTTACACACAACACCCCTAGGGGGTCTAGTTGTGCCTTTTGGGGTATTTGAACTTTGACCTACTTCTGGTTCAGAACTATGACCTATTTAGACGCTTTGACGCGCACTTCGTTTCCGGAGCAGATCTCGAAAAGTACTGGGCCGATGACAGTCATATTGCACATACATGTTCTCTAAGGTCCCTAGTTGTGCCTTTTCAGGTTTTTGGACCTTGACCTTGAAGTTGACCCAGCACTTTGACCTAATTTATAACATCGGTAAATCTGACTGAAAGATTTTGCGGAATATCATGAAAACCGCTCAAGATAGCTACACCATTACTATAAAACAAATTGTGAGGTTTCAAGAGAGGATGCATCTTGAAAAATTTCAAATCGATGAAATTAAAAATGGCCGCCTATCGGCCATTATTCACCTCGACAGGCCTGATATTGCGAAATATCATGAAAACCGCTCAAGATAGCTACACCATTATTATCAAATAAATTGTAAGGTTTCAGAAGAGGATGCATCTTGAAAAATTTGAAGTTGATAAAATTCAAAAAGGCCGCCTATCAGCCATTATTCACCTCGACAGGTCTGATATTGTGGAATATCATGAAAACCGCTCAAGATATCTACACCATTACTATAAAACAAATTGTAAGGCTTCAGGAGAGGATGCATTTTGAAAAAATTCAACTTGTCCAAGTTCAAAATGGCCGCCAAGCGGCCATTATTCACTTTCACATGGCCGTTATTTGGTAAACCGTGCTAGATGGCTAGACCATTACTATAAAACAAAATGTGTGATTTCAGGAGAGGATGCATCTTGAAAAAATTCGACTCGATAAAATTCAAAATGGCCGCTTATCGGCCATTATTCACTTTCACATGGCCGTTATTTGGTCAACCGTGCTAGATGGCTAGACCATTACTGTAAAACAAAATGTGAGATTTCAGATGAGGATGCATCTTGAAAAAATTTGACTTGATCAAATTTAAAATGGCCGCCTTTTCGGCCATTATTCATTTTCACATGGCTGATATTTGGTAAACCGTGCTAGATGGCTAGACCATTACCTGATTACTATAAAACAAAGTGTGAGTTTTCGGGGGAAGATGCACCCTGAAAATTTTTAACTTACGAATTCAAAATGGCCGACAATCAGCATTATTTACCTCGATAGGCCTGATATCAGGTAAACCGTGCTAGATAGCTAGACCATTACTATAAAACAAAATGTGACGTTTCGAGAGAGGATGCCTTTTAAAAACTTTCAACCCAATCGAATTCAAAATGGCCGCCTATCGACCACTATTTACTTTCACATTGCTGATATTTGGTAAACCGTGTTAGATAAGTGGACCATTACTCACAAAATGTGAGATTACAAGAGAGGATGCATCTTGAAAAAAATTGACCCAATCAAATTCAAAAGGGCCGCCTATCGGCCATTATTCACTTTCACATAGCTGTTATTTGGTAACCGTACTAGATGGCTAGACCATTACTATAAAACAAATTGTGAGATTTCAGAAGAGGATGCATCTTGAAAAATTTTGACTTGATCAAATTCAAAATGGCCTCCTATCGTCCATTAATCACTTTCACATGGGCGATATTTGGTAAACCATGCTAGATGGCTAGACCATTACTATAGAATGAAATGTGAGATTTCAGCTGAGGATGCATCTTGGAAAATTTCGTCTTGATCAAATTCAAAATGGCCGCCTTTAGGCCATTTTTCACTTTCACATGGCCGATATTTGGTAAACCGTGCTAGATAGCTAGACGATTACTATAGAATGAAATGTGAGATTTCAGCTGAGGATGCATCTTGAAAAATTCTGACTCGATCAAATTCAAAATGGCCCCCTATCGGCCATTATTTACTTTCACATACCCAATATTTTGCAAACTGTGTTAGATGTTAGTCCTTTACTATAAAACAAAATTTGAGGTTTCGGGGGAGGATGCACCCTAAGTTTTTAACTAGTTTATATAGAATTCAAAATGACCGTAAATCAGCTATTAGTTACCTCGATTGGCCTGATATCGGGTAAACCGTACCAGATAGGTAGACCATTACTGGGATACTGATTAGGATCAATGATTTCAATGGAGGTTTGCAATCTCTGACAGACTGTCTAGTTCTTATCTTACTCTTAGACTGAGCTTCTTAGACCTAGTTGTCTTGCGTCTTGATTTTTGACCTAGCCTAGGACTACATTAAAAACCCTACACAAAATTGCTTAAATCAAATTCTAATTCGTCGCGGGAGCTCCTGGACTTATGTAGTCTTGTTGAAAATTTAATTATAGCTTGCAGTCCTTGCACTACATTTTGAAAATTGTATTTTTGCAGTACAACAGTTGCTACTCTTCTTTCTTGTCTCAAGAAAGGTGGACACATCCCCTACAGAGATTCCAAAGTTACTCGTTTGCTACAGGTAATTAGCATACATATTGCAAGTTTAAAGAAATGTAGAGGTTAGTCATCATTGTGCATGCTCACACAGACTCTCACTGTTAAGTTCAGGGGTTCATCTTAAAATCTACATGGCTAACTATTTTTTTTTGGCAGGCAAAAAATCTTAGAATACATTTGGTAAACTTGAACGCACTATTTACTTAAAAAGCATCAGTTATATGTTTTAACCAGAAATATATAACAATGTAGATTTGCTTAGGTCATATTGGTATTTAAATGTTGTGTTTCAAATGTTTCATTATCTTTTCCGATTTTGTTAAAATGAGCACTCAGATATGATTATATTATAAATATATTGCAGGCCACAAAATAGGAATAATTTGTCTGATTGTCCAACGGGCATCCAGATCTACTTTTCAAGTTGTCCGCAAAATGGTTTTGTTGTCCAAATTTTTGGACAAATTATGACAAGATAATCTGCAACATGCACGGAAACAATGCACACATTTCAGTAAATCTTTATCGATTTTTGTAAATTGTGCAGCCAATTTTTTTTCTTTAAGGTGCACACAGGTAAACGTGACACAAGGCTCTAATATGTTTTGTACATAGATGCATTGCAAATGTGATGTCAATCATATGTGCGAAATCGTTATTTATAGCAATGGTAAGACAATGGTTAATCAAAGTTTAATCTAGCTTTTCCTTTTTTGATAGGTTTTACACACATTTGTGCTTATTGATAACTCATTTTTTGTAGGACACATTCGGTGGGAACTCTATGACAGTATTGCTGGCAACAGTATCACCTACAAGTAAGCAAACAAAAAAATGAAGCTGTACTAATTTCGTCTTTAAATGTTTGATTTTTGAAAACTGGATATTTATTTTCGCTATATAATGAAAACGAATACATAACCATTTCTTTACATCTATGAACTCCGACCAAAACTTTTTTATTTTGTGGCTAAACCTGTAGACACATACATACTAACTAGTCAGCAATCCTACTTAGAGGATATCACGTTCATAACCCTCCCCCCCCTCTACTTGAGGATGCGGTGACGGGGATGGCAGCGGCTATTATATGAACACTAAGTATGATAAAATACCATATCCACGTAGTGACTTCTGTAGCGCCAGTATCCCTCAATGTCTCCATTGTTGGAAAAACAGTTCCTCATATGACGATCTGTCAATGCTCATATAAGTTGGGAGGCATAGAGTTAAAAGGTGTTTTTATTTTTTTTCTAAAAGTGGTGACTGATCCGGAGAATGCATAATAAATAGTACAGTTGTGGGTTTCATTCAAGACATGTCAAGACATAAACATATTCATGGGGCACAGACATTAGGTTTTTTATCAACTGGTAATAGATTTTTTTTTTTTTATAACAAGTGTCTTGCACTTCACTGCTAATTATTTATATGTACTATTTCTAGTATCCCCAGATTTTTCTTTTTACAAGTGTTGTTTTCTCAATTAATCTTTGTTATCAGATTGTCAAACATAGAAAGTGGTTAAATTTTACTCATTTTGGAACTTAGTGTGAAAGGATTGCGACATTTCGACCTGCCTTCAGCCGATCTTGATCACGCAATGGTCAAGGTGTGTGATTTGGCTCATATGGTGGTGGTCGTGGAATGATCGACGATAGATGGGTGGCAGCTGGTAGCCCTGGTCTCTGTTCATGGAAGTGGCTGCTTGATGTGGATGGCCTCCTTCACCTTGCGCTTCATGTAGTCCTGTTCTCTGTCTATGATTCTCAAATTATCCAAGGAGACACTGTGACCGGTGGCATTACAGTGGTCTCCTACCCCAGTCAGTCTATCCAGTTTACAATGTTCCTTGAACCGTACGCTGAGGGGTCTCTTCGTCTCCCCAATGTAGGTGTGGTCGGTGTCGTCGACACACGTGATGTGGTAGATGGTGCCGCACAATATCTCCTTGGGGGTTTTGTCCTTAAGGTGTACGAGCATTGAGCGGATGGTATTAGAACAGGTATACTCCGTGAGACTGGTAGGTCAGATAAGCCCTGTATATACAGGAGTCCATACATAGGACGGGTAAATTTAGTAGTCTGAGCCCAATCACTCATCCTGATCATTGCGTGATCAAGATCTGCTGAAGCAAGGTTCCTGTGAGTCTACTCTTTTTAAAAATTAATTTTAATGACATTTTCACTTGATATTTAATGACTTTTTACTGACGAAAATAAACAAATTGATACTTATGTAGGCCCTATACCTTTTTGCCGTATTTTAAGCGCAAAATAACAGTTTGACCTGGAAGCATACTGCATGCACCTTCCGACAATAATGATAGGAGACACTGACTTCAGCACTAGCAGTGGTATTTTTAGGACAGGCTGGCTGACGATCATACATGGAGTCCATATAATCGCTTATTGTCCCATTTTTACTAACTTATAATGACTAGAAATCAAATTTAATGACTTTAAGTCCTATTTTTCAATTCACTGACTATTAATGACTTTTAATGACCCGCGGGAACCTTGTGAAGGCAGTCACACTAAGTTCCAAAGTGAGTTAAATTTGACCACTTTCTATATGAATCTTGGTACCATGAACAACATACTCTCTACAATGTCTAACATAAACTTATTTTTATCTGGTACAGGCAAATGCTACCAGCAGACACTCAATACATTGCAGCACGCATCCCTGGCCAGAAATGTCAAGAATAAAGCAAAAGTGAATTTGGTTAGTGTCACATGGAAATGATAATATAATTTGTCAATGTGTCGATGATGAATTATTATTAATCTGCCATAATGATTCTTACTGTACATAATTACACTGAAACTGTCCCTAACCAATCCTCGAATCATCTTGCAGAAAATGTAAAAATGCCTTATGCTGAATTTCAGTTTCACCATGTTCACTGTGCAAAAAGGACATAAAAGTTTGTGGAAAATAATATTGGCAGATTTACCTCGGTGGCACTGGTGAATCATTAAGAACAGTATCTTTGGTGGAGATAAACATTGGCCTTTTTTTTCAAACCAGGAAAACTGCCAATATAAAACACGCACCAATATTTTCTATGAGATGTGTTATTTCACTTGCAGGACGAAACAAACAGTGTAATAAGTGAATTACGTGAAGAGATTGCCAGGCTGAGAAACAAAATTACAAGGAGCCCAACAAACAACAAAGAAGATGTTCTTACGATGGAGGCTAGTATATATAAACCTTACAGAGCGGGGATCAACTTTAGTTGTCAGAATCTGACGTCTGTAAAGTCGCTCCCCGTGAGAGTACAATTATTTCTAATGGCCGTAGACCCATAACATAGGTATTCAAATGAATCGGAAAGAGCTAACTAAGATAGTTATGATGATTTCAAATTGAAAAAAACCCTTTGGTTGCAATGTTTTTTACAAGGTAATTCAGCACTTCAAAGGTTAACAGGGAAACCGTTGTGCTGGTAGATCTGTATGAAATATACAGTTTTAAGCATGTTTCAAACCAAACTGAAATTTAAATAGTAAGATAGTTTGATAGACACTGAGTTCATCGATTAATTCAATTGATGATATGTCCATTTTTCATCAATAAACATCATTTCAAGCAGCAGAGTTAGCTTCTAAAGTACTTTTACCCACTCAACATTGTCTTTGACATTCAGAGACAATTTTAAGTGGATTCGAATTTAAAATTAGCCCTTCCATTTATAATTAATTCAAGTAAATGAGAAATTCTATCTAAACTACCAAACCATGCACTGGCAAGCATATGTAGATAGTTGACTTTGTATGCAGGAACTCGTGAGAGATTTACAAATTATCAAGAGGCAGACATGGGAAGAAAGAACCAAACTTTCAGCACAATATGAAGAGGAAAGGAAGACAAATCTGGCAAACAAGGTAATAAGGTTAATAAATATGTAATGCAATCACACATTTTTCAGTCAGCTTTACCTGTTCTTAGCTAGTAATATACAACTTACAGGCATTAATATCTGACCACCTGTCAGTGCCTCGTAAAAACCGTTCCGGTCGGGTGGTTGGGTAAACTATTATACTGCTGCTGTTTAAAATCAATTATGCTATCTGTTAAAAAAAATACAGTTCGGATAAAACAAAGTTTTCCAGCCCTTTTGTCCGATAAAAATGTTTTAAAATGTAAATGCCTGAACTTATATTATAATCAATTATTTTGTAACATGAAAAATTAAATGGGGTTAAGAAATTATGGCATTTTGAACAAAATATGCTGAAAAGAATATTGGGGTTTTTTTTAAGAAAAAACAATTCTTTTATTCCTATGCATTCATTTTTTTTTCACCTACCGGTACACTGCTATGATTCATTCTCGACTATCTGTTAAGGGCATACTGGAATGGGTAATGGATACAATGAGGCGTGGAAACAAGGATATCCAGGAGCGTATAATCTTGCTGCAAAAGGAAAAGGATCAGGTCAGTGATATTATCCAGAAACATGATATGTTGACCCAATGCAGAGATTGTAGAATAACATTGAATCAACAGATCAATATCTCCTATTTACTGGATATTCATAGGTTATATTCTAAAATATACCACATAAGCTCTAGATATATGATTTATTTTTCCGCATTGAATTAAATGAAGCTGAAATTGTTGAAGGAGTAAATTGTTTGTTATTACATGCATGCATTGCAAAATATAATAAGTATGCCTACCTTCTGATAGCACAAAACCTTTTCTCAAACAGTTGACACTAGAATACCGTGACAGGAGAAAGAAGGTAGACGAGATGAAACAGAGTTTGGAAAAGAAGATTGGAGAATATTCTAAACTTGCCGAGAATGGTGCGTTCAGTTTGAAGTTATGAACTTTTCTCACAAATTATCTATAAAGCTATGTAATATATCCAGTAATATCGAGAAATATAACGAAACCATGAGCTGAAAGAAAACTATTACATGTATATATTTCACTTTGTAAAGTATCGATTACCGGTACTTCTTTTTGTTAAGGTCGTGGGAATGAGAGCGATACTAAGCAACGGGTGACTGCTATCCATGAGCTGAAAGAAAGATTAAAAAAAGAAACAGAGCTACTTAAAGAAACGAAGATGCGGCTAAAAGACGTACAGGACAGGCAACAAAGGGAAAAAGAGGTTGGCACCATTGAATTTGAACATTATCCAGATCATTCAGTAACATCGCATGATTATTTTAATTTCATGAGAAACAAACTTCACATTTATACTTAAATTATTTAATACTTAAGTACATGTAGGCCTATGTAACACCATAGTAACTGATACATACAACAATTTAACACCTGGTGACTTTTTTATACTCTTGTTCCTACATTGTTTTAGGCTGCGCAAGGTCACACACTGGTGAAGGGAAATGCAGAATTACGACAAATGGTTGAGGTGAGTGTCACTGACAAACAAGAGGTCAGCTGGCCACCGTAATCCCCCCGCCCGCATGATGGAAATTTTTCAGGGTGCATCCTTCCCCGAACTCTCACATTCTGTTTTACGTTAATGGTCTACCTATCTAGCACAGTTTGCCATTTATATTACAGATATTGAACTCAATGATTGTCGCAAGTCAGTCATTCTTTAATTTGATCAAGTTGACATTATTGAGGGTATATCACTCAATGAAACCACACATTTCGTGGCACAGTTTTCCCGATATTACCCATATTAAAGTCATGTACATGACCTCAAGTTGGCTATCTGGCATGGTTTGGCAGATATAAGGCATATTAAAGTTATTTATGGGCGAAAGTCTGCCATTTTTAATTTGATCGTGCTGAAATTTTTCAGAGCATATCCCTACCTGACACCGCATATTTTGTTTTTTTTCTAATGGTCTAGCTATCTGGTTTTGTCAGATATCTGGCATATTAAAGTTAATCATGTTAATTATGGCCGATAGTCTGCCATTTTGAATTTCATCGAGTTGAAATTTTTAAAGGCATATCCCTCCCCGAAACCGCACATTTTGTTTTATAGTAATGTTCCAGATATCAGGCATATTAAAGTTAACTATGCCAATAGTCGGCCAAAATGAATTTGATAGGGTTGACATTTTTAAAGGCATATCACTACCTGAAACCACACATTTTGTTTTATAGTAATGGTCCACCTGTCTGTCACAGTTTGTAAGAAATCGGGCATATTAAAGTCGATGGTCGCAAGACAGCAATTTTGAATTTGATCGAGTTGACATTCTTCAGGTTACATGTATATATGCCTTCATGAAACCGCACATTTTGTTTTATAGTACCGGTAATGGTCTAGCTTTCTGGCATGGTTTGCCAGATATCAGGCATGTCAAAGTTATTTGTGCCAATATTCAGCCATTTTGAATTTGCTCGAGTTGAAATTTTAAAAGGCATATACCTACCTGAAACCGCACATTTTGTTTTATAGTACCGGTAATGGTCTAGCTTTCTGGCATGGTTTGCCAGATATCAGGCATGTCAAAGTTATTTGTGCTAATATTCAGCCATTTTGAATTTGATCGAGTTGAAATTTTAAAAGGCATATACCTACCTGAAACTGCACATTTTGTCTTATAGTAATGGTCCAGCTATCTGGCACGGTTTTTCAGATATCAGGCATCATTTTGGCCGATGGTCGGCCATTTGAGTAGGTACACCCCTTAACCCTTAACCGTTTCCAAGATCTGCCCCAGACGGAGGACATCCGAGGCGACGCCATAACGACACCATAACCCCTCGCCTCAATTTCGTCAGACGTGAATAATTGTGAATAATTATGTGCAATGTTCTCGAATTCCAGAATGGCACATTTGAAGTTAAGAATTTAAAACACAGGGATGCATCTCATTTTAGTTACTTTAAAGATGCAAAACTTTAATTTGCTTTAAGTTGAACAGCAGATGTCAAGAGATCTAAGTCCATATGCTATTATATAAATCTTGCCCATTGTGACAAATCTTTTTTTTTTTTAAATATATTTTACATATTACCACGGTATGTGAAAATATTTTCTTCAGTATACAATAACTTTATTTAGGCTTATATTTTTTAATCACTATATTTTCTAAAAATAATAATTTCAAGTAATTAAAGAACTTGACAGAAAGAATATCTACACCATCCCCTATTGTAATTTACTCAACAAAAAATAAATCTCTGATTTTGAGGTAATATAGCATGCAGTCTCAGTCTTTTAACATTATCACACAATTTGATCATGGTTTCATAGATTTAAATAATATTGTGTTTATAACATGAAATAGGCTGTATTTATTTTAAAGCGACTTAATCAAGCTAAAATCATTAAAAATCGGTAATTTTATTTGGCTACTTAAAATGACCATATGATGTGAACATGTCCATAGACTAGAACTGCAAAAGTTTTTTTAATTTTTGTGTTGCGCATTTATCAGTTAGGCTAGATATAGAGACAAAATTCCCGAATTTTTATTTCTGCCATGCATGTCCATAATAAGAAATACGTGAATTTTATCTCTATATCTCGCTTCCCGATTTCTTATTTCTGACATGCATGTCCAAAATAATAAAGTAGGGAATTCTGTCTCTATATCTCGCTTAACTGGTAAATGCGCAGCCCAAAAATTAAAAATATTTTGCAGTTCTAGTCTATGGAGATGCTTGCATCATATGGTCATATTAAGAAGCCAAAATAAAATCACAGATTTTCTGACGATTTCAGCCTGATTGAGTCGCTTTAACTAGGATTTCAACATGCGCACAGTATTTACAGATCTGTAATAATATAGGATATAGCCTGTCACTGAAACAAGTATGTATATCAGCATGAGAAAGTAATTCACCAGCATATTTGCAGTTCTCATGCAAACGCAGTCTTGTGATTTCTTGTGATTAAATAAAAAAATTATAAGATAGTTTGGTTTAGTTGAATTCGTTACTTTAAAATAATTGTTTCAAATCAATTATTCTCTCTCAGACAATTTTGCTCAGATAACATTTTCGTAACATGAAATAAGTTTACCAAATTATGTTAAAATGACTGATGTTATGGGGATTATTTATTTATTTTATATTATAGGCAGAAGAACGTCGACGCATGGAAGCAGAAAATAAAACACTTGTATTTGAAGAAATGGAGAGAATGAAATTGGAGGTCGAACATGAGAAAGCAGATATTCAAGTAAAAAAATTGTATTCAGATTTCCACATCTATTTATAGATTACATAATGAAAATATTTTAGAATTTTGAATTATAATGCAAAAAAAATCTATGTGTAATTCGTCCTTTCAACCTGCTACCCTGGAAAGCATAGTGAGATTTTAAAATTTCTTGTGCTTATTTTCGCAGCAGTATTTACTGTATTATTTTTAACAACCTAATTTAAAAATATAAAAATTAAATGTTTTGGAGTCCAATAATGTAGATACTGATACATTACACCATGTGTGTCTATATTGAATACTAGAATCAGAACTAACTAGAGCCAAAGGCCTCATGTGTTTGGGACAAAGGGAAGACACTGAAAAACTACACATTGTTCAATTATACAGGTGTTTCATTCTGATTGATCAGAAGTGCATACTCGTTTATAAGCCCTTATATACGTAGGCCTATAAAACTGCGATTTTGATAAAATTGTGATGTTTTGCTGTTGATCGTGACAAACGTCATGCTTGCATGGCGGCAACAGTAACTGAACGAGGGATGTTGTTTGAATTAGGTATGCTTAATTTAATTTATGTCCAGACTGATATCAATGGATAATTACATTATACTCATTCTCTTGTCACAGCTTGAGGTTGGAAATATCCCATTTTTAAGTTAGTCATGTCGGACCTGTGTCCGGCTTTTAGTCAGAAGGCCTGTAAGTCAGAAGGCCCATTAGTCAGAAGGCCCATTAGTCAGAAGGCCTGTTAGTCAGAAGGCCCGTTAGTCAGAAAATAAGTAGGGATCATTAGTCAGAAGGCCAGTTTGTCAGAAGACCCTTTAGTCAGAAAGTCAGATAATTACCTCATCGATGTCATCTCATTTGTGAACAACCCTATTACCAATTATTTGTATTTATTTATTTACGCATTGTACGCCTAGCACTTTCGTAGGGGTTGCGTTTATAATAGGCTACTCATTACATTTTTAAACCTAATGTTGCTGACGTAATTTTCACTTTCAAATGAACGGAAAATGCCTATAATAATTGTATCAAGTATTTATTGCCAGGCTTCTTAAAAAACGTTCAATTTTCTGCTTAGATGCGTTTACTCCAAGGAAGAACTGGGGTGGCCATCTTGGATTTGCAAATTTTGAAGTTATGCCGCGGTAAACTATCAGAGAATGTTTAACAAAAATTTGTGATTATTATATCAATATTGACGTCTACATAGAATTGTTCAATAATAATAATAAAAGAAGAAGAAAGAAATTGTATATAGTAGGCAGCAATGTACACCGTATGTCTTTGAAGAGTCAACAAACAATGCTAATATCAGAATATTTGGACCAACAGTTAATTATAATTTATTCTGGACAAAATTATACTTTTGTCAACGCTTGACATAAATTAAACAGATGGCTACAAACTCAGCAGGGGTTGAGAAATGTTGTGGGGTTTTCTCATGACGCACTTTTCATATCTATTTCAGTAAAGTTTATATAGGTATGCAAAAAAGCATAGATCCGTGAGATAGTAATCCTAATATAGGTCTGATAATATTACAGCACACTCATTGCTGAAAAGAACCCTACCAAACAATCAACTAATCATCAAATAAAGCTTGCTATAGTAGTTTTAAATATAAATGTACGAACTACGAACCGGCAGTACATTTTTAGAGGTTTCACTTTCAGTCGTGCAATTTGTGTATACATTAAAAATAGTTTTCTTTTTATTAGAAAACATTATACATTTTTCACATTATAATTTTCATGGCTATTTTTCTCCCTCAAAGTATTATTAAACTACCGATTTTTACGCACATCATTTTTTATCAATAGCTGGACAACAAACGTTTTATTCAAAATATTATACCCCCCGCCCTCCAGATGTTAAATGGAGCGTCCCCTCAGGCCTGGCATAGTCATTGTTCACTGTCCAATGAAACGGGCCTTCTACCTAACGGGCCTTCTAACTAACAGACTAACGGGCATTCTGACTAAAAAGCCTAACTAATTTTCTAACAGGCCTTCTGACTAACGGCAGAGGTTAGGTAGGTCTAGCTACATCACATCAAAATTATATTGCCTAGATTTGTCGACAATTCAAATAATTTTGAAATGGATGGCTAGACTACAATGAGAGGAAAAGTATACCCCACAGTTATCAAGTAGGCTACCGGTAGCATGGCAAGGGGTGGCATGTCTAGAACATCATTTTTGCAGATATGGGGATACTTAAATTATAGTCTATGAGATTATATCATTCATACATATCTACAATATATTACCCATAAAAAGAATTAGGCTAGGCCTATATGAAAACGTCACATTCTGCATTGAACTTGAATTTCAAGTTTCAGTTGCAACTTCCATGGTGACACTGTCAGGTCTTGTACAGTAGTCCCCCTCTTATGCATGGACCCGTTATGCCATCTCTGAACGCATGCATAAAAGAGGTGCATGAATAAATGGGAGATGCAAAATTGATGATTACCGAATAGTTTTATATATTTGTATGTTATATTAATGTAGCATAAATATTCTCATCGTATATTAATGCATCATAATTCATACTTTTATTTTGATTTTTTGTTCTTTATCCTCTATTTTGGCTTGTGAATTATTTTTACTCTCTTGATTGGAATTTTTATGATTTACCTTGCTTTGTTTGGCTATGTTTAACATCAATCTTAACCATAGTGTTAACTGGGAATAATGATAATCAAAGGATGTGGGGAGGCATTGCCTACCTGGATATATCAATCTAGTTGTAACACAAGATGTGTTAGACCAGCATTGTACATAACATACAAAACTTTAGGGATGACATAACGCCGCCTGTAGGCCTATAACAGCTGACTTACAGTGAGGAGCTATAATCTGATAATATAGGCTAATGTATAAGATGTTCACTACCCGGTGTCAAGGCATTGTCAAAACTAAGTCTAGGGCAGTGATAATCCAGTAAACATGACCATTATCGGTTTAATGTTGGCCCATTGTCTTCTTGGAAGGATGAATGGATGAGGAGGGGGGTTACTAGTAGTTAATCCAGCTACAGTGCGTTAGGGGTTGTTTAAATGATGGACCACTGTCGGTATTGGAGACATAGTAAATAGTCAACAGACTGGCCAGGCTATAGCGTGTATTCGTACAGCTGTGAAGGCCTACACTAGCAGTGCTTAGCCAGTGCTGGTTGAAGGTTGGCCCAACGTCGCAGATGGTGTCAACCAACAGATAGACATGACGACCCGGCGCCTATATATCCTTCACAATAAGTTGGCCCAATGCTGTCTCAATGTGGGGAATGTGTCAGAGACCGGCATCAGAAAAACCTTCACAGCGCACACTAAACGTTCACCCAATGTTGATTCATTGTCTGCGATATCAGCCCAACCTTACATCGACATCTAAACAAACATGATTAATGAGCCATAACCATTGATCTAATGCTGGATTATTGTCGTACCAGCGTCGCAGACAGTGGTGCAACATTAAGCCAATATTGGACCAACTTCTTTGGTTCACTGGTATTGTTTGCTGTGTATTAAAGTAACAGTCAGTATAAATGCATTGCATGCACACCCAAGTATACATGTATGCATACATGGAAGGTTAATCAGTAACAAGTGGGCACGCATAATCTGCCAAAAATTACAGTACACATGACCTGTTAGAGAGGTTCATGCAGGCAATATACTAGTGTGTATATTAATGTAAGACTTGTGTATAATAATGTACCACCAGACACGCCACGAGATTTATTGTTGGCCCACCATCTGCGGTTCCCCCATCTGCGACATTGGCCCAACATTGTATCGATATTGTGTCAACGCATCCTGGTTGCTGGGTAGGCTATGCAGTTTTGTCTAGTACGACAGACCACCAGCCCCCACACCGGACAG
The DNA here is from genome assembly GCA_964017125.1 of Flabesymbios commensalis. Taxonomy (NCBI): domain Eukaryota; kingdom Metazoa; phylum Annelida; class Polychaeta; order Terebellida; family Flabelligeridae; genus Flabesymbios; species Flabesymbios commensalis. The sequence continues at coordinate 45,427,710 of OZ024913.1, read as the reverse complement.
TACAAGCTGCCGGGGGGTGTGTTGATAATACAAACACAAGAGGTTGACCCAATGTTGTTTAAATGCCGGCATGGCGTCTTCAGCACTGGCCAACATTAAAACATCATTGGATCAAAGACTCTCCCTTACTGGGATTGTGGGCTCGTGGAGGGGAAGTGAGACTGCAGGTGTTGACCTCATTCTCCAAGACTAATTAATATTCATCATCTCTCCTAGGGCCTACAAATAGCGCCAAATATGGCAAGTTTTAGTACTACAGATAGCAAGGGACCACTTCAAAAGTTCATACAGTAAGATGTGAAACCATGTGAACATGATCTATATCGCATCAGGTTATTTGACACGACCAGCGAAACTGAGGGAGAAGGGCAGATTTATCAATGAAATGTGCCTGTCTACAGGTTTTATGAATAAAGTGACGTCACTTTTTGTCCCACCTCTGTGCTCCAGACAAGACAACAAGGTGTGTGGGGCTGCGCCCCAAACACAAGGGCTGCGCCCCAAACACAAAAACTAAACATATATACCTAGCTGTTTAAGGTCTGGCAATGAAACCTCAGTAAATTGAAATTGATAGCTCATAAAAAGAGTAATAACACATACGTAAGCTAATAAAACTTCACATATTCTAAAGTTAGATTAACAATCCTGAAGCTCAATGTTTTTTGCAACATGACAAAAAGTTAACGTTATTTGTGTCGGCAGATGAAAATATCACAAGGTTATGAGTACAGTGTGGAGGAAGGAACCAAGCTGGATAACGAAGTCGTGGAACTACGAGCAGAGAAAGCTGTAGTGGCACTTCAGGTTAGAATTAGGTTTAAAGCGCAATTACCAAATTCCAATGGGTAGTTGTAGTTCTGCTTTATGGCACATCTCTTGACCCTTTCAAGCCTAAGTTTACCATTGTCATCCACTACAAGCCGCGAATTGCTGTCGCAATTCTCGACTTGTAGTGGATGAAAATGATTTTAAGTGGGCGGAAAATTAAAGAAAATTACCATGTATTAGTAAACCAGTTACATGGAAATTTTTATTCTAAAACCCCTAGTTGTAGGGAAATTAAGTCTGTTTTCAGGGATGTGAAATGATGCTTTAATGTATCTTGAGGGCTTAAAGGGTTAATGCATCAGAACCTGCAAGCTATTGCCAAAAAGACAAGGAAGGAAATCAACATCTGTCTCAAATGCATTTTTGGTTATGTTGTTTTTAGTAGGTGTATATATATTATTTCTCAAAATTGTGAGTAGGTAGGTAATGAAAAATTACACAAAACAACTGAGGTCATCACAATATCAATGCTTCAGAGGCATTTCTATTTCTCTTTCCCATATAGATACAGACACTGCAGCAAGAAAAAGACAGGCTAGCAAATGATTTGGAGCAGGTTTATAAAAGACACAAAGAGGAGCTAGAAATACAACAGCTTCAACATTTCCAGGTCTGATTTATATCTATTTTGGCTTTGACTAACCACAGGCATCCAAAGAGTTTAAATGTTACAGATCAAGCCTAGTTATTCAGAGTTAATGTAATGAGTTAAATTTTCAGAAACTGATTCAGTCAAGCTTTAATGAATGTGATACTGTAACACCAGTTGTTCTCATATCAATTCTGATACTTTTTATCTCCCAAAGGTTATAGCGTCACCCCAGCAGATATCTGCATTTTCGTTTGCAGTGCATATCTCGGAAAGGCAGATTTATTTCATATCGGGGGGGGGGGGGGTATTCCTTTAATATTGCACACACTCATTGTTGAGGAGATGTATATGTGCCTTTTGGGGTTATGACTTTTGACCTATATCTCTGAGCCAAAAATAGCTTGGAGACTAACAATTTTGTTTCCAGAGCAGATCTCTGAAACTCTTTGTGATATTCCTTTCATATTGCACATAAACATCATCCACGTAGGTATTATGTGCCTTTTGGGGGTTATGACTGTTGACCTATTTTTTCTACATAAATCTCTTGAGTAACAGTACCATTTACAGATCATATCTCTGAAACCTCTCTGGGATTCCTTTCATATTGCACACTCACATGACCCAGAGGGTGTAAGCTTAGATGTGCCTTTTGTATGTTCCTATCACAAGGGCGGGGGAGGGGATTATGGTGGCCTTTGGCCTCTTGTTAAAAATGGCTATTTCGAAATATTTTTATAATAAATGGTATGTTTGCTTTACAGACGTTTAAAGAATACAGGGAGATGTTTGAGAAACAAAAAGTGGTGTTAGAGCAGAGGTACCGTGGCTTATTGGAGGATTCTGTGCAGGACGCAGTTTACTTGTCATCACGGAATGGTGAACTAACACAAGAGAATGCGCAGCTACGTCAAGGTATGTAACTGTGAGTTAGTTTAGTACCAGAGGCAGGCAGGGCTAAAAATTTATTGTTGCCTTGCTATTTTTTATATGGAGCTTCAGACATGTGTGAGCTACGCTTTTTTTGCAGGGTGATAGTTTCATGTCACTGGTGGCATGCAGGGCTGGGGTCAATTACTTGTTTTCAATTACAATTGCAGCTTTCAAAGAAATTTTTAAATATAACCCTTCAAAATTTTTCAATTACATTTACTGTAATTGCTGTACTATACAGCACAACTTTTTTTTTTGAAGGTGAAACTCGATCCTCCAGGTTTTCTCTGATTTCCAAGTAGAGTGGAAATCCTGAATTTACTCTGATTGTGCGTTGCTTTGTTAAAAAGTTATGATGCATAAGTGGCAGCAATTTAAAAAAAATTCAAGTGCGACACTTTTGCTTGTCTGTCAGCAGATTCTGAAACAGGTCATGTTAGCATATGACAAAAAATTAGCAAAGAGTGAATTATTCGAAAGTTTTTTCTACAGCATCATTCGCATACGTATAGTAGAACTTGGGACAAATAAGTTTGATGTTAAGAAATATCTGAAAAAATTATATCAAGTAGTGGTGAAATGCTATTAGATAAAATATTACCTATGAGATGAACAAAAACTTTTTTACAAGGAAACATTGGATAGGCCTGGATTATATATAATCTAGTCCAAATTAATAGGTAACCGTAAACATAAGTATAGAATCAAATAATATATATCTAGGTCTAATTATTTAGAAATAAATTCATACATTAAATATTCACTTCTAACTGATATGTAAGATTGTGTCAATTTCAGCCCGCCTTTTAATTTTAATTGAAAAAAGTGGGCTATTGCAATTGAAGTTCAGCAGCGTTAACATTTACTAAAATTCAAACTGGCCGATTTATTACGATCTTTCGCATTTTAAGTCAATAATTTGACCTTGTGGGCGCGATAACTTGAAAAGTTTTTCATGTATCCTGTTCAAATTTGTTTTGCAAGCTACTAATAAACAATTCTCGTTCGATAATGGCTGGAAAAAAAAAAAAATGGCCGATTTATTGTGTTTGTTGGCTTTTTACGTCAATAATTTAACCTTGTGGGCGCGATAACTTGAAAAGTTTTTCATTTATCCTGCTCCAATTTGTTATGCATGTTACTATTAAGTAGTTCTCGGACAAGTTTGATAACGGCTAAAAAAAATCAAAAAGGCTGATTTATTGCGTTAATTTAACCTTTACGTTCAATAATGGCGGCGGGCCCTAGGGTAGTGGTTAGCACCGCTGCCTTTCACGCCAGAGTTCAGGGTTCGGTTCCCGGTCTCGGCGGTTTGAAAGAAACAAAAATGTTTCTTCCCCATCCACGTGTGAAAGTTAGTATTGTGGGGAGCCTCCGTGACCGAGAGGTAGCGTGCTCGGCCTCAGACCGCCAGGGTTCGAATTTCGAATCCTGTGTCTGGAGGACAGTGTCATCTCAATCATCTCACCATCCTCAGGAGGTTCTCCTGGCCCAGTTTAGCCTATATGTGCACAAAGGTGGCCTAAAGCCCGATTCATTTTATTTCATTTTTATTGTCGAGTGTGCTCTTGTCTAATTTTAGATTTGGCAGAGAAGAAAGACTTGGCATCAACTGGTGGAAAACCGATAGGCAAGAAATGAGTATCTGTGTACTAATGAGTATATGTGTACTAATGTGATGTACAAGGAGGCTATAATCTCATTCTGATATAATGACTCATCAACAAAGGATTGAACTTTACTGTAAAAGTGATATTGTACACATGAAATGAAAGAAGATACACTACTGACTGTGATATCGGCATGCATATTCATGAAAACATTAACCATAGATATTCTTATCAGTTGCATTATATTTATCTTGTATCGACCAGCAGTAGAAGTGCTTGTAGTTACTGTTGTCTAATTTATTGTGTAGGACAAAAAACAATTTTATTTTATTATATAGTACAGCATGTACCAACATGATGAATCTCAACCAAATATTATTATTTAATCATATATTATAGTAGCCTACTTTGTTTATCTACTATATATCAAGAGTAAGTGGAAATGCAATACTCACTGATTTAACTGATTATTTTGTATACTCCAATATTTCAATTTTATTGAATATGTGATATAATTGAAATTTAAAGCACATATCTGCTGAAGTGATATAATTCTGTCTGTTAAGCAACATGGGGGGGACAATGCCAAGAGGGAAGAATCTCAAGTTATATGACGCTGCTGCCTTTCTGAGTTTCATACTATATACATTACCATATTTTATTTAGGTATACATGTTTATTGATAGTGACTATATTTACATGATTTACAATGTGTATAATAATGTTATATATATACGAATATAAGCGAGTGCTTGGATAGTGGGACAAAATTGCGTAATTATAAGTGAGGTTTATTAAGTTTAATCTCACAATACAAATCATAAAATTAAAGGGCAGAACATATATTTAGTTTGTTTTCTGTTCTCAGCTGATTCTTATATTATTTGTGTTAATTTATATTATCTGAGTGTCTAATTATCAGTACAAATTCAGTTAAGTGCAAATGGACTGCGAAATTCTAGTGTGATATGTCCACATCACAAAGAATAAACTTTAAATGATATACTCAGCTAGGAGAAAATAATGTCACATCTTTACTATTGCCAGCCACTGCATTCATTTCAACAAAATTAATTGATCAACTTTTATTTGCAATAATTGACGTATTCAGAAGCTTTGAACCATTGACATAACAAATCGTACCAAGCTCATTTCCCTAAACTGGAGTATTTTTTAGGCCTCAGCCAAATTTTGGTTGATGCCTATTGTCGCCATGCAGCACGTCTGTTCGTTCCACTACCTACAGCATTATAATTTGTTTCGCGTTATTGGAATTCACAGTAAACTTCACATACATGTTAACCTTGATTGAGTTCACATTAGACCTTTTTGTGACCTCTATGAGCTTGATTTTTTTCCCAATCGGCAAATTTTCTCGTTAATGTGATTCACTTACCACACCAAAATTTATACCATGTTTCTATTTCACCAATAGCCTGGATGGGTTTGAATAAAATGGTCATTATTTTTTAAATATGCATAATATCTAGAAAACCGTGCCAGATGGCTAGACCATTGCTATAAAATTCAAAATGGCCGACTTGTGAAAACTGTGCCAACTAGTTAGAAAAGTTTTTGTCAAAGGATTAGAGGCTCCTATTTTCGTCGCCGACGGGCCTTGTAATATGCTTGTTATAAAGTTCAAAGTGTCTTGAGATACCTTGAACTTTATAACAATAAACTGTGGCAATCATTATAAAAATGCGGCGCCAATTGTCTTCTTTTATCATAATAACAAATAAATATGTACTTTTTTAATCCAATGCATGCTTTTTATGAAACCATAGATATGACTTTAAAATAAATAGTTAGTGGGTTTTCTATTCACCTTTTATTTTTTACAAGCCAGCATCACATATATGATCCACCGTAGCATGTGAACACCATTTTTAACAGTTTCCCTTAAATTAAAATACTCGCCACACAGCTTTTTGAAAATAATCGTTCATATTCATGCAAGTTGATAAAATAACACAGATATTTAACCCTTGCAGCGTTTCAAGGGTTAAATCCTGAGTGACTTTCGATACATGACAATACTAAAAGTAGGAAGGAAGAGAAAAATCACCACAACTCGACAATGATATGCTAAAACATATTTATCACGGAAATGTACATAACAATTGATTCAGCTTTGAGGCATATTATGAATTTTGTGTATTTTTTTAAATCATGTAATTTTTTATTCACTTTGAGGTAGGTATCGTGGTAGCAATTTACACCTCACAGCTAATAAAAATTAAGGGTAATACCTGGGCAGTTACCCTGCAAATTTAACATGAATATACCAGTACACCAAAAGGCTGCTAGTCACTTGACAAAGGCGAGATAAGATCGATATACCGGTAGTGTAATATGTGTAAACAAATCTTACTCAAATACACGGCTAATTTATGTTTTGTTTAAATTCCTAGTTTTGTGTTCTGCAATAAATGTCTACTTTCCTCAGTGACGTCTCATACCAGAATAACTAATATATTCATTTAAATCTGATCATTCATCCAGTTGTCATTTGAAGTTGTGTCAAAGTATTCTGACAATCTTGCTGAATAAACAACCATGATGCGTTAAAACAATATTTGAGAAAACTTTTTTTTTCAGTTTCCTTTGGTGTTAGATCTACATCATGCCCGATGACGACTGGAATGAAAACCCAGCAAACGTTCAACTAATATTGTCTTAATGTTGGGCCAGTGTCACAAATGTTGGTCCAACAATAAAGCACCATTGTTTCAACGTTTCAGTCTGCTGGGAATGGAATGGGGGACTGGTAATTGTTTGTGATATATCACGCCTGTGAACTCAGTCGCCAGCATATGATGGGACCATACCAAACATGTCCCTGTTTGAGAACATAGATTGTCCACACATTAAGCAGTCACAGTAGCAGCAAACTTTTCCAAAGATGTTTCACAAATAGTTATAAAACACATATTGTATTATAATAGTCTACATTGTTCACACAAAAGAAGTTTGTTTTGTTTCAGTAAGGATCAGTAACGTTTCTTTTTCATTATTTCTGGCTTCCAGTGGATTGGATGAGAATCTTCCGTCTGCAAAGAAACAAATCAATTTTACAAATTTGTGTTAATTAAATTAAGATAATCAAAATACAATACATGTACAATTATAGAATACTTTATGAGTAAGTTTAATAACCAGATATAAAAGATAGATATAAGGCAGTGTCAAAAAAAAACTAACCGCAGAATCATCTTCTTTGTATATTTTTACTGTTTTATCGGCTTCACATGTGAGTAGACGTGTTCCACTTTTATCAAATGTAGAAGCAAAAATTCCTGATTCAGAGTCTATGGATCCGGGTTGAGCTGCGGCTTGTAGACGCTGGAAGTTATATCCTGACCGCCAGTCCCAAAAATACATACTACCATTGTCACCTGAAGAACAGTTAAATGTTTGCATCAAACGATTTTATTATTTTTAAATTTTGCAATAATGATTACATAATTTTACCATGAGGATTTACAACGATAAAAAAGTGAGATCTACAACATCTGTTGAGTCATTTGCAAACAGAAATAAACTTCTGAATTCTGGTTATATTCCAAAACTTAGTAGTCCTTTCCTTACATTACAAGAGTTTATATGACATCAAGGAGCCATGGAGAGACCACTTAATTGCTCTATACTGGGCGGGGGCCCTAGGGTAGTGGTTAGCACCGCTGCCTTTTACGCCAGAGTTCGGGGCTCGGTTCCCGGTCTCGGCGGTTTAAAAGAAACAAAAAATATTTCTTCCCCATCCAGGTGTGAAAGTCAGTATTGTGGGGAGCCTCCGTGACCGAGAGGTAGCATGCTTGGCCTCAGACCGCCAGGGCTCGAATTTCGAATCCTGTGTCTGGAGGACAGTGTCATCTCACCATCCTCAGGAGGTTCTCCTGGCCCAGTTTAGCCTATATGTGCACAAAGGTGGCCTAAAGCCCGATTCATTATATTTTGCTCTATACTATTATTCGTCCATTGATGAAAAGGTAGGTCTATGTTGGTCCATTAACAATTTGTTGTTGATATAGACCGTAATTTTCAATAATTCAATGTAACTATTTGCTAATTGAAACTGCATAGTCATCTTGGTGATTATGTTTGGTATTAGTCACTTTTTAAATTGGCATATAAAAATAATGACCCGTTGACCGGTTCCAATGTGACGATATCTATATGACTTTGGTCAATTATTCTAAAAACTATTACAGTATGCAGAAATTAAACAGTTAAATGACACAAATGTGTTCACTTACTTCCAGACACCAGTACATTGTCCTGATTGAGGGCCAGTGTGTTCAAAATGGCGTTGTGACCCGTTAAGTTCTGCATGAAGTTACCGTCAGGAAATCTCCACTGTTTAATGTTATCTGGGGACGCAGAACCGAAGGCGTATCTGTTGTGAGAAAAAATCAGTTACTAGGAAATATTTTATTATATGATCCATCACACCTAAACCGGGTTACCTTGATATATATATATTTTTCAAGTGCGAATTGAGAATATATCTAATTCTATAATTTATATATATATATATTAATTATCAGTACAAAAAATATCATTTGATTTTCAGATATATTGCGTTATTTTCTATTTTAATATTTAAATCATAATGAATGCTTATACTTGAATACATATTCAAAATGTACTGTATGCATCTATATAGAAGGTAATCTGAAACAACAAAGAGAAACTTCGGACTTATTTTAGTTAAGATGTACATCCGGTATATCCTGGAGCTTGTTTGAGCATACTGGGGTACATTGGAGAGAGATCTCTGCCAATGGTACAACGAAACGCTACACCGGAATTCAGTCTGTCTACTTAATGAGTTCTACACTTCAGTTCAATGTCAATACATACTGTACTTTACTGTTACAACACTACTCTATTATAACATTGTATTATATGATTGAGATTAGCCAAATTGTGTAATTACATAATTTCAAAGCGAATCTAGTTTAAATTTTCTTTCAGTATAAAAAAGCATGATTTAACCAGTATTAATTCCAATAACAAACATACTGTGTCGGATGTAGGGCTATAGCTCGTACACTTTTTTTATGGTTGGTGAGTGTGACACTAGATCTACCAGCAGCGAGATCCCACAGTCTGATGGTACAATCATGGCTCCCTGTGATCACCTGCAACAAAGTGTTTTGAAATATAATCTAACAAACAATTTCAATTGTGATGGATGAGAACCAATTATTCATTCATGATACATGTACTACTGTACTTACCAGTGACTGATTCTCGAAAGTTTCCTTGATATGAGAATAGGGATCTCTGACACACAGCTACTAAGTGTGACAACTACAAATAATATTGTCCATTTGATTGAGACAGACTTTTCATTCAAAATTAGGCTCAAAATCTCCCTGTACAGTAGCCCTGTTAAACGACCCCCCACTGTACATAGAGTTGAGCAACGAACACAGTTACCAGGAGCGCATCCAGTACTTAGGGAAATTGGTTGACCTCCCACGATTTTTCATTTGGGCTTAAAACATCGATTTTATAGTCTTTTCTGATTCTCGGGACACCAATTTGAATGTCAAACAAGTTTAGAGTGATGGCTTGAATAATTCAGATTTTAAATGGTGGTAGGGGTGGACCCCCTTGAACCCCCTCTGGGTCTGCCACTGGATAGTTCAAAAGTATAGTTACCACAAAAGGTATCCCGTTGAGAAATTGACTGAAATCTTGGGATAATTGGATAATTAGTTGCGGGTACCAAATCGTAATAGACTCTTTTGTCTAATTATTTATTTATTTTCAGGACTTTACCCTGGATTCAAAAAGTGTAAATTAATATTAGAATACTTTAAACACTTTTACTCTGCAAAGTATTCTTATTTGAGGACAGGGAAAATGTAAAAAGTTGAACCCGCGCCACGCAAATTCTATTAGTTCCCGCCACATTGGCCATGGTGCTGCAAATAACGCTGCACACAATGGAACCCAGGGTACCGAAAATTACCGCTAGCCAAGTTTTGATATGTCAGAAAATGGTCTGAGAGAATTTAGCAAAGATTAAAGAAATATGTATGTATTAGTGATTGGAACGTTTAAGATGAATGACAAAACGAAGCTAATCAGTCAAAAATGGTCTGAATTTGTTTCACGAGGATCACATTAAATGTCAGTAACTGTACAGCCTTACCCTGTTACTGTTTAAAAATAAGTTTTTTGGATACCAAAAAATAAAAAAAATTACAGGCACATAGCCTATGTCACGTAGCCCATGTGAAAAGTAAACAAAATTGATTATGTTCACTGAGTGCGAGTTAAATCAATTTGTGATGGCAGAGGAATAATACTAAACATCTTGATAATATCAGGGATGCTTGATAATTCTCAGTGTCTGTGTTATTTCAGTTGTAATCCATAATAACACTCCTAATATGGATCTCTATACATGTAATGGTATAAGGTATAACAGTATGATAGGCAGTTAAATTGTACTAATACTGCACAGAATAAATGATCACAAAACACTGATTATTGCATATATCATTACATGTAATTTGTAAATAAATTTGCAAATTTCTATATATATGCAGAAGTCAAATAGTTTTCAAAAAAATGTCTAAAATGTAGTTGCACCAACGTCAATGTATCACAGACCTGTGGTTCTGCCGCCTGACAACGAACTTCTGCGACTGTGTTGGTGTGGCCGGTTAAACAATGAACTTGTGCCTTGGTCCTCATGTCCCAAACCTGGTCAACATACCAAAATAGACATTGGAAAGATATTCAAGTAAATATATTTTTCCAAACAAAATGTAACTTTTCAAATGGACTTATTTTCATCTCTCTACAAAATCAAACAGCAGTAGATATTGCCAAATAAATTTGGGTAAAATAGAATGATACAGATTTTAACTGCTCAATCAGTCTTTGGTATTTCCTATCAATTTGAAGCTAGAAATGTTATTGGTATAAAAAATGATAATTCTCTTCTAGTTAAAGTAATATGTTTCAATAATTTAAAGGTGTCATCCATGGGTTAACCCTTAAAGCGCTAAATTAAATAATTTAAATTTTCACTCACCTGAAGTTGTGTCTCGCTACCGCGACGCACAACTTCAAGTGAGTGAAAATACTCATACTTGTTTAATTTTAGACCAACATTTGCAAATGTTGATGTTTAAACACTTATTGCATTCCCAATAACCGTGCTTTGATTAGCTGATAAAACAAATTAAACAACAATAGTCGTGATTTGCGTTGTAAGGGACTTGTGTGTCACCAAAAGCGAGACGTAACTTCTATTGTGTGTAAATATAAATTGCACGGATATGTGCGTACCTATGTGAAATCAACATTTAACAATAATCACAATCAAAGCTGCACAGTCGCATGAGAAATAAATGTATTGAAAGTTTCATCATATATTAAACATATGATATGAGAATTACACAACTTACCCTTGCTGTAGCATCTCGACCACAAGTCAAAAGCACATCAATTGTGGGGTGAAGGTCCATGCCATAAATAGCACTTAAATGTCCATGATAATGTCTGATCACCTGTAAACATATTTTTCCTAGTTAGTTATTTACCTGGTCGATATATTCTTGGATCTTACCATAACTTTTATCACAATTTATATCTCAGAATGTATGTAAAAGTAATCTAGGACATTTTTCAAATGCCACTACTGTATTTAAATGATAAGGGTTGACGGGCGGTGATTATCTGATTCTGTCATGTGACATGTGAGTTTGTCTCTGTCAATTGGTCGGGTGTAGAATACTGCCCGATCAACTGATCCTGTGTGAAACTGAAGCATAGATCTGTGCACCGTTGAAGTAAATTTGGTGTGAAATAAAATCTTAGTGGTTAAATGACAACAAATCGGAAACAAAGATATAATTTTTTTTGCATAAATAACAAGAGCACACTCGATAATAGCCCGCCGCCGAATTATGATAAAGAAAGTAAAGACGAATGTCATCACGTAAATAACAACCCAAGATATAAATGGTATGTTAAATAAGATAGATACATGTATAATATGATATACTATATAATACTTGCATAGACTACAAGGTCAAATTATTGACGTAAAATGAGAAAAATCGCAATAAATCGGCCATTTTGAATTTTTTTTCAGCCATTATTAAACTTGTCCAAGAACTACTTATTAGTAACATGCATAACAAATTTGAAGAGGATATGTGAAAAACTTTTCAAGTTATCGCGCCCACAAGGTCAAATTATTGACGTAAAATGAGAAAAATCACAATAAATCAGCCATTTTTTTTTTTTTCAGCCATTATTGAACTTGTTCAAGAACTACTTATAAGTAACATACATAACAAATTTGAAGAGAATATGTGAAAAACTTTTCAAGTTATCGCGCTCACAGGGTCAAATTATTGACGTAAAATGAGAAAAATCGCAATAAATCGGCCATTTTTTTTTTTTTCGGCCATTATTGAACTTCTCCAAGAACTACTTATTAGTAATATGCATAACCAATTTGAAGAGGATATGTGAAAAACTTTTCAAGTTTTCGCACCCACAAGGTCAAATTATTGACGTAAAATGTGAAAAATCGCAATAAATCGGCCATTTTTTTTTTTTTTTAGCCATTATTGAACTTGTCCAAGAACTACTTATTAGTAACATGCATAACCAATTTGAAGAGGATATGTGAAAAACTTTTCAACTTATCGCGCCCACAAGGTCAAATTATTGACGTAAAATGTGAAAAATCGCAATAAATCTGCCATTTTTTTTTTTTTTCAGCCATTATTGAACTTGTCCAAGAACTACTTATTAGTAACATGCATAACCAATTTGAAGAGGATATGTGAAAAACTTTTCAACTTATCGCGCCCACAAGGTCAAATTATTGACGTAAAATGTGAAAAATCGCAATAAATCGGCCATTTTTTTTTTTTTTTCGGCCATTATTGAACTTGTCCGAGAACTGGTCATTAGTAACATGCATAACCAATTTGAAAAGGATATGTGAAAAACTATTCAAGTTATCGCGCCCACAAGGTCAAATTATTGACGTAAAAGGTGAAAAATCGCAATAAGTCGGCCATTTTGAATTTTTTTTCAGCCATTATTGAACTTGTCCGAGAAGTGGTCATTAGTAACATGCAAAACAAATTTGGGAAGGAAACATGAAAAACTTTTCAAGTTATCGCGCCCACAAGTAAATGTTAACGCCGACGCCGACGACGCCGAACTTCAATTGCAATAGCCCACCTTTTTTAATTAAAATTAAAAGGCGGGCTAAAAATCACAATCATATTTTATGAATTTATAACAGCGATTTACCACTCTCCCAAGGCCTCACCCCAGAGCTCGTATGAAACTTGCCAGATGCCATTTACAGGTCTCACCTTATTGTATTCCAGATCCCAGCATTTAACCTGCTTATCTTCTCCACAAGAAAAGAGATAGGGCTGCCTGGGACTGACAACCAGACCACGTACTGTACTGACATGCCCTGTTAATGACAACTTTAATGTTCCACTTGCAAGATCCCAAATCTGATAAAAACGAAGAACAAGAATAACATAAGATTTAAACAATCATGATTTACAAGACAGATCAATGAATAACAATGAGGGCATGCAGATATCACATATCTAATTTTAATCAATAAGTGTATGTAAAAGCATATTTCAACTACATGTATCTATCTTCCAATATTCACATGTTATAATTCTTTTTTGTACTATATAGACACCAAATTCACATGTACTGTTGCTACAGTTTTCACAGATTATAGTTGCTGTAAACATAATCATCCCTGTCAATGTAGATCTGGGGATCTGGCACAACTGTACTTGGAGAAACATCTATACTTGCTGTCACATTAACTTGTAGCACATGTTTTTTGCCAGGATTTCTCAGTCAATTCTCAACCGATTTTCAGGAAATTTAGCAAGGACTATTTTCGAGTCACTAGCCAAATGCTGTGAAATTTTCATTAAAAAATCGTCTATAATTCAAAAGTTAGACTAATCGGCATGTACCGGTAATGCAATTCAGGGCTTAAACAGACTTTAATTTACCAAGTTTAATGGGTTTATAGAGGGACATCGTAATAACAAATTTACTACATATCAATTAACTTTTGTACTTTACAATAGTTTTTTACGAAAATTTCACTGTATTTGATGGATGACTCGAAAATGGTCTTTACAAAATTTCATGAAAATCGGTTGTGAATTAAGTGAGAAATCGACGAAAAACTTACAAACATACAACGTTAATGTGACGGCGAGTTTGGGTCCAGTTTTCCACACTACAGAAATCTACATATTCCTTGCACTTCACGCAATCCAAGTGAAATGAATTGCTTCAGCTTATCCTAAACTGTAGTAATTAAACAGGGTTATGGCATAAATAAGTAGATTAAACAGTGTCTGAGGTAGGGTTGGAGTCAATTACAAAACTACAATTATCATTTATGACTTTTTAAAAAATGTCAATTATAATTATGACTTGTGGAAAAATTCAATAACAATTATTTGGTTAATGTAAATTACAATTATAAATATTTTCTTCAATAACAATTATAATTATTTTAGTATTTTAGTCCAATTACATTACAATTATGAAATCTATAATCAATTACAATTTCAATTATGTATATCGGCATGGTTGCGGTATTTAAAATGTTGCTGAGAATACAGATTATTTAAAAACTAAATATCTAAAATACAGCCATGATAATGAGTCGAGAATTACTTTGATTTCCACACTGGTAAAACAGTGAGACATTCCAATCAAATACGATATTTTGGTCCAATGATAGCTAAATGTTGGACTTACACTGTGCTAAAATCTTTGGTCATCCATCTAATGTATTAAATACAGATATAAACCATTAGTAAAATACAAACTCAAAAATAATTAAGAGTTTCGAAATTTCAGTTTATGAAACAGGAAGGACACGGTTATCATATTTACTAAAATGTCAGTTTTTGAAATGGAATGTTGACCTCACATATCTTTTTGTGTGATGGGTCACATAATTATAGTCATCACTGGAGTCGGTACGACAAAACCCGGTAATAACCCGGAATAACCCATAGTAACCCGGAATAACCTATAATAACCTCTTAACAACCTATAATAACCTCATAAAAACTCATTACAGCATTGTATTTGCTACGAATAACGCAAATAATGGAACAAGTCAATGTTTTATTAACAAATTCGCACTGATGCAGACAATCAATGACCTGGCCTATCACAGGATGGTGCATATATATGTCGTCTGAAACTATCAATAAGGAGTAACCACCATTGCAATAGCTTATAAAATACTTGTAATAATTACCTATAAAAACTCTTAACAACTTGTAATAACCCTGTGGTCGTTAAGAAATACAGCCATATAAATGAACCAAATAACAATCTTATATTCAGTTTATCGTGAGATCACAGCTTACCAATCCAGTGCTCCAGTGTAACTCTTGACTTCACAACTCACCTGTTGTCATCAGCTTACTGCCAACTTGTCAAGGTGTGACTTCCATCACAACTCAACTTGTGTCATCGATGATCATGAACAGCAATTGATGTGTCATTGTATCATCAGAATCATAATTATTATGCTGCCGTACTTCACAGACATACAATTAGTAGAATATGATAAGACTTATTTTTTATATAGATATTAATTTAATTAGAAAACACATGGTATGAATAATTAAGTCACCTAAATGTCATTGTCCGACTTGTAATCACCATCATCATGACGTAACATAATCAGATCATTCACGTAACATAATCAGATCATTCACGCTAATCCCCTTGATATGCCTAAGTGGCTCGTTAACCCTATCAGCCCAGCAGCCTATAATTAAATTAATTTTCTACTTTATTTTAGTGTTTCTTTTTCCCAAAGATTCAATAACGTTTTCGAAGTCGATCCATAAATTATTTTTGTGTTAATTACCACCGTCTTCTAAATAGAATAGAAAACAGACTTGTTCTAAGTAGATCTATATAATTATGTGCAGTCTTATTATGTCTTATGTCTAGTAGGGCCTACGGTATCGCTTTCTCGGCAACAAAATACGGACATGGCAATAGGGCCTACATGTACATATAATGGCATGTTTCACGATAATCGGATATTGTAGGACCTACAACTTTTTCATGTTTTTACCTGGAAAGTCAAAAAAAAATAAATATATATATATATATATATATTTGGCGACAACAGTAATCTGAGAAGAACAAAACAAAACATGTGACTGGATCCACCTCAGTACGTGTCAATGTAATTAACACCTTACTAGCGTGACTGGCTAAACATCTTAAAATACTGAGTTGTGATCATGCTTGCAATCATTCTTCTCGTCATGATTTTCTCCTGGTTGTGTTCAATTATTTATGTTGTTTTGGGCAATTTTTAACATTTTACAGGGTTATTATAAGATTATTATAGGCAATTTTTTTGTTTAAAAGATTATTCTTGGGTAGGCCCTACTATTCCTTGATTTCAGTTTGTACACCATCTTGCGATTGTCTGCTGAAATACCTAATATCAGCGCGAATTTGCTCTCGAACATTGATTTATGCTATTATTTGGGCTCGCCATGGCTATTTTTTAACGACTACAGGGTTATTGTAAGTTATTATGAGGTTATTATGGGTTATTATGTGGTTATTATGGGTTATCATGGGTTATTCCGGGTTATTATGGGGTTTTGTCGCACCCACTGGAGTAGGTGAATTAAATACCAGTCCCTCTATTGAACAAAAATAAAATTCAAAACAGCCGATTGTCAAACTTCTATTACAAAAGATGTAAATGGGAGCATTGACCACAATGAGGGACCATACCAAATATCCACATATGTATCTTAACCAAGGATTCTATCAGAAAAAAATAAAATAAACTGCCTGTTCAAGGTTTGTGCAACACATCACCAGAATAAGGGCTCCACATTGGCACATTTTTATAAAATTAATTTGGGAGAACATAATCAGGATATTTTAACTTTCAGTTGTCACATACATCTGGTTATTTTATGAGTTGACATTATTTTGTATTTGCTTTAAGACATGTATTACCCGACTACTCAATAGGTTAAATCAATAACAATTATTTGGTTAATGTAAGTTACAATTATAAATGTTTTCATCAATAACAATTACAAATATTTAAGTATTTTAGTCGAATTACATTACAATTATGAAATCTATAATCAATTACAATTTCAATTATGTATATCGGCATGGTTGCGGTATTTAAAATACAGCCATGATGATGAGTCGAGAAAAACTTTGATTTCCGCACTGGTAAAACAGTGAGACATTCCAATCAAATACGATATTTTGGTCCAATGATAGCTAAATGTTGGACTTACACTGTGCTAAAATCTTTGGTCATCCATCTAATGTATTAAATACAGTGCTCGAGTGTGGTCAGGTATTAAATACAGAAGTTGTTTGGAAAAATAATCTGTCATCAAGTAAAATTCATAAAAAAGTGACTACATGTGAATATAATTTCGGAAAGAGAAAAATAGATGTGTATATGATACAATACAATTAAAATTGACTTATTTTCTTCAATTACAATTACACATAGAACTACGCCAAAACAGCTCAATTATAATTAATTGCAATTATAATTGACCAACAACCTGGTCTGAGGTTATGTGAAAAGATTACTGTCAACACAAAATGTACTCTTTACCTTAATAACTCTGTCAGCAGAACCTGTTGCAAACCACTCATTTCCAGGCTCAAAAGCGATACATCGTACCCAACCTAAATGACCACTGATCACCTGGGAAAGAAATAAATTATTATGTTATATTAATCGCTATAACACATGTATTACAATTGTTTCTAAAGGATATAAAATCAACTAAGAGCAATGTAGAATAAGTAGTGACCAATGCAGAGTACATATTATGTGACCAGCAAAAATGTACCTCCACTCCAGGCAAAATTGTTAAAATTATTTATGATGTCATATAAACCATTAGTAAAATACAAACTCAAAAATAATAAAGAGTTTCGAAATTTCAGTTTATGAAACAGGAAGGACACAGTTATCATATTTACTAAAATGTCAGTTTTTGAAATGGAATGTTGACCTCACATATCTTTTTGTGTGACGGGTCACATAATTATAGTCATCACTGGAGTAGGTGAATTAAATACCAGTCCCTCTATTAAACAAAAATAAAATTCAAAACAGCCGATTGTCAAACTTCTATTACAAAAGATGTAAATGGGAACATTGACCACAATGAGGGACCATACCAAATATCCACATATGTATATTAACCAAGGATACTCTCAGAAAAAAATAAACTGCCTGTTCAAGGTTTGTGCAACACATCACCAGAATAAGGGCTCCACATTGGCACATTTTTATAAAATTAATTTGGGAGAACAAAATCAGGATATTTTAACTTTCAGTTGTCACATACATCTGGTTATTTTATGAGTTGACATTATTTTGTATTTGCTTTAAGACATGTATTACCCGGCTACTCAATAGGTTAAATCACATATTCCAAGAATAAACAACTACATATTTTTACTCTATACAATTTCCAAGGGGCATTGGTTATTTTATGAGTTGACATTATTTTGTATTTGCTTTAAGACATGTATTACCCGACTACTCAATAGGTTAAATCACATATTCCAAGAATAAACAACTACGGTACATATTCTTACTCTATACAATTTCCAAGGTGCATGCCATTCTGGTTTTGGCATTGTAGGAGCCTTTTTAGGTACCAACATTTTCTGATCTCCAACAGTTATTAGAGACTGTAAAAACAAAACAAGATAGATATAACATGTAAAGGCCATTTATAGAAATTTTCCATATTCTTGCTTGTCTTATATTTACAGGCATGTGTTAGAATGTGTGTACAAATGTAATAACAATTTAGAAATAGTTGTTCAGAGAAGCAGCCCTCTGCTACCACTAGTCAGATATTCTTCTGTAACAGAGGACAGTTCATTCCAGAATAATAATCTATTATTCAAGCTTTATCTGTTTATGTATTGTTTTTTTACCTGCAGAATAATTGTCATGTGCTATACTTGTGTATCACTATGCACTTTGTTTTTATGTGCATGGTTAGTGAAATGATAAGCAAAATTGGCCGCCATGCCATTTCAGATTTTCTTTCTTCAAAATTGGTCCTGTGCTATGCATTTTGTTTTTATAAATATTTACACTTATTTATTCAAACTGGCCAGCAAATAGGCATTTAAAAAATGTTTACTTTCAATGTTAATCAGGATATTTGTGTCAAATCAAGTAAAAGTTTGATGGAAACAAACACATGTTTAGTCATCATAAAAATCAAAGGATTGAATACCTATACAGAGATCAAAATGTTACCATATCATTTTATGGCTAAAACATGGAAGATAATTACCTTATTTCCAGCTGGTTGAAATCTTTCAGGATTTTTGGCATGTCTTTGTATGTCCTCCACACTGGAACCGGTATTTACTCCGTCAGCCCTTCACAATTAGAATTCGTAATGTATTAAGCCATATTTAAACACAAAATATGTTTCAAAAGTTGGAAATATGGTACATGTACTTCATTTACAACTCAAGTTCAGATAGTATATTGATGAAAATTCATCCCAGCTACCAGTATTTAAATTGCTTGTGATAGCAACAGTACCGGGGTAACTAGATATCTAAGTGATGAAAAACAAAACTAAAGCATATCTTATATCAAAGGTGGAAAAACTCATATCTCAACAACTTTAAAGGTGCCTTTTGATATTATAAAGAATGAGCTGATACTCATGATATGTTGAGGATCATTTATAGTCAGAACTCTTAGTGTGATAATTATAGATTACAAAAATAATTTGTTGATTATTGTTAAAAGATCTAAATATGCATACAGGGGCAGATCCAGAATTTTGAAAAAAGGGAAGGGGAGGGGTCTGATGTCAAATTAGAAGCCAAACAATGTTTGTTTAGTCTGCTCATCTAATAAACCACTTAAGTAAATTTCGGGTGTGAAATTCAGGTGCTTGAGAATTTTTTAGAACAATGTTTAGGAAATTTAGCTTCGGAAAACGGGGATCAGGACCCCCCTTA
This sequence comes from Flabesymbios commensalis, assembly GCA_964017125.1. NCBI lineage: Eukaryota > Metazoa > Annelida > Polychaeta > Terebellida > Flabelligeridae > Flabesymbios > Flabesymbios commensalis. The sequence goes on along the minus strand of OZ024913.1, from coordinate 45,407,652 downwards.
CCCCCATTCTGGGTCTGCAATTGTCATCAACTCATATGGCTGATCTTCCCAGTTAGAAAGTAAACTATAAAATTTAGGACTGGTTTGGTTGGATTTTTTAAAAGTTTTGCAAAATATTGTGACTACCAGTCAAACCAACTATTCTATAATTTTACTTCTGTATCAGTAAAATAAACAAGACTACATAAGTCCAAGAGCTCCCGCTCCGAATTAGAATTTGATTTAAGCAATTTTGTGTAGAGTTTTTAATGTTGTCCTAGGCTAGGTCAAAAATCAAGATGCAAGACAACTAGGTCTAAGAGGCTCAGTCTAAGATTAAGATAAGAGCTAGACAGTCTGTCAGAGATTGCAGTCTAAGAGTAAGATAAGAACTAGACAGTCTGTCAGTCTAACAGTAAGATAAGAACTAGACAGTCTGTCAGAGATTGCAGTCTAAGAGTAAGATAAGAACTAGACAGTCTGTCATAAATTGCAAACCTCCATTGAAATTAATGTTCCTAATCAGTATTCCAGTAATGGTCTACCTATCTGGCACGGTTTACCCGATATCAGGCCAATTGGTGTAAATAATTGCTGATTTACGGTCATTTTGGATTCGATATAGACTAGTTAAAAAAATTCAGGGCGCATCCTCCCCTGAAACCTCACATTTTGTTTTAAAGTAATTATTTGTTTTATAGTAATGGTCTAGCTATCTAGCACAGTTTACCTGATATCAGGCCTATCGAGGTAAATCATGCCGATCGTTGGCCATTTTGAATTCTATAAGAGTTAAAAATTTCCAGGGTGCATCCTCCCCCGAAAAAATCACATTTTGTTTTATAGTAATGGTCAAGATGCATCCATTCCTGAAACCTTACAATTTGTTTTATAGTAATGATGCAGCTATCTTAAGCGGTTTTCGAGATATTCCGCAATATCAGGCCTGTCGAGGTGAATAATGGCCGATGGACGGCAATTTTGAATTTTATCGACATGAAATTTTTCAAGATGCATCCTCTCCTGAAACCTTACAATTTGTTTTATAGTAATGGTGTAGCTATCTTGAGCGGTTTTCATGATATTCCGCAAAATATTTCAGTCGACCCTATCAGCCCAGCAGTCGATTTACCGATGTCATAAGTTAGGTCATAGTGCTGGGTCAACTTCAAGGTCAAGGTCCAAAAACCTAAAAACGCACAACTAGGGACCTCAGAGAACATGTATGTGCCATATGACTGTAATCGGCCCAGTACTTTTGGAGATCTGCTCCGGAAACGAAGTGCGCGTCAAAACGTCTAAATAGGTAATAGTTCTGAACCAAAAGTAGGTCAAAGTTCATATACCCCAAAATGCACAACTAGACCCCCTAGAGGTGTTGTGTGTAAAATTTGAAAACAGTTGGACAAGTACTTTCAGAGATATGCTCCGGAAACGAAATGTTCACGGACGGCCCAACGGCGTAACATCATCATTTCTCCTCTGTGACCTTGAGTATTAAATTCAGATTAAAAAATATTTTAACCTGTCCATTATCCACCTAGAAGTAACCCACATACCAAAAATTGTAATCCTAGCTTATTTTCCTCCAAAGTTATAGGCAAAAGAAGAAAACTGAGGCGGAATCCATAGCTCCCTCCGTCTCACCTACGGTGACGGCGGGAGCTAAATAGTTATCTATAAACATGGAGAGTATATCATAATTTCACAATATTATTTTCTGTATCAATTTGTTGGATATGAGGTGTCGTAATCCAGCGCCTATTAACATTTGAGTGCTGCTGTCTACCTTAGTAGTCTACCTTATACACAATGTATAATAATATGGCAGAGATGTAAACATTGGGAAAGTCTACTGATTCATCTAAAATCATTCAAGATCCGCTGCATATTCATGTCAAAAACAGTCAAATCACAAGCTGCAAAAATGGCTTACAGGTTGAAATAAGGTTGAAGTATTTTATTTTAATTTCAGATTGATTTTCCGGCAAAATAAAATTCAATTTTTCTCCAATAAATGCCACATATGATAAAAAGAATGTGCCAGGGAGGGAAATATTTTTTATACAATTCATGGATATTATTACAAGTGATCTGAATATGGGAAGATTACCAATGGTACATTTATCTTGCAAACTAAATACTTTTCATATCAACTGAATCAGTTGTGAATTTTGAAACAATCTGATGACATAACTGTATTAAACATGTTAAACATACATCATGAATTAAATTAAACAACTTACTTCACAATTTCCATCGAATCTGATTCAGACTGCATGTTGCTGTCACTCAAACCAATACCTAAAAGAGAAAACATTTATTCTATCAACAGATGAATATTAGGGATGCTCTGTGCATTTGAAAAAAACATTACAGTATACCTACAAAATAATGCACACAGATATCAGTACAATTCTGCAATCTTTAAATTTACAAAACATACCTGGTCCACTGGGGTATGGGTTTGAGCCTGTTATAGCCAAAATGTCTTTGTTTTCTGGAAAAAAAAGTACATAAACAATGTTGTTAGTTATCTCATTACTTTGATCAAATAGCCATCAGCCTAAGCTTGATAAACTCAACAGAGAAGGCAACATAAATTCACAAGGACATATACGTTATTTTAAATATCTACAGGTGAACATTGTTATAACTAGTGATGGGAATTGGTTGAAATTTCATAATCGAAATTGTTAACCCTTGTCCTGCTAGGCCCGGATATATACGGTTTTAAGCATATTTTAAGCCATATTATAAGTCACTGAAATGGATAATATAGTTTGTAATGTATGCTCAGCTAGTCAAATAACTCGAATTAGAAGATGTATATTTTCAAAAAATATAAATATTTTTCGTCATTTGAAGCTGGAAATTGCGTTAGCAATTCCAGCTTCAAATGACGAAAAATAAAATTGAAACAATTCAGCAGGACAAGGGTTAAGAGCACATAATTATGCTCTTGGTAATTGAAAACAACAGCACTCTGTCAAGATGTTATCAAGACCGGCATAAAAACACCATTGTGCTAAGAAAACCGGCACCTGGCAGTTGAGCAAGCGCGACTTAATATAATTGAAGTTCCGTCAAACAATTTTTCCAGAAACTGTTAATTAGTCGATAATATAATTTATCGGCAATAATTCATAATACTGCCGTAATACCCACTAGTAAGGCACTCATTATATCGCCCCCCCCCACCCCCATCGCTCTCAACATCCCTAAATTTGTTCAATTTGGCCCTACTGATTACGTCATGGTTATGACCCTGCAGGCCTGTTAAGCGTGCATAGTGAAGGTAGCTCTTAGCCTTGAAATTTAACTGAAACGATGTTGCAATGTCCCCCCATTTTAGTGTGCACACACTAATGTTTACTTCAAATTTGTGTTGTGTATGTAGGCTGAATTGTTGCGAGTGTATATACATGTTTATTTTTCAAACGTTCTAGACTATTGTCATGTCGGGTGGGATACAGTACTTCACATGTTAATTTTTTCTCGAAACTATTCTAATAAGCGCAGTTCCCCCCTGTTGACTGAGAAGATATTTTAATTAACGCCCAGGGCATTATTAGAATAAATATGGTACCTTGATTTTTGCTGCCGATATAATCGCCTGTCACTGGATGATCACTTTTCAGGGACTTCTTCTGCACCATATGCCGCACTGCACCATACTCATCATGTATTTTGGATAACTTCATGAGTTTATCACTGGTAAAACCAATACAATCAAATGAAAACCTCCAGTTTGAATTACTATCCAGGTAGCACAGCTACAGATAAGCTGTGTATTTGCATTTACTACCATGTTTATTCAGCTGAGCAGGCCAAAGGCCACCATAATTCCCACCCTGGTGATAGAAAATTTTCAAGGTGCATCCTCCCCTGAACTCTCACATTTTGATTTAGAGCAATGGTCTAGCTATCCAGCAGTTTGCCAGATATTATACATATTAAAGTCAATGTTGGTCGCAAGTCAGCCATTCTGAACTTGATTGGGTTCAAATTTTTCAGGGCAAATCCATCCCCAAAACCACACATTTTGCTTCATAGTAATGGACTAAGCTATCAGGCAAATATCAGGCATATTAAAGTAAATCATGGCTGACAGGCAGCCATTTTAAATTTGCTGAGGTAAAAATTTTCAGGACACATCCCTCATTAAAACCACATATTTTGTTTTATAGTAATGAAAATAAAACAAACTATATTGGTTTCAATTACTAATGGTATAGATATATCAGGCATATCAGGGCACGAAATAAGGATTATTAGCCTGGTTGTCCGTCGGACACCAGGTCAACTCTTTAGGTTGTCCGCAAGATTTTTTAGTTGTTCAAATTTTGAGACATAAAAAACAATAAATTAATTTTAAAACGATACCTAGTGATAAAGGTGTTAAAGGATTAATGCGCCATGCACAAAAACAATTTGCATACTTTTGTAAATCTTTATCAATTTTTGACTGGTTGTCCGTTGGAAACCCTGAGATTAATACTGGGTTGTCCGACAGCAAAATAGGTTGTTTTGGACGCCCGGAATGCCCTTATTTCGTGCCCTGCAAATTAAAGCAAATAATGGCTGATAGTTGGCCATATCGAATTTTATGAAGTTGAAATTTTTCACGGTGCATCCTGCTATGGATTCTCACATTTAGTTTTATATTAACTCTTAATGCGCTGAATTATTTTATGAAAACCTTGCAGATCAATAGGTTTTCTTTCAATTTGAAATCATCATAAACGTCTTAGTTAGCTTCTTCCGATTCATTTGAATACCTATGTTATGGGTCTACGGTCATTTGAAAATTTTGTACCTTTACAGTGTGGGGATAGACTTTAGTCATAAGAATCTGACGTCTGTAGGGACATCCGATTCTGACGACTCAAGGCCTAAATAATCATCATTAGTGGCTGATATTCTGCCATTTTAAATTTGTTGATGTTGCGTTTTCAGGCCACATCCCTTCCCTTAAAACCTCGCAATATAAAAATAAATAAAGCTATTTTGGTGGCGAGATGTAAGTCAAAGGACATCACCCCCTAAAGGCACATCTACACCCATTAAGTATTGTGTGTGTGCAATATGAAAGTAATCCCCCATGGGTTTCCAGGATATGCTCCAGAAAAGAAATTGTTAAGTGTCTAAAGTTATTTCGGCCCAGAGATGTAGGTCAAAGGTCATAACCTCCAAAAAGCACATCTACACATTAACTGTGATCTGTGTGTTCAAGTGATATGTGTGTTCAATGTGAAAGAATGAGATATACTCAGGAAACGAAAATGCGGACAGACAGACATCCGGGGTGATGTCATAACCACACTGCGGTTGATAAAAATATGTCAAAAGTCAAATAAATTTAATGCATCATGTAACAAGACTCAGTTGAAATGTTGTTTACTAAATTCATCCTGAAATGTATATGAACTTTATATTAAACTAGAGCTTGTAGACGGTGTGTGTATGCCTCATTGATTGGGAGGTAAAAAAGACTTTTCCCAATAACGTTGGACAGGCCGGACAAACAGGTAGGTCGGGCAACATAACTAACTACATTGGACCTAGAATGCATTCTGCCGGAATCATAAAAACTGACAGGAGCTAATAATCACTGCCTTCAAAACAAGACTACATAACTCCAGGAGCTCCCGCTCCGAATTAGAATTTGATTTAAGCAATTTTGTGTAGGGTTATTAATTTAGTCCTAGGCTAGGTCAAAAATCAAGACGCAAGACAACTAGGTCTAAGAAGCTCAGTCTAAGAGTAAGATAAGAACTAGACAGTCTGTCAGAGATTGCAAACCTCCATTGAAATTAATGATCCTAATCAGTATCCCAGTAATGGTCTACCTATCTGGCACGGTTTACCTGATATCAGGCCAATAGAGGTAACTAATAGCTGATTTACGGTCATTTTGAATTTGATATAAACTAGTTAAAAAATTAGGGTGCATCCTCCCCCGAAACCTCAAATTTTGTTTTATAGTAATGGACTAGCATCTAACACAGTTCGCAAAATATTGGGCATGTGAAAGTAAATAATGGCTGATAGGGGGCCATTTTGAATTTGATCGAGTCAGAATTTTTCAAGATGCATCCTCAGCTGAAATCTCACATTTCATTGTATAGTAATCGTCTAGCTATCTAGCACGGCTTACCAAATAACGGCTATGTGAAAGTGAATAATGGCCGATAGGCGGCCATTTTGAATTTGATAGAGACAATTTTTTTCAAGATGCATCCTCTCCTGTAATCTCACATTTTGTTTTATAGTAATGGTCCAGCTATCTAACACGGTTTACCAAATATCAGCAATGTGAAAGTAAATAGTGGCCGATAGGCGGCCATTTTGAATTCGATTGAGTCGACAGTTTTTAAAAGGCATCCTCTCCCGAAACGTCACATTTTGTTTTATAGTAATGGTCTAGCTATCTAGCACTGTTTACCTGATATCAGGCCTATCGAGGTAAATAATGCTGATTGTCGGCCATTTTGAATTCGTAAGTTAAAAATTTTCAGGGTGCATCCTCTCCCGAAAACTTACACTTTGTTTTATAGTAATCAGGTAATGATCTAGCCATCTAGCACAGTTTACCAAATATCAGCCATGTGAAAATCAATAATGGCCGAAAAGGCGGCCATTTTGAATTTGATCAAGTCAAATTTTTTCAAGATGCATTCTCATCTGAAATCTCACATTTCGTTTTATAGTAATGGTCTAGCCATCTAGCACTGTTGACCAAATATCGGCCATGTGAAAGTGAATAATGGCCGATAAGCGGCCATTTTGAATTTTATAGAGTCAATTTTTTTCAAGATGCATCCTCTCCTGAAATCACACATTTTGTTTTATAGTAATGGTCTAGCCATCTAGCACGGTTTACCAAATAACGGCCATGTGAAAGTGAATAATGGCCGATTGGCGGCCATTTTGAACTTGGACTAGTTGAATTTTTTCAAAATGCATCCTCTCCTGAAACCTTACAATTTGTTTTATAGTAATGGTGTAGATATCTTGAGTGGTTTTCATGATATTCCACAATATCAGGCCTGTCGAGGTGAATAATGGCCGACAGGGGGCCATTTTGAATTTTATCAACTTGAAATTTTTCAAGATGCATCCTCTCCTGAAACCTTACAATTTATTTGATATTAATGGTGTAGCTATCTTGAGCAGTTTTCATGATATTCCGCAATATCAGGCCTGTCGAGATAAATAATGGCCGATAGGCATCCATTTTTAATTTTATCGACTTGAAATTTTTCAAGATGCATCCTCTCCTAAAACCTCACAATTTGTTTTATAGTAATGGTGTAGCTATCTTAAGCGGTTTTCATGATATTCCGCAAAATCTTTCAGTCAAATTTACTGATGTTATAAATTAGGTCCAAGTGCTGGGTCAACTTCAAGGTCGGGGTCCAAAAACCTGAAAAGGCACAACTAGGGACCTTAGAGAACATGTATGTGCAATATGGCTGTCATCGGCTCAGTACTTTTCGAGATCTGCTCCGGAAACAAAGTGCGCGTCAAAACGTCTAAATAGGTCATAGTTCTGAACCAAAAGTAGGTGAAAGTTCAAATACTCCAAAAGGCACAACTAGACCCCCTAGGGGTGTTGTGTGTAAAATTTGAAGACAATCGGACTAGTACTTTCAGAGATCTGGTCCGGAAACGAATTGTTTACGGACGGCCCAACGCCATAACATCATCATTTTCTCCTCTGCGACCTTGCATATTGAATTTAGATTAAAAATATTTTAACCTGTCCATTATCCACCTGGAAGTAACCCACATACCAAAAATTGTTATCCTAGCTTATTTTCTCACAAAGTTATAGGCAAAAGAAGAGGCAAAAAAAAACGGAGGCGGAATCCATAGCTCCCTCCGTCTCACCTACATTGACGGCGGGAGCTAAAAAATTAATATCCATTTTCTTTTGTATAATGTAGATGCCATAAAAAAACGTGGAGTTCTGCAAATCACTCGCCTCGATAGTTTTTGGATAGCTATTTTTTAATCGGCTGCATTTTTCATATCTGAAGGCCTGCTAGCTGTGAAGGCCTTCAGCAATAGTAATCTGCCAGAACATTAAACGCTCTTTATTCTGAATGCAATATGCACCATGTTTAATAAAGGAGTAATAATCAATTGATATTAAAAGCTTATACATGTAGTCTGTAGCACTGATAAAGCGTCCAATGGAAAGACCACAAGCCTAAAAATTATTGATTTCCAGCTATGACATCAAAGAGATGCACACATATACAAATTGATCATGTAAAGTAGACAAACTACAGGTCAGTTTCAGACAACCAGAACTGAATGATTTCTTATCTTTATTACCTTTTTTCATCATTAGGAGGTGCATTTGGCTGGTCTGAAAGGAACATATCATGTGTGCGTTTCAGTGATCTGAACACCAATGTATGGACGGAATGTTTCTGGACCTCCTGTAACAAACAGATATATATGCCTTTATGGTCACAATATAATAGGTGATTACAATATATAGGTGGTGACAACAATTTCAATCAAACTCACAATTCATGTCCCTTAAGCAAAATGATAAATAAGGCTCTCTACAGTGAAAAATAGCCTGATGACATCAGCTTACAGTCTGCTGCCATGTCATAATTAATTGGTTATGATTCATTTGAATCTAGAATTGCCAGGATAATTTCCAGCTTCAAATGACAAATATTTCCCATTGAAATTGTACAAGCACTATTTTTTTGTGAAGCACGCATTACCCTGACAATTTAATTGGAAATACAGTATAGTTTATAAGTTAGTCTAGCGTAACATGTAGTGAATGACACCCCCCATAAACCCATTATCTTTATCTTAGAAAATTTACAATACATGATGTCAATCAATGGAGTATGTTCCGAAATTTTGCATTTTTTCAGGAATATGTACTGCTGAAATGAAATTTGGCAAGCGCTATTTTCTAGTTATTTAGCAATAAAGAGAGGGACGTGGCGCAATGGTTAAAGTGCGGAACTTTTTCAATGTCACTGCCTGTCGTGCGGTTTCGAATCCCGCTTGGTGCGGGATTTTCAGAGAAATATCATGTTTCTCTCCTCTTAATATTTGGACATTGTTTCGATGTTGTGTTCTTGGGCAAGGCACTTAACCCTCAAATGCTTCACTTGACTCAGGTAAAAAAAGTACCTGGTAGGACAGAGATGGCAATGTGTATGATAAGTTCAATGCACCGAAATGGCTGCAGGACTATATGCATGCTCTCCGCGGAGTTGAGATGGCACCCGAATGAACAGGTCCAGTGACCGGGGGGTAAAAATGGAATACTGTAGATCTGGTTTATTCACGAGGTTTTAATTTTCGCGAATTTCGCGAGGTGGACAAATTCACGAATTCAAGAATCTCGCAGAAATTATTATTATAATAGAACTACTAAAGAAAAATGAAAATTCACGAATTCTAAACTTCGTGAAAAGTCACAAAATCAGAAATTTGCGAAAATTTAAACACACGAAAATTACCAGATCTACAGTAGTCGGATGTTGCCACTGAGCTGGAGTACTGTTAAACTGTAGATTCTGACGTCTGTAGATGTCAGATTCTGACGTACAAGCGAACATCGACCATCAACCAACTCAGCCCCATGTACTGTAGACTTGTGAAATTATATCTCAAGTTGCAACTCCCCCCCCCCCCCCCCCTCCCGGAGCAGTAGGTCATTCCAGATTCACTAGGCTTCAGGAGTATTCACAGGTTGCATTTCAGCACTTCGTATTCATTCTTCAAACAATTAAGTCACTGTTTTTGGGAACGAAGTGAATCGAGTGTTTAGTACAGTAGTTTGTGGGTTGGTCAGCAGACACTGGGCAAATGGGGTGTATGCATACATGTATACTTGCGTGTACATGCACCTTAAGCATTCTGTTACCGGTACTCATAACCAATAAGCTAACATAATCCGAGTAAACCTGAGAAGCTGGTTTAATGTTGGCTTAATGTTGTACCACCGCCAGCCATGCTGGCACGACAATATTCCAGCATTTGATCAATGTCTCATCACATCATGTTTGCTGTGATGTCCATGTAATTTTGGGCATCGCAGAAAGGTTAGCATTGAATCAAATTTGGAAAACGTTTTGTGTTTCCCGTGTAGGTCTTTCTGGTTCCGCATTGCTGACATTTCCTGGCGTTCAGACAGCATCGGGACAACTTATTGTCAATGTGTATGAGATGCACTGCGTCGTCATGTCTGTATCACTGGCACAATCACATCTCTAGAGGCTACAGCAGTTGACACGCTGGGAGGTAGCGTGCAGCGCTCACACATCTGCCATGCTGGGCCAACCTCCAACCAGCACTGGTTGAACACTGCTGGTGTAGGCCTGCACAGCTGTATTATACAACATACATGCCGTAGCATAGCCAGTCTGGCGACCATATGGTCCCCAATACAGGCATGTGGCCCAGCATTCAAACAGCCCTCAATGAACAATGGCTCGATTAACTGACCTCTCCCCTCATCCATTGATCTTTCCCAGTTCATGTGATACACTGGCCCTGCAACAAGGTTCATTCAATGTTGGCCAGCATTAAAGACAATATACCAACATTAAGCCGACATTGGTCATATTTAACTGGATTATCTCTGCCCTAGACATAGTTTTGACAATGCCGTAGTAATCACTCAATCTTGTCATGCGATTAAAAATAATTCAATTCAAAATAGAGCATGAAGAACAAGAAAATATAATAAAAAGTTTGAATTATGATACAATAATTAATACTGTATAACATACATGTAAAATATAAACATCAAACTATTTGGTCAGCAAAAATGTTGCATCCCCCATTGATGCATGCACCTCTCTTATGCATGCGTTCAGAGTTGGCATAACGGGTCCATGCTTAAGAGGGTGTATAAACAGGGTTTGAAATTAATGGTGGTCCGCTAGTCTGAACACTAGTAAAAATAGCTGCCGACTAGTAAACATACATACGTGTTTACTAGTACAGCCGGTCTAGGGAAAAACGGCGCCTCAGTGATTCCATTTATCCGTAGAGGGGGAGACGTAATTGATCGGGCAGTAGGCCTAGCGGTATTAAAACAACTGCGGCAGTTGTCTCAGCATATACACTTGTACCCCAACAAAAACAAACCGTTGAACCAACGTTGATTAGATGTTGGGCCAGCGTCATAAACGGTTGTCCAACACCAATTCAACGTTGGGTCTTGTGTTCACTGGGATAAGACAGGCGTGTTGGGGGAAGGAGTTTTATCAAAACAAACACGACGCAGTGTCAGTGTTGAGACAATATTATGAGAAAGTGGCCCAGTACTGGCACGGCTCAGGGCCGTCGTCACATGCACAGGTAATCCCCAGCCGACGAAGGAAACATCATGAAGTGATGATGGTCTAATTAATGTTGGTCGACAGTCTGCCACACTGTCACAAACTCAAAAGAATAATGGGTCAATATCAGCATTAAAACACCAGTGGGTGTTAACTTAGTGACTGGCCTTACCTGCATGCACTGTATGCGAGTCTGACCTTCAACCAGCACTAATTGACCCTGCCTTCCAACCAAGCACGGGGCATTCAATCAATGTTGTTTCAATGTTGGGCCAGCGTTGAAGACGTTGGGCCAGCGTTGAGGACGTTGGGCCAACATTGAAACATCTTTGGGTGAATGCCTCATGTTTGCTTGGTTGTTGTCCACATACCAAGACAGTAAAATTTGTGGCGGGATTCACGTTACACGCCTGGTCGTTTGGAATTTGAGGCTCCAGAATCATGAATTGTCACAACTGAACTTTTCATTTTATTTCAAACTAAGTGTACATATACGTCTATATGTGGTGATAGTTAATTTTGATATTTTATAAACATCGAGCTAACATTGTCAAAGCTTTATTGTTACGCCTATTTTCTTTCAAAAAATAAAATATGCCTACAGTGCTTATCATTATAAGGAGCGCTATAATGCTCGCGCTCCATCGCGCCCATTCCTTGAGATTAGGTGCGCCGAATATCATGCTCCTTGATACTATAGTATAAATAGCGCACCTAGCCCTAGTTTTGCCGATTTGTATCAGGCCGCTACTCATTCAATTCTAATTCGATCTTTCTAAAATTTGAGCTCATTAGCAACTCATATTAGTACAACAACATCGCAAATTTTCAGCAAGATTGGTTGATATATGGCTGAGATATTGCGCTTGTGAAAGTGACGCATTTAGGGGCATATGAAGTGACTGACTCTGGGTAAGTGATAATATAAGCATTTAGGATATACCCTAGGTCCAGCCTATAAAATCGTCTGCTTAGTCGCCTTAGACTGCCTGCCTGGTATCTATACAGGAAGACCACACCAATCTATCCTTCCTGACAACCAGTAAAGATAATTAATACTTTACCCCACCCCCTCCCCCATGAAATCAATATTTGCATGGACACTGGATTAGTTGACAGTCCTCTATAGGCATAAATTAAGCTTATTATCTATAGGCCCTATGCTTCACTGCTAAATCTAAAGTAGAGTATGCTGAAAAAGTGATTGGTTTTTGCCAAACAGTTTAGAGGCCTATTTTTAAAATACCCCACCCCCTCCCCCAACAAAATCATCATCTCGACAATTTTGGGATTTGATGATGATAGTCACTTAATTAGGCCTAGTACCAGCTGATAAATTTGGCAATTAGGCCTACTGTCTAGTAATGTTTTTGAGGACTGTTCACTTTTCAACATTGTTGATAAATTTGGCACTAATTTTCTTGAGGACTGTACACTTTTCAAATAAATAAATCTTGAATTATTGCAATGTAGTTTGTCATAATATATCACAGTTATTCAACAGTTTGGAATGATTCGCAGTCACTATCATGAAACATGTGCAAACACTCATTTGGTTTCAGGAGAAATGTATTATGCGGTAGCATTTATGTATCAAAATGGCATGGGAAGCTTGGTTAGGAATGTAGTGTGTGTCCTTAGAATTCATATCAGGAGATCTCAAAAGCCATAAAATCCACAAAGTGTGTTGTAGTTAAAGTTTTTATTGAGTTCAGCTTTTGTTTTTTCAGAGGCAAAATATAATTTATTTTAGTCATGTAAATTCAGTGAGAAAATAATAGTGGTGGTGGGGTTTTCATTGAAAAAATTCTACTAAAATATGCAAAAAAATCAGGCATTTAAAGCTCATACATTTTTCTAGAATTCATCTTAGATTCTTTCAGAAGCCACCATATCAAAAAAATCTCCTGGGGGCTTATAGCGCCCCCCCCCCCCTTACCCCCAGCTGGATTATCGCGCTCCTGGCTGGGTTCAGGAGCTCTATTAAGGCCAAAAATAATATATGTTTGTTTCCGATTTGTTGTCATTTTAACCAGTGGGTAGGTAGGAAATTTATTTTATTTTTTATTTTTTGTCACTTTAACCAATCGGTAGGTGAGAATTATCTTTTATTTTATTTGGCGCCAAATTCACTTCCATGCAAGTCTTATCTGTACATTACTTAACGATTTTCTATTTTTTTGACGCTTTTTGACCCCCCCCCCCTCTCCTTTTCATAACATTTTTTTAGTTACTTTGACTACAGCCAGTAACCCATCCCTTAACTTATAAATTTCCTAGAAGAAATTTTTTTGAAATACATAAAATAAATTTGGGTCGCACATGTTTTGATAGCCCGGTCGGTCTGAAATCGGAAACAAACAATATTTTTTTTAGGCCTTTCTGAGCTCCTGGGTTTTTCATATATAATAAGCACTGTTGCAGTGTCTCATAAATTCACATAAATCTTGAAAAAAACACGAAAAAAAACATCAAAATCACTTTTTGTGATGTACCTAACATAATAAGTAAATTACCTAAGATACTGGCTCTCGGGGCAACGAAAAAATTACACTACCCTTGATAAGTGTGTACACTAAGGACTAGAACGATAAGGCTAAGGGCCAGTAATTATCTGCAGTTACTTGTCCTTTGGGCTACTACCTGAAATCAGTTAGTGTCGATCCTTGAAATGGTCTTAATGATGTCCTGCAGAACTACCTCATAGGGCGGTGGACATAGCCTATTTTCATTTTTTTTACATTTTCTTACAAAAATTTAAAAAATGGCACATGTGTCATAGAATATAATATAGTGCAATTGAGATGTAGTTAATTGTTGTCCCTTCTGATAAATTTTTTTACGCAGGTGCCATTTTTAAAATTTTGTAAAAAAATGCAGAAAATGAAAATAGACTACCGTAAAATTTCTAATTGCAGCCGCATCTCCAATAGAAGCCGCCCCCCAAGCTTTCAAAAACATTCATTTTTTTTACAAAAAGTTTCCTAGTTTGAAAACCTCCAATTGAAGCCGCATGGCGACTTTTGAGATTTGTTACGAACCAAAATTATTTTCATATCTTATAAAAAGGACAATGCCCAGGTGTTTATCAAGACGGCCGCTAGCTACGCTAACCGCGCTAATAGAGCACACGCTGTATAAGCCCAGATAGCTTCTAACCCTTTACAGACATGAGGTGTTATATTCACATACAATGTGTGACGATAGGGCAGGTAATGTAACCCTACAAGCGCTATAGGCCTAGTTGTTGCCGTGTTAAGCCTACTTACTCAGTCTAATATGTAATACATGTCATTTATAAAATACAAATGGCAATTACATATATACCGGTATACACTGTGGTCTTCACGGTTAAGTCAGCATCACCGTGTGTGGACCAGCCATGTTGTCTGCACGAACAGTGTATGGCTGAAGTTGATATTTCCCCACGCAGTTCATCAACATTAGGAGAGGGAGGTGGGCGCGTGACCGTATGCTTATTTGGGCAACGCCAACTGCTGGTTCACTGTAGACATCATTTGTCAACATTTAGCCGACTCTGCGTCGACATCTCGTGGAAGCTGTACAGTCAGCAACTGGTCAAGTGACGGCGCGCTCGCCGCTACCATGACTGACAGCTCACGTCTGGAGAGGGGTGTTGTTGCCGACTGACAGGGCTGTGTTGTAACACAATTATCAGATTATGACGGTGTCTACCACCGTCTACATGGCGCCGCGCTGTCTAGGACGCAACATACCGAATACCACACGCTGACATTCAGTGTGCTATAGACATGATAGACATTATTATTTGATATAATTAGGCATGGCGTATCTTTTTATTAGATTCTCTGAACGATTTGCAATGTAAAACATGCTTAATTAGCGCTATGTAAAATAAACTTCCCGACTAATGTGAGCATCAAATCGATTCATATGGCATATATATCTTTATATGAGCATTGGACATGAAGGGTTGGGTCATGATACCGGCAGTTGAGATTGATAGCCGCGCTGTGGGTGATTCCATTTTTCAGGCAAAACCTCCAATAGAAGCCGCAACTGGACTTTTGGCATTAGGCACAGGAAAATTATTTTTTTTATTCTAATTAAAGCCGCGGCTACAATTAGAAATTTTACGGTATGTCCACTGCCCTATGAGGAAGTTCTGGAGGACATCATTAAGACCGGTTGGACAGAACAATGTGGGCATTTAGAAGAATTGAGATGCCTGGGGAAGGCTGCACTAGTTTGCTCATGGTAAAACCTGGGTGAAGTTTTGTTTGCCTACCCTGCACTTCCTCATGGGGCGCACCGAGGTTAAAAATGGAAGTTTCGTGGCTATAAGGATGAGAATCCATCAAAATTTTTCGTCTCCCATGACCCCCCTCCACTCCCCCCCCCCCAGAACTTTAAAAAAAAAAACTGGGGCCGGAGGCTATGCCCAAATTTCTGATTGTTATGTGATATATTTGCTCTGTTACGGTTGCGTTGCACTCATTGGGTGCCTTGATGTATCTTAAAACCTGATATATACGGATAAAACATCTCAGTAGTTTTATTCAGCTCCTTCAAAAAGTTCTGGGTGATGTTTTGGCTTCTGTATCCCTGCCGGAACTCGCAAAATTAAGGTCACAGCTTTTGGATGTTTTTATCAGTAGCTCAAATTTTGATCTGGCACAGCATTTTTCTTGCTCAGTGAAAACTGTGGAATGTGGTCAAATATTTATTCTAGCATGTCGGCAGTTATGAAAAAAGGCTCAGCATAATTTTATTGGACAATTAAAAAATTTATTGAATCTAAACTACCTACTAATACTAGGTCCTAAGGCTACTGTATATCCCCGCGTATAGTGCGACGCCATGTATAATACGAGTTAAGATTTGAGGCCTCGGATGACCTGAAAAACGCCTGCCCCTCTGTATAGTACGACCTCAAATTTTGGATGTCGGCAGCGTCCCTGATCATCTAAATGTGAGGTCAGATAATATCTTGCTCAACTAATCAGCTAATAACGCTGATACACAGGACAGAAACCTGTATACATGATGCTCCGTGACGGGAACAGCGGCAACATTACAGCTCTGCAAAACCAAATGGCAGTAACTGCTTACTTGTTAAGTAAGCAGATAATACTAGGTGCCTTTTTGCGACATGAATAGCTAAGAGAAAACATCGCATTATACACGGGGATATACGGTAAGCCTAATACTAATAGGCCTATAGGTCGTACGCCCAATATCGCGAACCACAGTTTTTGCTATTTAAAAAATATTTAATGGCTGAAACTATTTTTTTCCACTTCTATTCAACTCACTAACGTGTCCGGCGATCTCGAGGTATAATTTTCGGTTGAAAATTATTTCAACTTGGGAAATCCTTTCTTTGTTATGTATACCGATTTTCTCGGATTTCTTTTAATATCGCCCACCGCTCTAATGATGAATGACTTGCACCTGTCATCATACATGACAAAGAAAGGATCAGACGATGTAAAGTATTTTTTGCCGAAAAAACGGCAGAAATAGGCGCCGTATAACTTGGCAAGTTGAATGGAGTTGAAAAAAATAAAATTTAGTCACCAAATATTTTTTTAATGGCAAAAAAGTGTTTCGCGATATTGGGCGTACGACCTAGGGCTAGGCTATAGACCCTAACGTTAGTACTAGACTCTGCCGTGCCAACGCTGGTGGAAGTTGACGGCAACTACTTGGCCACTGACTAGCACCAGCACTGCTGATATTACTACTACAGTACTAGTATTAGAGTCTACTCACTAGAATAATAACGTGACTATACTCGCCGTCAAATTAAAAATGATCAACCAGGATCGCATGATTTTCGGCAATTTCTCCGTCAATTTTGAACCGATTTCTTTGAAATTTTGCAGAGGCCATTTTCTATTAAAATCCTAACAGGGGTAAAAATTTAGTAAAATAAGATTTAATATTTCAAAAGTTAGATCATTTGCCATGTAATAAAATTCCAAAATTAGCTTAATGGGTTTAAAGAGGAACGTCGTAATTTCAATTTATTACATGTCAAATGGTCTAACTTTTGAAATACGCTATATTATTTTACGAAATTTTCAGGGCTGTTAGGATTTGAATAGAAAAAGGCATTTGCAAAATTTTAAGAAAATTGGTTTAGAATTGACGGAGAAATCGCCGAAAATCATGCGATCCTGGTTAATTTGACGGCGAGTATAGACTACGTCCTTGTCACATATTCACAACTTAAGTTACACTTATTATCGCCCATGCAGAAAAACGTAGGTAGGACGTCTTGTTATTAAAATAAAATTGTCCACAGTAGATGCATTATTATTTAACTATATTGTTCACTATACTATTAGACATAAATACACTTGGTATCACTTTGATAAAATGAAGAACTGTCGGAAAAAAAGTATATTTTTACAAACCATTTCACCGATTTTCATGTGTTTATGAATGAATCAATGAATAGATCAGTCAGCTAGACAGTAAATACATGAAATATCTGTTGGCTGGGATAGCTGGCTCTGAAATGTTATCCAGCAGCACCTCTTATTTGGAGTATCAGGCTAGAGGGGGGAAAGGGCTGGTGGATTTAGTCAACCAGTTGACTCTTCTTTAATCTTTAATCTTTATCTTTAAAGGTTGAGCTTCGCAGTCCTCCTCACGGAGTATCAGGCGAAGGGTTTGTGCTGAGCGGCCGACCAGACTAATCGCTCAGTTGGCTCTTGAAAGCTGCTATTGATCTGGATTCAATAGCAGCTGGTGGAAGATGATTCCAATTGGGTATGGTTTTGTACAAAAAAGAATTTTGTCCCAGCGTGGTGTTAGCTCTAAAATGTTTGAATGATTTTTTATGTCCACCACGAGTTCTTTCATCTGCTGGGGTTAAAAGGTCACTGACAGGTACAGCAATTAATCTGTTTAAAATTTTGTACAGGCTTGTCAGCCTGAAGTTCTTTCTTCTAGTTTGTAAGTCAGTCCAGCCTAGATCTTGGATAAGAGCTGTTACACTTGATTTACGCTGGTAGGCCTAGTTGTTAGTTACAAAACGTGCAGCAGCTCTTTGAATTTTGTTTAATTTATCGATGTCACCTTGCCTGTATGGATCCCATACAGGACAAGAGTATTCCAAAAGTGACCGAACCATTGGAAAATATGCAATCTCTTTTAATTTTGAGGGACATCCCTTTAAATTCCTCCTCAAGAAAACCAGTGTGGAATTAGCCTTACTCGCAATTTTAGAGATGTGACCCCCCCATTCCAGGTTCTCACTGATGCTGACTCCCAAGTAAGGTGAATTTGTTACTTGTCCGAGTGTGACCCCTTTGAGCTGGTAGTCTGATGCTATCTCTTTAGCCCGGGGTCTCTTCACTCGGAGGACAGAACATTTGGATGGGTTGAATTTCATCCCCCAAATGTCTGCCCAGCGCTCCAATTTTGTTAAGTCCTCCTGTAGCTTTTTTTGATCGTCCTTAGATTTTATGGGCCGATAAAGGAGAACCTTGAACGCTGCCACAGTTTTTTATTCTATGGCAGCTGCCGGAAGTAAATTCCAATCAGGGATAGTTCGATGCCAAAAAGAATTTGGTGTGTGGTGTCAGCTCTAAGATGTTTATAGGCCTGATTGTGCCCACCACGAGTTCTTTTGTCCGCTGGGATTAAACGGTCATTGATAGGAATTTCGACTAGCTCATTTAAAATTTTGAACATGCTTACAAGTCTAGAATTTTTACGTCTTGTTTTCAAGTCAGTCCAGCCCAGGTTCTGAATGAGAGATGTCACACTGGCTGTTTGTCTATAATTTTGGGTGACATATCTTGCTGCTGATCTTTGCATTTTTTCTAATTTATCAATATATTTTTGTCTAAAGGGGGCCCAAACTACTGAAGAGTATTCTAAAGACGATCTGAACAGGGAGAAATAGGCAGTCTCCCTTAGTTTAGGGGGACATGCCTTCAGGTTCCTCCGAAGGAAGCCCAGAGTGGAATTTGCTTTACTTGTAATTTTGTTAATGTGGGCCTCCCATTCCAGGGTCTCACTAAGGCAAACACCAAGATATGGTGTTGATGAAACGTTCGCTAGTGTTTCACCTTTAAGGGTGTACTCAAATTCCAGGGTTTTTTTATTTCGGCCTGGACACCCTCGATCAGGACCGAGCATTTCAAGGGGTTGAACGAGGGGCGATACAGGAGGCAGTCATCTGCAAAGAGACGGACCTGCGAGGAGACCGTGGAAGGGAGGTCATTAATATTGGTCAAAAAGAGTAGGGGTCCAAGAACAGTACCCTGGGGCACACCAGACCTCACGCGAGCTGATTCTGAAGAGCTGCCATCAACTACTACTTTTTAGGTTCTATTGGTCAGAAAATTTTGAATCCAATTAAGAGTTGTTCCCCGAATTCCATAGTGGTCAAGTTTGTGCAAGAGGCGTTGGTGGGGGACAACATCAAAGGCCCTACTAAAATCCAAGACAATAACATTTGTTTGTGTCTTGCTTTAAAAATTTTGAATAAATTCATCAGTTGTAATCAAAAGCTGGCTTTCGCATGAGTGTTTTGATCGAAAGCCATGCTGTACAGGTGTTAAAATTTTGTTTTTCGAAAAATGGGACATAATTTGTTTGCAAATGATGTGTTCGAGTAATTTGGCACAAACACATATGAGGAATATCGGCCTGTAGTTTGCCGGAGAGTGCAGATCCCCTTTTTTGAAGACTGGGGCAACATTAGCCTCTACCTAGTCAGTCATCTGGTAATTTGCCCGTTTGTAGAGATTGGTCGAAAATAATTTTAAGAAAGGGAGATATTTCGTTGGCAGCATTCTTCAGAATTAGGTTCGGGAGTTCGTCCGGTCCAGATGCCTTCCCGCCGTTTAAACCCTGAAGTAATTTAGTTACACCTTGAACGGTAATTTCGAATTTGGGCATTTCAGTATTCGGTGGTCCTGTTAATTTAGGTATATTCGTGGTGTCTTCCGAGGTAAAAACTGAGCAAAATTGGTTGTTTAGTATTTCGGCCTTACGTCTGCTATCTGAATGCAGCTGACCGTTTTCCTTCAAGGGAGAGACACCATTTCCACACTGACGTTTAGATTTAATATTTGTTGTGGAATATGCCAGGAAGGTGAAAGATCCCATGTCGACGCAATCTTTGTGAAACCACATATCACAACTATCACAGCAAATTCCAATATCAGAGGTATAAAGCTGCCAGGGCTTTTCAACTTTTGTCAGACGTTACCTAACTCCCGGCCATAGATCGAATGTATTATTGGGTCCGGTGAGTAATGTAAGCCTTGGACGCCCATTCAACATTTATAATGTATGTTGTATGTGGCCCCATTTGGCCTGCCTTGGAAATGCAATTGATTTTCAGCTGTGGCAGTGCGATGCAACTCATAGCTCAGCCGCTCCATGTCTGTCATTGAAGGCTACCTGGTAATGGTAACAGATAACCTCGCCACAAGGTAAACTCACTATCAGATTACATATTATAGCTCATAATTTACCATAGTTTAAAATCGTCATAAAACCATGAATTTACCACCCCCCCTCTCTGAGTCATATAGGCCCCACAAGCCGAGTCTTAGCCGACATGTGAGGATGACACCTAATTAACCCTTTCCATGACTGTGGTAAAAAAAATGTAATATTATGTAGCCATACCTACCCACACAATCAATCATATACCTCTGATATCAACATATATATCGATATAAATTCATACTGTCCACACCTTCCCCCAGTCCCATGATTATTATTGATTATTATTACATGTAGGGGGCCTACAACCAATGCCAGATTTACTATAATGGATGTATATAACTAGTCTAACGATATGAATAATAATAATATAATAATAATAATGATATCTTTATTTCAAGAGGGTAAACCCAATGAGCATTCACCCATCTTCCTTGGGGCCCTCAAAACATTATATATACAAAATACATTATATATACAAAATACATGAAATGAATATAAACAAAAAAAAATATAAAAAATAATTTATAGTATGTAGAGACAAACATGATGAGCGAAGTACAATAAAATAATAAATTTATTATGGTTCTTGACTATATATGTTAAAGGTAGTTAGCTCAGATATATATATATTTTATTGGCATGGTTAGTTTGGATGTAATCACATAAAGAATTAAAATACTAGGTGGCATTGCCATAATAAAACACAGGATGCTTTGAAAATGTTGACTACATAAAGTATAATTAACTGGCATTAACAAGATATTAAGAAAGATGTTTCCCGCACCAAAACCAGAGATCAAATAGCTACTATGTATAATAAACATATGATATGTAGTAGCAAAAAAAAAATACTCTGGAAAGCGTAGAAATCTAAAGATAGATAAATTTGCATAATTATGTTTAAACAAGTATGAATTAAAAATTTCATTATCACACGTGTTCCCAGCAGAATCGAGACGTCAACCCAGCGCCGGTCAAATGCTGGCCAAGTCCGGCACCCTCCCAACACCAGGCAGAAGCCCCGCGCCTGCCAGGAACAATAATACAGCTACAGTATGATTATATATATATACAGGTCTTGTGAAATTACTTGAAATTATCTGTATTTATTTTCTTCCAATGTTTTTTTATTATACAATTGTTTGAATTTAGCAAATGTTTCAGATTTTTTTATATTCTCTGGTAGTGCATTCCAAATAATTACGCCTGTATAGGAAAATGATTTGTGATGTGTTCTAGGAACGAATAATTTGTTATTTGTTGAAGATCTGAGGGCATATTTTGAGTGATCTTTAATATTAGTAAACAGTGTCTGTATATATTGGGGTGCACTACCAGTTACAGCTTTATAGACTAGACTGACCTGTTTAAATTTTACGATTTCATCAAAGGGTAACCATTTGAGCTCTTGAAACATGTGTTTGCTTGGTGTTAAAGGAGGTGCTTCTAATATTAATCTTGCAGCTTTCTTTTGAATTTTAATTATCTTGCTTTGATTTTCTTTTGAACAAACGCCCCAAACTGAGCTGCAATATTCAATTAGTGGTTTGACATAATAATCATAAAATTTAATTTTAATTTCTAATGGTAAATATTTTCTAATTTTCTTAAGAATGAATAATCTATAAGAGGTGCATTTTTTAACCCGAGCAACCTGCATACACCAGGAAAGTGTTTTATCTACATTTACACCTAATAATTTAGTACTCTCTACTTCGTCAATCATTGTATTGCTTATCTTTACATTTTCAAAATGGTTGTTAGTCTTTTGTTAAGAATTTGGTTGACTATTTGAAATAAATAACGTTTTAGTTTTTTCTATGCTCAATACCATTTTGTTACTTATGCACCATTTATCCAAACTATTTGCACAGTTTTGCAATTGATCAATTATTTCATGTTTGGATTTGTTTTCCGCACTCGCAACGGCATCGTCTGCAAATAGATTTATGTCGCTTAAGTGTTCTTCTAGAGATATATCGTTAACGAATACAAGAAACAGGAGTGACCCAAGTATAGATCCTTGGGGCACTCCGGATTTAATGTTTAAAGGGTCTGACTTTGTACCATTTATTTCTACCAGCTGTTCCCTATTATTGAGGTAAGATTTAAACCATTGTAGTGAGGCATGATTACATTTGTAAATTTCAAGTTTTTTTATTAATAGATCGTTATCTACTAGATCGAATGCTTTGCATAAGTCTATAAGCAACAACCCAATTTGATTGCCTTTATTTAGTGCTGAGAGCCAGGTATCTACCATAAGGCTAAGTGCAGTTTCACATGAATAATTTGCCCTAAAACCAGATTGCTTTTGATGAAGTAAATTGTAGGATGTCCTATATTCATAGAAATGAATTGCGATGTGTTTTTTTTAATATTTTAGATGTTACTGGTAAAATTGATATGGGGCGATAATTGCAAATGTCTTCCTTCGAAGCTTCGAAGGGCGGGGGCCCTAGGGTAGTGGTTAGCACCGCTGCCCTTCACGCCAGAGTCCGGGGTTCGGTTCCCCGTCTCGGCGGTTTGAAAGAAACAAAATTGTTTCTTCCCCATCCACGTGTGAAAGTTAGTATTGTGGGGAGCCTCCGTGACCGAGAGGTAGCGTGCTCGGCCTCAGACCGCCAGGGCTCGAATTTCGAATCCTGTGTCTGGAGGACAGTGTCATCTCAATCATCTCACCATCCTCAGGAGGTTCTCCTGGCCCAGTTTAGCCTATATGTGCACAAAGGTGGCCTAAAGCCCGATTCATTTCATTTCATTTCCTTCGAAGCTTTTTTGTGGATTGGGGTAACTCTTGCCATTTTCCAAGTGTCTGGGAAGCACCCCGTTTTAATGCTAGAATTGCAAATTTTTACTATTGAATCTGTTATATAAGGAGCTGTTAATTTGATAAATCTAGCACTTATATCATCATGCCCTGTCGATTTGTTCCCTTTCATCTCATTGATGTACTTAAAAACAAACTGGTGACTAATTAAAGGAATTTGAAAACAATTATTTGGAGGAGCGCTCTGTTCAATTAATTGCTCAAGTTTAATTGGACAAAAAGTATGAGTTTGTTGTGAAAGAACAGAGGCATATTTGGCTCCAATATTTACAAAATTATAGTTAAATTAGTTAACAATATCTTTCACATTTTCTGTAATGATTCCTTTGTGTCTAATTTTATTTATTTTATCATGATTGACATTTTTAACTCCCAGGTCATTAAAACATTTTACTAATTCACGTGGGTCATTCTTACATTTATGTATTGTTTCTTTATAAAATGTAGTCTTACTATTTCGTATCATTAATTTACATTTATTACGAAGCTTTTTGTATTCAGCATTATTATGTCTCTTTTTCTCAAAGTCTCTCCGACGCATGATGTTTACTATTTCATTTGTAATCCAATTATGTTGTTTTTGTCTCTTAATTCGCTTTGTTACCCTAGGACAATGATTGTTGTTTATTTGATTAAACACTTTAGTCCAGAGATTTACAGCACCATTTACATCATTTTCAAGTTCACTAAATTGGTTCGGAAAGTCAATAAGTAATGCTTATTTTGTTTGCGATTTTTGCATTTGAAAGAACTACATAAACTGGAAAATGATCGCTAAGTGCCCACGGCAGCACGTCTGAATATTTTACTAATGAAGTATCTTATACATATATATGGTCAAGTAGTGATTGTTTGGTTGGTGTGACTCTGGTATAATTCGTAATGAGTTGAGACAGCTCATAATTTTCTATAACTGATGACCAAGAAGAATCTTGATGTGGGTGTTTACCTAACAGATCAATGTTGAAATCGCCTAGTATTATTATATTTTTATCTTCGGCATATGCGCTACTTATTGCGTCATCCATATAATTTGACCAAGTTTTATAGGAAATAGTATGCTCATTTGGTGGTCTGTAAATAAAAGCTAAAATAATCTTCTTCTGTTTTAATTTAATTTCTAACCAAATAGCTTCCGCGATATCGTGTTCTAAATCGTTGCGGCGAATACATTCAATATTATTTTTCATGTATACTATTAGACCACCTCCTTCTTTAGAGATTCTGTCCCTTCTAATGATAGTGTAACCTTCGATACTAATTCGGTGGTTGTTTTAGATAGACTCATTCATGATGGTAAACAACATAGCATAGCCTTTTATTCAGACACAAGGGGCCCATTGGCCAACATACATATATTATAATAAGGGACCATACATTATTTGTATAACGCCCATAACATCTTCGTTCTTTTACATATTGTGTCAGCTGTTCTTGGCTTCAGTATATTGATAGTCTTTTAATTATATATGTTCATTGGGTAGCCTAACTCTAAACATAATCTAATAGCTAATTGAAACGATCATGTGAATGAATAATTAAACTATGGTCAGAGCTAAATTAAACCAATAACAAAACATTAAGTTAACTCTACTGTGAGCTATGTATGTCTATGTTTAGCCTAAGCTTATTTTCTAATATAGTCTTTAAGCATCACTGGTGGTTTGATTATTCTTCCAACTCTTGTAGTTTGTGGCGATACAGCTGGTGTTTGTGGCGATATAGCTGCCTCTGGTGCAACTGGAGTTGTTGGCTCTTCATGGGTATCTGCTACTGTATTACTTTCAGACTGAGTGTTTCTAATTATTCTACCATCTTACCAGGCTTACCAGTGAAGGCTGGTTTACTAGTGGAGCTACTGGATGGCCTAGTGCTGCTGTCGCTGAATCTCGTAAATGAACTCTGTTACGCCTGTAGTTTTGTCCATTCACGTTGACCAGATAACTGCGTGGAGCTACTTGTGCTTTAATACAACCCATTACCCAAGGTGAGCCTTCTATCTGAGGTCTGGACTTTACTCTTATAGGCTGCCCCACTATTAGCTCAGGTAATGGCTTCGCACCTCGATCATAGTATTCTTTTGCTCTCTTTTTTTATTGATGACTTGTTGAATGACTTCTGTCTGGATGTGTGGTTCATATAAATCTGAATGGCATGGTATGAAAGAACGTGTGCGACGTGACATAAGTCTCTGTACTGGTGAACTGTTACTGCCTGGGGTGACAGTGTTACGCCATTCTAGAATAGCTTTCCAAATATCTCCCTCCTTCGTCTTTTTCACAATTCCTTTCATGATTTTGACAGCTGCTTCAGCCCTTCCATTTGACTTACTGTGGTGTGGACTACTGGTGATATGCTGAAAATCCCAAGCTTTAGCAAATGAAGCAAAGTCTTTTAATGAATAATTTGGGCCGTTGTCACTAATTAATGTTAATGGAATCCCATGTATTGAAAAGACTTGTTTAGTTTTTTCAATTAACGTCTCAGACCGTAAGTCTTCAAGCTCACATAGTTCTATGTAATCAGAGTATGTGTCTACATAGACACAATAATGACTCCCAGAAACTTCAAAGCAGTCACTAGCAACGACTTGCCAAGGATGTTTAGGCAGCGGATACGTCATCATTGGCTCCTTGACCTGTGCCGGTTTGGCTTCTTCACAAGTACTGCAGCGTTGAGCTTCTGTAGTCAAGTCAATCTGAATTTTAGGCCAAAACATTACTTCTCTTGCAGTGTTTAGTGTATAGTGTATCCCCAAATGAGATGCATGAGCTCGTGTAGTCATTTCAGGCCTCATAGTAAGAGGGATGATGATCCTAGTGCCTCTAAAGACAAGTCCATTGGCCGCAGCTTGCTCATCTCTATATGGCCAATAATCACGAATAGCCAGTGGGACGTTTTTCTTATTTTCAGGCCAGCCTTTATAAATGACTGACATTAATGTCTGTAATGTTATATCCATACTTGTTTCTCTGCGGATTTTTTCAAGTCTTTCATCTGTAACAAATATAACCTCATCATTGACGGTATTTTCAATGTCATCTGTTATTGCCTTCTCACCATCTAGTTGACATATGAGGTAGTCAGGTATCTGGTCATTGTCCTGTTCGATTGGTAACGATGCTCTTGACAAAGTGTCGCTTATGTACATCTTTACTCCAGGTTTGTGATGCAGATTTAGGCTGTACTTTTGTAAAGTTAATCTCATTCTCTGTAGACGCTTTGGACTAGCTAGAATGGGTTTTCCAAAAATTGTGACTAGAGGTTTGTGATCTGTCAATATGGTGACTTTATCTTTTCCAAGAATATACTGTTCAAATCTCTGTGTTGCAAATACTATAGCTAAGCACTCTTTTTCGATTTGAGCATAGTTTCTTTCTGTTTTCGTTAACGCTCTCGAGGCATAGGCTACAGGCCGGCCTTCTTGCATGAGAAAAGCTCCTAACCCTACGTCAGAACTATCACATTCAATGATAACGTCTTGATGTGGGTCATAAAATTTTAGAACTGGCGCTTCTGTGACTAAGTTTTTTATTTCTTCAAAAGCCTCATCGTGGATTTTGGACCAACAAAATTCAGCTGTTTTGTCTGTAAGTCGTCTCATCGGTTCACATATTGTGCTAAGCTTTGGAAGAAATTTGGCTAAGTAGTTAACAACGCCCAAGAGCCTTTGAACACCAAGAGAATCGATGGGACAAGGCATCTGACGTATGGCACGAATTTTCTCTCCATCAGGGGACAGACCGTCTTTACTAATAACGTGTCCCATATAACCTAGACTGGGCAGTTTGAACTTCAGCTTAATGCGATTTAACTTCAAGTTCTTTTGGCGACAACGTTGTAGTAAAGACAGAAAAGCTCTGTCATGAGATTCTTCAGCTTCTTCAAGCGTGTCCCCAACTACAAGCATATCACATCATCCGCAATAATTTCTACTTGTTCTAGGCCTTCTAGGCACTCTTCAAAGCGACGTTGGAACTCCTCTGGTGCTGATGAAATTCCAAATGGCATTCTGAGCCATCGATAACGGCCATATGGTGTCCAAAATGTAGTCAGATAGCTGGATGGCTCATCCAACTCTACTTGTAAAAATCCGTCTTTAGCATCGACGACTGAGAACACTTTAGCATTTGCCAAGCGTGGAGCTATCTCATCAATTGTTGGGATTGGATGGTGATTCCTTTTAATGCCCAAATTGAGGTGCATCGGATCCAAGCAAATCCTTAGTTTGTTTGGTTTATTGATGACAACAATACTGTTTATCCATGGCGTCGGTGTAGTGACTTTCTCAATTATTTTTAGTTGCTCTAATTCACTGATTTTGTCCTTAAGCTTAGATCTAATTGGTATGGGTACGTGACGTCTGGTATTTTGTACTGGTTTAGCTTCAGGATCCATATCTATATGGTACAAACCTGGTAATTTACCGAGTCCATGAAACACATCCCTAAATTCTTCTAAGACATGTTCTTTGGAAAGTGGTTTTGCATCTAAGACTGTGTTGACTAAATGTTCCTGGTTAAATGTCATCAAGCCAAGGGCTTCTGCTGCTCTTCCTGATAAAAGCGATGTGGGCATTCTGACCTCAGAGATTATATCTCTGATACCACACGCTCATTTCGCCGTATGCACGCATGGCGATTGACCAGATTTATCGGCCGTTAGTGAGCGTTACCACGTGATTTTATAACCATTCCTATAACCACGGAACTATTTTGGTGTTCACTTCAACTCATTACTTATCCTTTTTTCAATATTTAATTTGATTTTAGAGTTTGTTACAGGTAAGGGCTATTTATTCTGTTTAGTAGTGGATAAATTGAACCAGCACAATTCGCATGTCATTCAGTAATTTATATTTGCCAGTGTTTTGAAGCCGATTGTAAATTCTGTCAGAAAAACGTAAACATGGACCTTCTCACAGCAGCGCGTAGGCAGAAAAAGTAATCCATTGAATGTTTTCTATTTCTATGTGAATATAAGCTCATATGTGGCGGAGTAGTGGTGTTTTATATTTGCCATATATATTCAGGACACTCAAGCGTGTTTATAAGCCTACAGTTGTTATATCAACAAAACTGCTCAAAATGAGCAGTTTTTGTCGAAACATGGCGTGTGGTTACAGAGAGAGAGCGGGGTTGACCTGAGCGACATCTATGTGTGGAGAATGCGATGTGGGTCCACCACTAATATTATTAAAATGTACTTTCTTCATAGTAAGCTCTTTTCGACAGTAAAGTGTATCTGCACCTACAGGCTTTATAATTGAACCATCATAGAGTTTGAGTCGAGCCTCTGTTTGTGGTGGTTTTTTATCTGTTAGCCTCTGATAGTCTAACATTGTCATCGTGCTGCATGTGGCACCAGAGTCTAGCTGAAAACGAATTGGTGTACTTTTAGCTTGTTTGTTGAGTTTAACTTCCAGTTTCGTAAAGTATTGTCTCCTGTGACTGTTCTGATCCTCATTTATGTTATAAATACTTTCCTCACTGTCATAATCATCTTCTACTTCATGGATTTTATGCTGACTCTTGCTACCAGACCGTTGTTGCCACTGTTTTTTTAATCTTTGTCCGGAGGCTGATGTAGGCCTATCTGCAGCATTTGAGCGACATACTGTAGAAAAGTGATTTCGTTTTTCGCATTTTGAGCATATTGTACCAAATGCTGGACATCGTCGGTTCGAATCCCACTCTGACACCATGTTTTAGACAGACTCATTCATGATGGTAAACAACATAGCATAGCCTTTTATTCAGACACAAGGGGCCCATTGGCCAACATACATATATTATAATAAGGGATCATACATTATTTGTAGACCGTCCATAACAGTGGTCAAGTATATTTGTACTTAAAAAGGTTTCACTGCAACTATAAACAGAAACAGGATAGTGTGAGTAAATATAAACGAATTTCGTCTAGTGTACTATAGAGCCTGTTGACATTATGATGAATGATTGACATATTCTGTTCATTTTGAAGGCGATGACCCACATTGAGTTCATTACATACATTTTGCATCACATTTCGAATTGAACTACTATTTACGGTACCAGCAAAGTTTGTAATATTTACCACATTGTCTGTGTCATGGTTGCTTGCTGTAATGCTGCTGCTAACATGGCCTGAACCGACACTAAGTTGTTCTGCTGTTGTGGAATTATTTGAAGAGGTTGAGTAGGACACACACTCATCTTGTCTCTTATTACAAGTCTGCTGGGGAGAAAAGGAGTAGGGTGAACACAATGGGATGGAGCAGGGTCTGACAAAACAGATGCATAAGTCTGTTGTTGTGGCGTGTTAGCCTGATTAGACCGGTGCTGTGTTGGTGCAGGATGTGTGTGCTGATAGCTTTCCGGTCGATGTGAAGGCTGTTGGGGTCGCTGCTGAGCTATAAAAGGACGTGGTACCGTCCTAGGCTGATGCCGGTGTCTGTAAACTTGTTGAATCAGCGGCGCCGACACATGCCTAGCTGGAGTTGGCCTTGTGAAAACATGGCTACCTGGTAGGATCAGATTGGCAAGCCTCTCACACAACTGTCTGCGCCCATGTATGTTCAAGTGTAGACCATCATGGTTGTTCAGGCGATATGTGTCAGGCGCTTGGTGGGTAGACTCAACATTATTATCAACAAAATTAATGTTTTGTTGATCACACAATACCCTTAGATCATTGTTTATTTTGTCAATTTTCAAGTATGTGGTAGAATGTGGCATATCGACACGGTGGTGTATGCCACTAAATATCAGTGAAGCAGCAGGGAACGCAGATCTTGTCGTTTGGAATAGTGTTCTTGTTTTTGCTCTAATAATGTCCACACTCTCACTGTTGCCAACGTTGTTTGTGCCGGCAAGTAGTACAACATGTGTGAGCAGTTCAACAGTTGCTCCACCACGAACACTACCGGTGGCTTTAACTCCATCATACGTGTTTAGATGGGCAGCCAATCCTCGTGTCATGCTGCTGCCATACACCCATACATTAGCACTAGCGGGGTCACTGGGACCACTATTCTCAGGGACTATGGTGGGGGAGGGGGAGGAGGTGGTATGACTGACAGTGGAGCATGTTGTTGAGATGAGCGATAACTCGTTTTAGCTTTCACTTGCTGCCAAGATGTAATATCACACATGCTGGCAATCTTAGCAGTTTGTAAATCTCGTTCCTCTTCAGCACGAGACAGTCGTTCTTTTAGGGTAAGGTTGACTGCCTCCAGCTCCTCCACTTCCAAGCGCCGCTGTGTGCACTCATCAGCCAGGCTTATGTTCTTATGTAGCAAGTTATCAACTTGCTTTTCCAGATTGAAAATTGATTTGACCTGTTCTGAACATGCCGCACAGTCTACAGGTGAGTCTGCAGTGACAGGCACTGAAACAGGAGAGCTTTGATTTGGCTGTGGAGAGATAGAGGTGGTACTGCAGCTGCTGATTGACGAGGAACTATCTCGGATGGATGAATCTGTAGTTGGTGAGAGTGATGTAACACCAGAGCCAGAACTAAAGCAAAGATCTGACACGAGACTTTGACTATCTATATCACGGCTGGTGGTTGATGTGGTGATATCAGATACAGACAGTCGCTGGGGCTGAGAGGATTGTCTGTGTGCAGTCCCTGCTCCCTGTTTTGCCAGTGTAGTACTAGTATCAACAGTAGAGTGTACCTCAGCAGGGGGCACAATAGAAGTACATCTAGCTGGCGTACTGGTGACAGGCGGGTGACCAGAGTTACACAACAGGCTGCTGGCGTTAGCGAGAGTCACATTCACAAGGTTCTGTTTATTTTCCACCATCATCTTTATGGCTTTGGCATCTTCTTCAACCCAGGTCATAAAGTTGGTTCCTTGTACCAACACTGTGCCTGTGTTATAGAAGAAGACAGTGACGTGAAAATCACCGTCGTTTGACAGATTGCCGTATGTGACCAGTTGGTTACCATCACTGTTGGGCCGCCACTTAGGTCTATGCTGGTGTACACCACGCTCGTGTAGATCCATGTAGTAATTAATCTAGTAATATATATAGTATATATATCTATATACTATATATCATTACTATATATATCTAGTAATGAATATTAGGCATAGGGCAGAGGGTGATGAATCAACGTGATACGAAAATGTATCAACACAAAGTATCACCTAATTATTATTATTTTAATGGTATGTATTTAAATGGTATGTATATATGTACATGTATTTACAATGTACACACATATATACACATACACATTTACGAGAGCGGTGACAGTGCGCACTGCACAGTCATAAGGTAGCCTGTAGGCCAACCTCGCCATGTCCCACCAAGGACGAAACGCTCACTAGTATAGCGAGCCAACACTGTGTGAATCCCACACCCCCACCTGGACATTGGAAACCATAAAGCTACTTGTCCACGTGTTAAAAAATATATATAAATAAATGAACCAATAAAATAAAATTTATCGAAACTCAATAATTAAGGGAACATAGGGCCTATGTAACAATTTGGTGTTGGACATATTGAGTCGTATTTAATAATGAGAAAGAGTTGATATATGCTGTGAATCCTTTCTGACTGTGATTTTTAATTTTGTCTGTTATCATAATACTTGTTTCATTTAGAATATCAAGTATGCAAAAACGCATACACTTCCAAGTAAATACATAACAGACATTTACATACCATAGCATTTAAAGTAGGCCTACATAAGAGAGACAATGCTTCATGCTTAGCCCGCTGTCCCACAAATCTCAATCGTTCATATCAGATACCCACAAGTTAGATATCTGCTCAGCATACCAACACACTAGGCCTATATGCACCAGTGACCACTCATACTACACCAGCCTCCTCTACAATATCTATATTCCCATACGACTACAACTATGCACCAAATTATGACCAAATGATGGACATTTCATGATCATGACCATTGCTCAGGCACACATAATCCCTGCGAAACTGATATCATCAATATCCCTACCGAACACAAGATAATTCCAGTATCAGGACGGTTTGCCACAGGGACGTTTCGCCACAGGACATTTCACCACAATTTTTATTGGTTCGCCACAGCTTTGAATGGTTCACCACACAAACTACTGGCCAATTTTTTTTGGAAATTTTAACATCACATTCCTAGCAGCATGGGGATGTGCAAGTGTTTTTTAAAGATGCTACAAAAATTTAAAATAGCCGCCAGAGGTCAACTCCAATTTTTTTGTGGAAGCAAAAACTCTGAAACTTGTCATTAATTATTCAAATTTTATTATCACGTTCTCCACGATATGGAGATGTGCAGGTGATTTTACTGAAATTTAAGATGGCCACCACAAGTCGACTTTTCAAATATTTGTGACCGCAAAAACTCCAACCTAATTTATGGTGGGATGATATAATACTTCAGGCCTCTTGTTGAATTGTAGGTACAGTCAGTTTTGCTCAACTTCTTATAGGAAACAGGTCAACAATAACCTTACCAATCGGTCCTACTGTTCAGCGCACAGTACTCAAACTGCTCTAGTTCGAGTCAGCAGTAATATTTCACCTGCACTTGACCGATGCGAAGGTGTTTTTCTCATGTTGCTTGACCTCTTTGCAGCCATTGACACCATTGATCGTGAACTCATACTGACAGACTATCACCTATTGGTGTTGAAGAAACTGCACTGAAGTGGTTTTCTTCATATTTACAGGATTGCCACCAATATCCGTAAGTATTAGTGATTCTACATTGAAATATACTACTCTCAGATTTGGAGTGCCTCAAGGATCTGTTCTTGGGCCGTTCCTGTTTACTCAATATACTGTGGTTATTGGGAAAATATGAAGACGTCATGAAGTTGGATATCAACTCTACGCTGATGATGCCCAAGTTCATATTATTTTTAAAGAGGATAGTATCATCAATCAGCAAACTGCATTAGCCAGGATTCAGGCTTGCATCAAAGAAATACGTATATATATATGATCCTGCACAAACTTATGATGAATCATAGCATAGTCATCTAGTAGCTAGTGCTGTTAAAGTGTCCATTGACACTAATACTATCGGTGATTCAAGTGTTTTACCTTCAGGATCTGCCCGTAACATCGGCGTCATATTCGACAAGACATTGTGTTTGAATGACCATATCACTAAAGTCTGCCAGACTTGCCAATACTTGTTAATGATCACCCGCCGCATAAGGCGTTGTCTCAGCCTTACTGCCACACAACTCCTTGTTCAGGCGCTTGTACTGTCGAGATTAGACTATTGCAATGTTATCTATGTAGGTCTACCTCAGCAACAACTTGGACGACTACAACGTATACAGAATGCTGCTGCACGACTGCATCACCTGTACACCACGGCAGGAACACCTATTGCCTGTTCTGATGCAGCTGCATTGGTTATTAGTACCACAGCGGATTATTTTTAAAATACTAACACTAACATTCCTGGCCATTCACGACAAAGCTCCCACAAACATATATAATTATGCGAACTTGTCGAGCAGCACACCTTGTGACGTGTACTACGGTCGATGAGCAATGCAATTATGCTGAAGCAGCCACGTTCCACAACGGCAACCGGCCATCGAGCCTTTGTTACTGCTGCACCAAGGCTGTTGAACTGTTTGCATGCAGATATCAGATGACGTATCACCACTATTTCGTCATCCAAGAAACATCTTAAAACATACTTGTTTAAAGGAGGAAATAAACAGCTTCAATAATATTTTTAAACAGCAAGGAACATGCGTTTATGAATCAATTGAGTTTAGACTCAATATAAATATTAGTAATACATGTAGTAGTAGTAAATAGTAATAGTAAATAGTATGATATTTCAAGAAGTGATCATGATTGCGTCTAGTGAATCCGGCTGCCTATATACTCCACAGGTGGAATGTTTATTCAGATAAACATATTGAAGTGTATGGTATTGGTGTGCATGATGTTGTTCTTGAGTATATAAAACACAAATAAAACACAAAATATCAATCAATAAATCATGGGAATGAGTCAGTTAGACTAGCAGGCAGAACTAATTCATGAAACGAATTTAGTCACTTCCTCATTTATTACACCAAAAACTTCCTTGTAGAGGTATACAGTAGGCCTTACACATACAGTATAGTGTAATCAAGAATATGCAAATGTTTTTTTCTTTGCATATATATCCCGTAGGTTTTCCGCACAGTAGTTTCACCACAAGTATATTCAAGATAACTTCGGTAGGTTCACCACAGTATCAGTATAGTCATTAGTCCCCACAGCTATAAAGGCTCACCGCATGGCTATAGCCACAATAAGTGTGTCCACCATACCTGTATACAACGTAGGTATAGAAACGGGTTTTAACGTCATATCAGTAAAAAATGTTTGAATTACGGTTTATCAGGAACATTCTGGTCTATTGTAAACATTTATTTTTTTATTTTAAACTTATGCCTGCATGTGAACAAAATTCATAATATATTTGTAAGTCAGCGATCATAGTTTGCTGTTTGCAGATATCAGACATGCACAGTGACTACATCTGATAACTGACTCTTTGTTACCTGTCCTGAAATATTTTATAGTGTTCTCATCATCATTGATCACTATCATCTTCTCATCACATAAGGTATTATAAATTAGATGTTATATTAGCATGAAAAGAATAAGAATATCCACATTCCACAATTAAAGGAGTAGTCTTTTTAACTGTGTGAAACGAATTTAGTCACTTCCTCATTTATTACACCAAAAACTTCCTTGTAGAGGCATACAGTAGGCCTTACACATACAGTATAGTGTAATCAAGAATATGCAAATGTTTTTTTCTTTGCATATATATCCCGTAGGTTTTCCGCACAGTAGTTTCACCACAGGTATATTCAAGATAACTTCGGTAGGTTCACCACAGTATCAGTATAGTCATTAGTCCCCACAGCTATAAAGGCTCACCGCATGGCTATAGCCACAATAAGTGTGTCCACCATACCTGTATACAACGTAGGTATAGAAACGGGTTTTAACGTCATATCAGTAAAAAATGTTTGAATTACGGTTTATCAGGAACATTCTGGTCTAACGTTATTGTAAACATTTATTTTTTTATTTTAAACTTATGCCTGCATGTGAACAAAATTCATAATATATTTGTAAGTCAGCGATCATAGTTTGCTGCTTGCAGATATCAGACATGCACAGTGACTACATCTGATAACTGACTCTTTGTTACCTGTCCTGAAATATTTTATAGTGTTCTCATCATCATTGATCACTATCATCTTCTCATCACATAAGGTATTATAAATTAGATGTTATATTAGCATGAAAAGAATAAGAATATCCACATTCCACAATTAAAGGAGTAGTCTTTTTAACTGTGTACGGAAAGCGGGACACATCTGTACCCGGAAAGCACCACCCAGATTACAGTACAAAGAAAGAGGTAACTGGGATACAACCAATACCAGAAACATACATAAAATGGTAAATAGCTTTAAAAGCATATTGTCAACGCAGTAACGATAGGGCTATATGTGTAAAGTAACATCACGGAAATCCTGGATAGGCAAATCAGATAGGCAAATAATTAGCTTAGATATTCCGATGTCGAACGTAACCGGGCTAATCCATCAGAGTATACAGAAACAAATGTGTGTATTGGATGAATATTGGCAACTGTAGAGCGTTTACGTTGATTTGCAAAATTAAATATGAAAATTAGTTGATTTTTTAACTCAACGAGGTTAATCCATATCAGTGTTTAGAAATAAATTGTTGGGGATCAGATAAATTTTGGTAACTGCAGAGCGTTCACTTTGATTTGTATGGAAGAGCCGGGGTAGACCTCTTAGATATGCAAATTGGACAATCTACGAATCCGGTAAGCCATACAGACAGACAGATATTTTATTGACAGAAAGAAAGTCAATCCAGACTTATTTGTCATAGAAATAGAGATATGTACATGTATATACAACATTGTTAATTTGTTAAAATTATATGACAATATACATAGTATGACATACATAACTAAAATCATGTTAACTGGCATTGCCATAAGAAACACGGGGTATATACTTAAAATAAGATTGAAAGGCATTGCCAGGGTAACATAAGGTCTATCATTTTGTTTCCCGCACCAAAACCAGAGATAAAATAGCTACTATGTATGACATGCTAATTATATATATAGTAGCAAAAAAGACACTCTGGAAAGCGTAGAAACCTGGAATATATACAAGTGCATAATTATGCTACAGTAATTTGAGAAGGTATTAGGACAATGTTAAAAATTACACGATATTTTTAAAAATCAAAAAATATATCATGCAAGTACAATCAATGTGACAATCTGCGACACAGGTAGCTCCGAGCCATGTGACCATGCAAGCACAGTCGCTATGAACTCGGCGATTCCCTGATATAGACTAGTGATGCAAATTTAACAACGTAATAACAGTAATACCACCGAAACACAATATATACATACTGATAAAAGTCGGACATGGTGGTTCGTCGACTGCCAACAAAGTATAGCATAAGAACCATCCATATTATCGAGTGTTGGAGACTTAGTGATGTAATAAGAATAAAAATTACGGATAATAATTATGCGTGCCATTCACGCAGGACATGGCACTCACACAATAGCAATAAAGTTTGTTTCATTAACTAGTGATTTATTATCTTTATGGCCCTCGCACAAAAACATTACAGCTTATTTTAATTCACTATATTGTTTAGTTCATATCATTTCACTCACGACCTAGTTAGTACCACATACTTAGGAGTTACAATCAAAGAAAAACATTCCCGACCTCATAGAGAAAATCAGTTGACTTAGCAACTCTGAAATCCTCCATAAGGCCCCACCTCGTCTGATAACAAAGGCGACGGAAACGTCCCTAACCGGCCCTAAGAAGCCAAATAATAAGATCCGAGAGCAACAGCTTTCCTGATATGTGGTAATACCCAAGTCAGATCATGAAGGCATGATAATATGGATAATATAGCGACAGGTGACTTGTGATTGTTCTACATAAAAATGTAGCGTTAAAACGATAATAATGACACATAATCATGATCATGATGATAATAATTAATCATGCTAGTCACGACACACATACAAAATATTTCAGCTTGAAGATGAATTTACATTTATCATACTCAATATTTTTAACCCTTAATTTGTTTAAAACAACCATAGATAAATTTTGCTAGCGACTTCACCACTGTTATGTCTCTAGATGTCATAAATCGTAGAAAAATATCATTTGTTGGTTGCATATTGATAATTCCAGCTATAGCATTAAGCAAGATTTCGCGTTCATTGTTCATGGCATTACAGTGGAGAAGAAGGTGTATTTCGTCGTCAATTTCGTTTGATTCACACCTTGTGCATATTCGTTGGTTTATTGGAGTTATTTGATTATTGAATCGTCCTCTCTCTATTTTTAAATCATGTGAGCTCATTCTATATCTCGCCATTGCTGTTATGAGGTGGTTCCCCTTTATGTTAAGGATGTATGGTTCCACACACAATTTTTTTTTCACTAATGAATATGTGCGCAGCTTACTTGAACTCTCAATATCTTGTCTCCACCGCTGTGTAAATATTCTAACAATTGAATATTTAAAGGAAAGCATGAATTTATTTGTATTGCCAATGTGCTGCGTCTCCCAAGCTTGGTCTAGCCCGGTTAGTTCAAAGACAGACCGAATACGCGAGCACCAGTTTGTGAATCCAGTGCCATCTAGCTCTAGTAGCATATTGTAGGCATTTCTGACAGGGTGGTTCTGAGATAGGTCTAGAATTCTACACCAATATTTTACAGCTTTAATATGTTGCCTGATAATCAATGGAAACCGTCCTGTGTCACCATAAATTGCAGGAGTGGGTGTTTGCTTTCTAACACCCAGCGTTGATTTAATAAATTTTAGATGTATTTTTTCCAAATCGTTAACACTATCACCGGTATACCATATATCACTTGCATACTCTAATATGGGCAGTATTTGACAATCAAAAACCTTGAATGCAATAACAGGTGACAATTTACCGACTACGGGACGAGATTGCTTTACCAGCTTGGGAAGCGAGATGGAGAAACGTTTCTTTCAATACATTCTTAGGATATTTAGTGCTATATACAACCCCAAGGTATGTATATTTTTCATTTTTTTCTATTATGTCATCACCATAGTAGAAGCTGTCACATTCTGACGTATGACGTTTGTTAAATATGAGAACTTTTGTTTTAGGGATGCTGACTATTATATGCCACAGAGAAGCATACTTATACAGGGCAGTTAATTGCTTTTGCAATCCATTTGCAGAATCTAAAAAAGGACAAGGTCGTCTGCAAATAACAAGTATACAATTAATAAAGTGTCTACGGGGATACCCTCACCTTGATCAAATGATTTGGATATATCCTGCAGAAATTCTGTAAATAATTTGGGGCTGAGCATACCACCTTGCAGGACACCAAATTCGCTTTTTAATATCTCGCTGATGGATGAATCCCATTTTACACGGCACTCAGCTTTAGAGAACATACTCTTTATTACATTTAAAAAATTGCCGTCTATTCCTCTGCTCAGTAATTTATAGTACAGTGCTGATCTGTCAATATAGTCAAATGCTTTTGTAAAATCAACAAAACATGTATACAGGGGCTTTGAAAGACACCTTTGCTTATCTATAATGGCACATAGTATAAATATATTATCAGTCGTCCGGGAGTTACTTCTAAAACCGGCTTGAAAGGGATCATTATCATAGCATACATCATTTTTAAAAGACAGTCTGTTATTAAGTACAGATTCAAATAATTTCCCAATGCATGGCATTACTGTAACTTTCCTGTAGTTATCGGGTACGTTATGGGCAGCTTTTTTGTGAACAGGATGAATTATACCAGTGGCCCAACTTGATGGATATTCTCCATTGGCTATAATGGTATTAAACAGTAAAACTAGTGCTGGTAAGAGTTCATTACTACCATGCTTGTAAAATTACGCAGGAATACCATCTATGCCTGCCGCTTTTTTGCATTTTAACTTTCTAATTGCTTTTTGAATTTCGTCTATAGTTATGGGGCTGTTTAAGAACTGTAACAAATCGGATTGTCCATTTTCTACTTTCTCATTAATATCATTTGGGGATGATTTAACTAGCTTCATTATATTATTCATGTGATCGTAGTCAAAATAGTGAACATGAGGAGGGTAGACTTGTTATTCAAAATATTTCACAAATTGTGACAGGGTAGAACCTTTGGTTGAATTTCTAGGTTTTAAAGATTTCCAAAATTTCCAGTAGGAATTTGGATCTTCTGTCCTCATATTTTCAAGCTGCCTAAGTTTGACTTCTTGGTAATGTCTTTTCTTTTTCTGGATCAATTGTTTATATTGGCGTAACACCATAAGTGTTCAGAAAAAAAGTTTTTTTAACTTGATTCTGAATCAAAATATCGTAAAGATGAAGCAAAAATAAGTTGTCATTTTTTTCTAGGTCGGAAAATGCTTAGAATAGGTCATGAGCTAAGATGGCCGCCAGCGTATTTAAAAATACAGAGTTTTCGTAAAATGAAAGCTCTTTTTATCGGACACAAAATAGATTATTAATCTTAGGCGAATCCCAAGCTATGTAATTCGTGGTTTGTTTGGATCTCGATTTGTTTGTAACAGTCTCTTTTAGCAATGAAATCTTGAGAGGGTTCAAACCAAAAATTAATCCGAAAGAAATATAAATTTATAGGCTATAGCAGATTCTATGTCTATCAAGAAAATCTTGTATTGTAAATACGTTTCAATAGTTTTTTTTATATGATAGATATAGTTTTGCATTGTTTTTGAATATGTTCAACCATGTGTCAGTGGTTTTTTAGATCATGACTTCGATTGACATCGCCGACATCGATCCGGTCGCAGTCACGTGGTTAAGTCCACTTCAAATTCTTATATTATCGCTCACGCTGAATTCGTGTTTTTATTAACTATTATTAATAGTATTATCCGTACGCGCTGTTAATCAAATGTCAAAGTTACTTGAGTCTAGATATAGTCTAGACTCGGCTCTAATTGTTACTCTAACTGTTAGTAGACTCAGACTATACTATAGTATAGACTATGGCCATAGGCTCCTGGCCTAGCCGCCCTAGGCTAGGGCTAGGACTAGACTTTGGTCTAATTCATTTTAAATCTAATAGTCTAATTCTAGACATTGCACATTACAAAATTGTAGCTGTCTACAAAAACGTATATAGGCCTAGTCTAATCGCATTTCATTTCATTTCATGAAATCAAAAAATTTGCGCTGCTTAACCTCATTTTCATGGAATAAAAATTAAAACATATGATGTAGACTAGTCTACCATAAGACTGGTTGAATCGTCATTATTAGTGTAATAGTCGGCAGCACTTCCAGTCACTAGTGACATATTTTTGGAGTGACAAATTCATAATACAAAATTCATCTGGATTAAATTTGGTTTGGACTGTTCTTTCATGATTTTAATAAAATGTAGTCTAAAAAATATACAATCTTAGAAATTTAAGCTCTAGTGTTAACTTTAAATTAAGTTAAAAGCACAATGGCCATATAATTTTGATTTAATTTAAATCAATGAGAGTGGTGATAGTTCACCAGTTTTAAATTTGATTTAAAATAGCAAGATTTGATGAACTTTTTGAGG
Organism: Flabesymbios commensalis; assembly: GCA_964017125.1. Classification (NCBI taxonomy): domain Eukaryota; kingdom Metazoa; phylum Annelida; class Polychaeta; order Terebellida; family Flabelligeridae; genus Flabesymbios; species Flabesymbios commensalis. The sequence goes on along the minus strand of OZ024913.1, from coordinate 45,366,380 downwards.
CGATAACCAATTGCACATTAAAAATTTGTAGCTGTCTATACTTTATTTTTATATGACTATAAAGATCTATAAATAACATTTATGTTACAAATATTTTTAATAGTTTGTGTATATATTTGATAACAGCTTTGCGTGGTTGTTATTGATTCTGTCTGACCAATTATTTGGATTATGACCCTTATCTTTGTCTCATTGACATTGTTGGCTTTCCATGTGGTCTAGTCAGTCTCTAAACCTTACATTATCGTTCACTCATTCTTTGTTTCAATCGTGAATTTCCGTTGTTATTAAATTATCAAATTTAACAAATTGAGCATAAAACAAGAATTCTCATAATGCAGAGTAACACTGATCGGTTTCTCATTTATCAAACATTTGCGGAATGACATAATGAAAAAATCATTTGCATTTTTGCATCCAAATTTGGGTTTGGATGATGCTTCCATAACTTTTAATATGTCAAGGGGGATGGAAAATAGTTTCATCTTTGTTATATAAAAATTTTGGTTTCATTCAGGTGAAAAAGTACTATGTTAACTTGTTGTGATTCGCTGAGAAAAAATTTGAGATGGCGTTCACTTTAGACAATATTAATTTTATAAATCAACGATAATTGTGTCAGAGAATTTGTTTAACAAAGATTGATTAACTTTTGAGGCGATAACCACTTTAGCTGCTTTTATGCTAGTTTGTGGTTGACTCACTGATTCCTTTCAGGAACTGTTTTTCCTGTGGGCCATTCTTTGGCATTGCCACTGCGGCCTTATGGGGTTTCAGATAGGTCTTGTTGTCAGGAACATATGTTTTTGGCCTTTTTCCTCGTTGGGAGTTTCATCTTTGTTACTTAAATTTTTTGGGTACATTTTATTGTGTGATTTGCAGGGTCAACTTTATAAATTATCTTGAGAAGAAGATTGATTCTTGTTGTGATTCGCTGAGTAAACATTTGAGATGGTGCTCACTTTAATGCAATAGACAATATTAATTTTATAAATCAATGATAATTGTCTCAGAGAATTTGTTTAACAAAGATTGATTAACTCTGGAGGCGATAACCACTTTGGCTGCTTTTATGCATTTATGCCAATTTGTGGTTGACTCACTGATTCCTTTCAGGAACTGTTTTTCCTGTGGGCCATTCTTTGGCATTGCCACTGCGGCCTTATGGGGTTTCAGATAGGTCTTGTTGTCAGGAACGTATGTTTTTGGCCTTTTTCCTCATTTTTTGGAGTTTCATCTTTGTTACTTAAATTTTTTGGGTACATTTTATCTTGTGATTTGTAGGGCAAAAATTTACAAATAATATAAATAAATAAGAGGAGCAATTGTTGTTTCTAGGATTTGATTTAGCAAGAATTGATAAACTCTGGAGGCGATAATCACATTGGCTGATGCCAATTTGTGGTGGACCCACTGATTCCTGTCTGGATTTGTTTCCTGTGGGCTATTTTCTGGCCTCGCCAGTACAGCTTTCGGTTTCAGATAGGTCTTTGTCAAAACTATGTTTTCGGCACCTTTCCTCTTTGATTGGAGTTTTCTTTTTTTTTGTTACTTTTGGTCAATGAAGCATACATACCAGCCACTCTTAATCTCAAATTAAAATATACAATATTAGTGCTCATAAGGATATTTAAAAATAATTCATGTTAGGAAGTTAAGATTTAACGTTCTCATTAGTAATAATTTAAATTAATGAGAAGAGATATAGTTGATAATCTCTTGATTTCATTTTATATAATTAATGCAATTATGCCAATTTGTGATGACTCTGGAATAATCCCAGGGGCTGGTTTTCCTGTAGGCCATTCTCTGGCTTTGCCAAAGTGACCTTAGGTTTCAAGTGGATCCTACGAAATTATGTTTTGGGTCACCTTTTTCTTTCTAAGTTTTCTTCTTTGTTGTTTGTTTTGTAAAGCTTAGTGATCCAGCTACTTTGAAATTAAATAATAATAACAAAAAAAAAAAAAAAAAAAAATTTGTAAATTAAAATAATTTGGAAGAGTATCCAAGTGTAGGAGTGTAAGGTAAAAGCAATACAATTATTCAATTAAACTACTGCAAGAACATATTATTAGTCAATAAATACAAGGTCAGTTACAACAAGACTTGGCCAGTTGTCACAGGCCGCAGTAATTATTGCATGCCTTATACGCCAACTACATGATGCTCTCTGTCTAGCTTGATTAATCTAGCATCAGGACTTGCGCCAGCTGCTGAAATCAGTGCTAGTAATGATAGACAGGATGCATCCGGACTTGCGCCAGATGCAATGAACTTCATGAAGAACCAAACATATGATTATTCATTTGTTAGTTCGGCAGGACTTGCGCCAGCTGTTCTAACTATAGCAAACATGATGGGGAGTGATTTGCCAACTGGATTTGCGCCGGCTGCTGAAATCAGTGCTAGCAAGGATGGGCAGGATGCATCCGGACTTGCGCCCGATGCAATAAACTTTGTGAAGAACCAAACATATGATTTTTCATTTGTTAGTTCGGCAGGACTTGCGCCAGCTGTTCTAACAATGGAAAACATGATGGGGAGCGATTTGCCAACCCGATTTCGGCCAGTCGGTTTTTGATACAATATCCACAAGCTCATTCTTACAGGTGGAATTAGTTTATTCTAGCATCAGGATTTGCACCAGCTGCTGAAATCAGTGCTAGCAAGTATGGGCAGGATGCATCCGGACTTGCGCCAGATGCAATAAACTTTGTGAAGAACCAAACATATGATTTTCCATTTGTTAGTTCGGCAGGACTTGCGCCAGCTGTTCTAACAATGGAAAACATGATGGGGAGTGATTTGCCATCCCGATTTCGGCCAGTCGGTTTTTGATATAATATCCACAAGCTCATTCTTACAGGTGGAATTACTTTAAATGTGAATGATTTATGTCCTTTTTCTTCTCCCGTAGAAGAGAAGAAAAAGCTAAAATTTTACTTTTTCGTCAATAACTGCGTGAGTAAGAAATTATTATTATTATTATTTTTTTATAGTTTTTTTTTAGAATTCTTTAGATCTTGCTTTTGAATGTATATGTAAACACCATTTTTAGTGAATACAGCAATACTCAAGATGTGGACCATTTCCTCATGTTCCTAATTTGCTTCAAATCCTTCTAAATCTATGTTTTGTGGTCTTCTTATGTTTTCAAAGTGTGTCTGCAATACCTAGGTCAGCTCAAAATGAGGTCTGTATACTTCTGTTGTCAGATTTTACACTTACAGAAAATAAAATTCCACTGACATATAAATCCAGCCAGTCAAAACACTACTCAGACTTGCTTCAGGAATTATAAATACAATAGATGTTATGATAATGTGTCCCTTATTATCTACATTTGGAAATTTTAATTATTTGGTTATCTATTCATTACATGTAAATTTCAAGTTTCACTTCTGTAGACATCCTAATTTCAATTTAAAAACTAAATTTCAGACTATATAGCACTTCACTATCTAGAACTAGTGTTGTTTCTGATGCCGCAAGTAATGGTGGATTAGACAGATGAGAGGTTGGAATTCATATGTGCTCTTACGATGCATTCGTAAGTTTGTGTTGTGGGGGTCAGACACTTTGTGTCTGTGTGCCGTTTTCATACCCTCCTCAACAACAGATAATCTTGTTTAATAATGTTATTGATAGATTTTGTCAATATTATGTAATTTGTATGTAATGATACAAGAGTCAATGTTCATTAATATATTAATGTGAACAATTTGTAGATTGTTATTGATAGGTTTGGTTTTGTGTGAACAATTACTAGATTGTTATTGATAGTTTGGTTGATATTATCTAATTTGTTTGTAATGATACAAGAGTCAAAGTTCACATTTAAATAGTAGATTAGATCAATCAGAGACATGTATAAATATTCATAGTAGATTAGATCAATCAGAGACATGTATAAATAGTCCTAGTAGATTTGATCAATTTGAGACATGTATAAATATTCATAGTAGATTAGATCAATTAGAGACATGTATAAATATTCACTGGTTAATCCTGTTAACTGACTGTCAAGTAAATTTATACCTATTTTGGTCTTAGGGCTTCACTCTGTTACAACCACGTTTACATTAACAACATTTGAAGTGAAGCCCTTTTTATTTGTAGTCATTTAATTTGATGTTTATTTTTAATAAACAAATTTTCCCCATTTTATGTGTCTGTTTTTTGTACGATAAATACAGAGTTTTCGTAAAATGAAAGCTCTTTTTATCGGACACAAAATAGATTAATAATCTTAGGCGAATCCCAAGCTATGTAATTCGTGGTTTGTTTGGATCTCGATTTGTTTGTAACAGTCTCTTTTAGCAATGAAATCTTGAGAGGGTTCAAACCAAAAATTAATCCGAAAGAAATATAAATTTATATAGCAGATTCTATGTCTATCAAGAAAATCCCACCTCCTCCCGCTTCCATCCGCTGCAAGTTTTTTGTTCATTTTTCTTCTGACCGTTTTCATACCCTCCTCAACAACAGATAATCTTGTTTAATAATGTTATTGATAGATTTTGTCAATATTATGTAATTTGTATGTAATGATACAAGAGTCAATGTTCATTAATATATTAATGTGAACAATTTGTAGATTGTTATTGATAGGTTTGGTTTTGTGTGAACAATTACTAGATTGTTATTGATAGTTTGGTTGATATTATCTAATTTGTTTGTAATGATACAAGAGTCAAAGTTCACATTTAAATAGTAGATTAGATCAATCAGAGACATGTATAAATATTCATAGTAGATTAGATCAATCAGAGACATGTATAAATAGTCCTAGTAGATTTGATCAATTTGAGACATGTATAAATATTCATAGTAGATTAGATCAATTAGAGACATGTATAAATATTCACTGGTTAATCCTGTTAACTGACTGTCAAGTAAATTTATACCTATTTTGGTCTTAGGGCTTCACTCTGTTACAACCACGTTTACATTAACAACATTTGAAGTGAAGCCCTTTTTATTTGTAGTCATTTAATTTGATGTTTATTTTTAATAAACAAATTTTCCCCATTTTATGTGTCTGTTTTTTGTACGATAAATAAACTTATTACGCATAATTTTGCAACTATATATATATATATACAATAGGGACATGTCAGACATGCAGTCCGGAAGGGCAATAGCCTTTTAACAAATACCTTGCGCACCAGCTCTGCCTTGCACGAAATACATGACGATCTATACTAAACTGACTATTTGATACTTTGAGTCCTGCATCGAGTCGGAATTGAGATATTGTAACATTAATAAATCACCAGATATTTTAATATTGGCGAATTTACTCTGTTGTGTCAATAGTTCTAGCTACTTCTCAAAACACTCTTTTTAGCGAAGAAACATTAACGTTTTTATCAAACCGCCAGAGCCGGGGTAGATATGCAGATTTCGAACCTAACCAGGGTAATCACAAACAAAAATGTGTAGATCGAATGAATATTGGCGACTGTAGAGCGTTCACGTCGATTGTTAAATTTAAGTATGCAAATTAGCCGATTTTTGAACTCAACCAGGGTGATCAATCAGTGTTTAGAAAGAAATTTGTGAAGATCGGATGGATATTGGCAACTGCAGAGCGTTTTCTTCGATTTGTAAGAAAGAGCCAGGGCATACTTCTTAGATATGCAAATTAGACAACTTTTAGTTTTAAACCCGTTTTGATGACAGCTAGGGCTCCAAAACGTAACTGGATATGTATAGTTGGTCAATTAGTCAGCTTCTTTGATCTCAAGATAAGCATTATGGCGCTATCCAACAATGTAATTTAGGTCTAAATAATCAGAATCCTGTAATTTGAGAAATTTGAAAATGCTTATTCAGATTTACAGTATAGGTCCACATTTGTTTACACATGCTGTGATAGAATTATATCAAGTAGTAGCGGTAATATAAAATTACACATAAATAGAAATGATCCATGAACATATACTTTTAATAGATTTATTTTTTGCAAGAAATAAATCACCCCCCCCCCCCCAAAAAAAAACCCCCACATTTTTGTTTATATCAGGGGCGGATCCGGGGAAAAATTCAGTTGAATTTTCATCCACGTGAAGTTGTGGGTCGCGGTAGGTGCAAGTGGGTGAGAAAATACTCACATTTGCATGTTTTATTTGTGACTCAATATTTAGCAAATCTTATGTTTGAACACACATTTCGTGAATCCGAATAACAATGATTTAATCGGATAATAAAACGGATTTAAAACGGGTGAAAAACGACTATGATCATGCTTAGCAGGTTGAGTATTAATGTGACGATAGATCTACAGGTAAAAGCAAGAAATACATCACATAAACAGATAAAAAAGACTTGCGGTCAGGTGCAGAAACCACAGATTTATATTATTTCATTAAATTGTAAATAGAAAATGTAACGACAATTCAACGGCTATTTCACTTAATCGTAACCAATGTGAATATAACCTCCGCAGTGCAGACAACGCGACGCTTAGTACACCACTATCGACGCGTCTCTGGAGCAAAAAAATTTTTTTGTTGCATCTATAATACGGCACTGGAATTCCCTGAGCGAACCCATCCGCAGCGCACAAAACTTGTCTCACTGTGGGATTAGCGTCTTGCCCCGCTTTGACTAGCTTTGCCGCCAATGATCGTGCATCACTTAAACTACTGGCACCAAGCTAGACGGACGTTCAGTCTAGTACGCAGAGCCCAAGCCACATGGCGTAAGGTCGTCGCGTTCTATTTGGTTCTGTGCACAGCATTATGTCTAGACTAATAATGAAGAGAGAATAAAGGAAAGAAGAGTCAAGGAAGTTATTTACTTACCGTCGACAAAACAGTAAATTGAATGATAATAATCGGAAATTGTTGAGGGCAGTTTGCCGGCGTGGCAACTGATCATTTCCCCAGATGGACATTGGAATCCCCTCGCTTAACATACGATATCACTTTGAAATATTGTTAAACAACAGTACTGAAAGCTCGTCACTCTTTTTATCTGAATTATATAAATATATGCGTGGGAAACAGTGGAATCAATCATTCCCGCTTAAGATTGGTACTAAGTGTGTTAAACTTTCGTCGTTTTAAATGTAACCTAATTAATGACATGTCCGTCTTGTTCACATCCCAAGGAGGACTCTTAACTATTTTATATTTGTTTGTCCAGCCTATGAAACTGTTAGGGGGCTTATCAGATTTACTTCCTACAAATTCGTATGGCACAGTTGAATTGAATTTAGATACAATATTGTATGTTTTCAACTGATATGAAAAATACATTCATGAGAGTGGGAGACTTGGGTAGCTAAAACTATGCTGATTAAACGCATCTTCTTAAAATAATTTTGCATTAATTACACTGTATATTTGTTTCTTGTACAGAGTTACCGTTAATATTATTGTTTCGTTTTACTTTTACTCAGTGTAACACTCAATCATGGTAATAGTCAAATTATTTTGAACGATTTAACAGATACCGGTAGATATTAAAGCTATGTATTCATCCCGCTGTGTACTTACGTGTAATTTTCTAATACTTTTCAATATACATATATGTATATAATAATGTTAAGTAAAACATGGGTTAACCATTAAATTATTGAAAATTGTTTCAACACCTACATATTATAAAAAAAGATTAAATAGCCTGCATGACTTGTTTCATGCAAGCCCTCCTTTAAAAACAACAGACGTTTCTAGATGACTGTGTCTCTATTGAGAAAGAAGTGATTGATGGAGTCTAATATTCAGCTCGATCATCACTGCATCAGGGTTAATCGAAGTCCAGAAAATATTCACATTATTGTACATGTTGAATAAAATATATAGATGTAGAATTTATTTTTTGTGACAACCACTATCACCGTCAACGTTTTTATATAGCTTTAGATGTAATATATGATTCAAATTGTCAGATATCAAGCATAATAAAAAAATTCGGAGTTGACCTCTGGCCGCCATCTTGAATTTTAGTAGCATCTTGAAAAAAACACTTGCACATCACCATGTCACTAGGAATGTCATAATAAAATTAGAAAAAAATTGACCAAACTAATTTTTCGAGTTACTGGCGTGACTAAATTGCCCTTCCCCTACGGGCGGGGGATAAAAAGTGACACTTTTTGACAAATATATATTTTATTAGTGTTGATCATATTACAATGAGAAATGCAAAGCAATGCGGAAATGAGATTTTTGTCATTTACAAAAGTGTATATGTCTATAATCTGAGTATAGCTGTACACATAATTATAGCCAGACGAGCGCGTATTCATCAGTGAAAAAAATAATTAAAAACAGTAAGAAATAAGCATAAATTATTATAAATCTGTTGTGATATGGAAGTGGTGGCAAAAAAAAGAATGATATTTCTACATTTGGCATCTATAGTATGCTCGTTGTATTAACCACTACAATAGTATATGTCGTCCTCTCCTCTCGGCTTGCTAGTGTGTCACTCCTTAAAAGAGTCAATTAAATCCCTTCTAACACAAAATAGACATCATAATTGTATGTTGACTATAATAACATTTGATTTATTTATGTTTTCAATTAATGTCAGTTACATTAATACCCTACACATTAATATTTAAAGTAAATAAAATCGTGTATTAAACTTATACAACAACAATAATTCTCAGTCGCTTAAGTTGGGCAATCACGTCTGCGATGCACATCTTAAGGAGACACTTAAGTTTAATAAAGACAAAAAATGCATACTCTTTCTACTGTTACTGTAGACTAAAACTAGCAGTTTGACACTAGAATAGAAGCAAGATTCATTTGAAAGCAACTATAAGAATAAATTAATATATCATATCACTTTTTGAGTAATTAATGACCACAACACTAGTCAATAATATAGTCAAGTAGCAATCTGGGATAATTTGTATAATGTATGTATAATTTGATGTAAGTGATGCGGTGTCATGGTTGATTTAATAACATAATACTGAGAAATAAAATATGCTACCTTTGTGGAAAGAAAATGTATATATATATACTAAATACCATTTATCTTTTTTGGAAAACACTATATTGTAATAGTAATTTTCTGCATGAATTAATTTAACAAACTGTCTGACGGGACAAACGAAAAAGGGGGCATGCTCTGCCATCCACATGTTTTACCTGGAGCAATTCAAGTTAATTATTGTGATACATCTACGCGGAGGGTTTTGATACACTCTGAACTGGCGAAGAAAATAATGAAATATAATTCTTACTTTGTGTTCAAGTGTAGACCAGTGTATTAATCTGGAATGATTGTCGAGATTATTTCTTGGTCAGCTCAGGCTTATAGAATTGTTTGTAAATCCAAAACTCTGATTTGGTTATACTTACCCCACCACCGCCGATTCAAACAAAATTGAAATTTACTCCATGTAGTGAAGGAATATAAAACGTAAGTAGAAGTTTGCATTTTCAAAATTCTGCAAGACCCTTCAAAGCGGAATGCACAGTAACAATATAGATATTGCTGCAGAATATGAACAGATAAGGACACAAAAAGCTCTGAACTACCCTAGAATTATACTCATGATCAACATTAATAAAAATGGGGGTTTTTTCTGAACAAAACTGTAATAAGCACTGCTATAGTAGATTATGAATTACAACTACTATTATGACAGAAACATCTTGACGATATATGTGACTGAACTCAAACCTAAATATCTACCTTCTCGTGGGGGTTAAAGAGATATACCTGACACGTTTTGACCATTGTACAAGGGTTAAACTATTTGAAACCATAAACCCAAATGTGTCGACAGCTAATTAAATAGCAATTTTGAGAGGAAATCACAACCAAAATAGAAAAATGATAATATTAAATTAAACAACATGTTATATAAGACAAAGAAAATGAATTTAAATTATAGAATTTGGCACTTTAAGGGTGAACACTTAGGAGACGCTCATAGTTGCATGATTTTTTCACATTTCATATTTTGTGTGAACAAATCACTTTGCATTGCATCTACCATTATTTTTCATTGACGTTCATAAGCTTGAGATAAATGATTGTTTTTAGTTCCATGACCGGGACAACAGTATGAATACACTATGGGTGGCATGAGAAGCAGTATGGATATCTTGCTGAATAACTTTACACTCAGCGTTAACTAATGTTCATGTACATTGACAGTGGACACTGAATCAGAATAAGATTTGTTCCAGTAAGTGCAGTATGGCTTAACTTGCGCCTTGGCTTAGTCTCTTCTCTTCATCAATAGCTGTAAATATAGTAAGTAATGAGATCAGTAATATATTGGAGTAGGAAGAAGATATTGCAAATTACAAACAAATATGTGATCCGTGGTACCACACAATAAGGGCGGTGTGGGGCAAATTTTCTTTAGTACATATGGTAGCCTTTTTTTCAACAATGCCGCCTGGATGTACCCTTCTGCATGGCGGGACACACATAATCTCCTCCATATTTTTAACAAACATGCTTGATTATTTGATTTCAAATATTTCTTTGGTTAAAATGCTTAGGCTCCATCCTTGCATGGTATATCTTTAATAAAATTCACTGAATCAAACTGGTAGAAGCCATTTTAAAAATAATATTTTGAGCTCATACTTGAGATCATCACAATTTCACTGTCCCAGGAAAGCTTTAATTTGATAAATTACACTTGGGGTGTTATATCAAATCAGGCCATTTTTCTTCACTTAAAGATGGGAATTGCGGGAGCAATTCGAAGCTCAATGCCGATGAAAATGAAAAGAAATACACAAGTGATATGAAGGTTATCACAACTTATTGATACGGTGTTTATGTGTAGACCTACTCACCAGCTTTATCGGGCAGTGGGTTCTTCTCTTCAGTCTCCGCATGTTTCAGTTTGCCTTTGTCAAAACCTTCAATGTTTTTTAAAGTTTTTTCTTGGGTCAGTGCTGAAAGCAGAACACACTTATTTGAAAACGTTTAGTCACAAGAGTGTGATTTGATTAATTAACCCAATCTGAGACTGTTGTGAATCAGCATCCCAAATTTGAAATATCAATGTAGATAAACCTTTATTCGAAGATAACCTGTGTTGAGAGATCACTCTTTCATTACATTAGAGTGGTCTTTCAAAGCATTAACCTAATACAACACTTTAAATACTATACCAGCTTCAACTAGTTTTATTTTGTCCTGTAAATAAACTATTGTGTGGGAGATATATAAGACTACATAGCTTTATTATGTAAAAATCAAATTCACTGGCCATAAATTTATATATTAAGAAATGTAGGTTAAATCATCACAATTTGATCTATGCTGAACCAGACTACAGGGTGATAATTCTACATCAGAGTATTCTTAGTGTTTGTTGGTAATAATTGTGCTAACAACAAACTTCAAAAGCAGATGAACAGAACAATATCTAATATAAACCAGGATAATATAACTACATAATTCTATTTTCTATTTTGATGGACATTTGATTAAGGCACATATCATGTTTGAAAACATATTTATAGCACTGATTTTGATTTTATTGACCCTGGTAAGTCATGTTATGTCTTTTCTAGAGACATTGACCCAATCTTTTTGCAGCTTTTGAGCCACGTACTGACTTAGGGTTGTAGAAAGATGAAATGTGAACTCAATCAAGGTTCAGTAATGGCTAACATGTAATGAATTTAGATGTACATTCCAGTAACTTGAAAAAGTGATTGCGCCAATAGTAGGCGGTCGGATGTACATACCACAATCATAACAAGATTTAAAGAATACCGTGCAAGCACTCAAATACCCCTTGGGTGATACTGTGACTCTTGGGTGATACTGTGATATATGCCAGATTTCAAGGCAATTAATTGAAAATAAGAACAATTTATTAAAATTGATAAAACCAAAATGGCCGCCGCAGCCTCGTTTTCAGTCTCACATGAAAACGGACAATACTAATAGACTGGCAGACCCTGAAAACCTATATATATATTGGGCCTACCAGGTGTCGAGGGAATTCTGAAAAAAAAGTGAAAAAAAAAATTAGTCGCCAGGTGGCGGCCATTTTGATTATCGGTGGAAAGCCGAAATTCTAATCAGGTCATCTCCATACTCATGGGTGACTTCACATAAAAAATTGGAGAGATCCAATTATTATTTTTCAAGTTATCGCGTTAACAAGGTATTTTGTAATTAAAAAATAAAGATGGCCACCATAGCCTCGTTTTCGGTTTTGCATGCGAAAATGGACAATGCCAACAGACTCGCAGACTCTGAAAACCTATATATACCAGGTTTATAGGGAATTATGAAAAAAAAAATTAGGGCGAAAAAACAAATTTAGTCGCCAGATGGCGGCCATTTTGATTATCGGTGGAAAGCTGAAAATCTAATCAGGTGATCTCCATACTTGTGGTTAACTCCACGTAAAAAATTGGAGAGATCCAATAATTATTTTTCAAGTTATCGCGTTAACAAGAATCTTTTCAAATCTTTGACCTTGACCTTTGACCTATGACCTTGAGTGAAAAAAGTGCCGGGAGGGGTTGAATGTTTGCATGAATCATGAATTTAATCTGTTGCACCATGTCGGTGTAGTAGCCAAAAGAGTGCGTGTGGCGGCAGAGACGGCGTCTGCGGAGCACGAATGTGACGACAATACCCCGGGGAGTAAAAACTATATTTGCTTGAGGAAAAAAGCTTGCGTCTCCATCTGCCCCACATAGATTTTGTAACCAAAATACATCATTTATAGAGAAATACAGTCCTGTCACTAATTTTTAATTTAACCACGTAAAAGATGTGATGTCAGAATCACACCAAAATCTAATCAACATATGGCCAGGGTAAGGTGCTTCCTTGTCAGTCATCTGGGGTTGTACTAAAATAATTAAAAAAGAAAAGAAATTTCCACAAACAAATTTCTCAGAGCCAGTGAGCATACCCAAAAGATCAAATTTGAGCTGTATAGCTATATTATCAAATTTTGATAATAGCCAAAATGAGCAGAAAAAACAACTAAAATATGCACTAGAATTCTAAAACGTAAAAAAAAGCTTTTATTATCAGAATAACACCAAAAACTATCCAGGGTAAGGTATTTCTTTTAAACCAAACATAAAATAAATCCATGAACCGGTTCAAGCTGACATAGTGACATAGGATTGTGGTGGCCATCTTGGATTTTGTTTGAGAAGCTCAAACCAAGGAAATAAAAGGAAGGAATCACAACTCAGCCGGACGGTTGGGATCAAAGGATTGTGGTTGTGAGCATGAATAGTCCCATTGAGGATGTACAATAGAGGGCCTTTGTTTCAGGGGGCGTATATGAGCGTGTCCAATTAGCTCAAGTCGCCTTCAGGGCCAACAGCTGGATGGCATCTGCCTGGTTACTAAAGGAAAAGGGGAATCAGGTCAAATATGTGCAAACGTCAAGATGTTGTCATCCCGGGGGAATTCCCTGCGCATTCATTACAGTTAGAAACCACGTGGGATGACGGACATTTGATGCCACTATTATCTTTCTATGATATGTGACGGCGAAGTTAAGGCTAATACTTCTAAATGACTTCGAGTATGTTTCTGTAACTAAGGCATTATATCCGTAAATAAAGTAACTTTCCCCAAACTAAAGTAAAACTAAAATTTAACAAGAGAAAGATACATGTATCAGTATGATCATGTGAAATTCTTATGATACTTTTGATTGAGGAAAAAACTCCCAGCTTCTTTATTTGACTGTACTCCCCCCCCCCCCCCCCCGTCATGTCTCACTACACGTTTTCTGGGGGGTATTCCTATTATTGCCGCACTTATCATGCTTTATAATAGCTCCATTTTTTATTATTATTTTTTTCAATTCCAGAAAATTGTCCGACTGTTGCATCCCAGCCCAAGATACAGAAGAAAGTTATTGCAATAATTTGTAAATAGGACCTCGTATAGGCCTAAATGGTTTATCCCGAACATTCGGATAGACCCAACACCAAAAAATCTTCCATCCCACATTTAAAACAGCTGAAGTTACTTAATATAAAAGCTACCCCAATCACCTCCAGAATGCCAAAATTTTAAAATAGCTGAAACAATTAAACCATTTTAAAATAAAGCTTCAAATTATCGAGTGTATTTTAATTACACCCCCTTCCCTGAAAAATAATTCTATTCCAAACGAATTACGCCAAAATTGAAAAAGGCAAGTAAGCTCAGGGGGCCTGATTGAAAAAAAAATAATTACTTAAAAATAGATCTAACACGCTATCTAACACGGTTTACCAAATATCAGCAATGTGAAAGTAAATAGTGGCTGATAGGCGGCCATTTTGAATTTGATTGAGTCGAAAGTTTTCAAAAGGCATCCTCGCCGGAAACGTCACATTTTGCTTTATGGTAATGGTCTAGCCATCTAGCACGGTTTACCAAATATCGGCCATGTAAAAATTAATAATGGCCGATAAGGCGGCCATTTTGAATTTGAATAAGTCAAATTCAGGGTGCTTCCTCATCTGAAATCTCATATGTCGTTTTATAGTAATGGTCCAGCCATCTAGCATGGTTTACCAAATAACGGCCATGTGAAAAGGAATAATGCCCGAAAGGCGGCCATTTTGAATTTGTTCAAGTCAAATTTTTTCAAGATGCATCCTCTCCCGAAATCTCACATTTTGTTTTATAGTAATGGTTTAGCTATTTAGCATGGTTTACCCAATATCAGGCCTGTCGAGGTGAATAATGGCCAATAGGCGGCCAAGTTGAAATTTTTCAAAATGCATCCTCTCTTGAAACCTTACAATTTGTTTTATAGTAATGGTGTAGCTATCTTGAGCGATTTTCATTATATTCCGCAATATGAGGCCTGTCGAGGTGAATAATGGCCGATAGGCGGCCATTTTGAATTTTATCGACTTGAAATTTTTTAAGATGCATCCTCTCCTGAAAGCTTACAATTTGTTTTATAGTAATGGTGTAGCTATCTTGAGCGGTTTTCATGATATTCCGCAATATCAGGCCTGTCGAGGTGAATAATGGCCGATGGGTGGCCATTTTTTAATTTATCGACTTGAAATTTTTCAAGATGTATCCTCTCCTGAAACCTTACAATTTGTTTTATAGTAATGGTGTAGCTATCTTGAGCGGTTTTCATGATATTCCGCAAAATATTTCAGTCGGATTTACCGATGTTATAAATTAGGTCAAAGTGCTGGGTCAACTTTAAGGTCAAGGTCCAAAAACCTGAAAAGGCACAACTAGGGACCTTAGAGAACATGTATGTGCAATATGACTGTAATCAGCCCAGTAGTTTTCGAGATCCGCTCCGGAAACGAAGTGTGTGTCAAAACGTCTAAATAGGTCATAGTTCTGAACCAAAAGTAGGTCAAAGTTCATATCCCAAAAGGCACAACTAGACCCCCTAGAGGTGTTGTGTGTAAAATTTGAAGACAATCAGACAAGTACTTTCAGATATATGCTCAGGAAACGAAATGTTCACGGAAGGCCTAACGGCCCAACGCCGTAACATCATCATTTTCTCCTCTGTGACCTTGCATATTGAATTTCGATTAAAAATATTTGAACCTGTCTTTTATCCACCAGGAAGTAACCCACATAAAATTGTTATCCTAGCTTATTTTCTTGCAAAGTTATAGGCAAAAGTAGAGGTAAAAAACAGAACGGAGGTAGAATCCATAGTTCTCAATGTCTCGCCTATGGTGACGGCGGGAGCTAATTAGGGGTGAGGATCACCGTCATTAGAGGCCTTGATCCCGCAAAGAACATGGTGACATGATTTTCGGGCCAGTTGGTATTCCTGTCTTGTCTATATTCCTAGCTCAAACACACAAAAAAAAATCACCAGGAAGATTCCATAGGGCCTATATCCATATGGTATATATCTTAAAATAATGCAAGCAGGGGTGTACATGTATAGCTATATTTCCAAATTTTGATGATAGCCAAAATGAGCAAACCAGAAAAATCCACTAAAATTTATTATCAGAATCACACCAAAAACTAAACAGCTCACATCCAGGGTAAGGTGTTCCTTTTAAACCAAACATGAAACAAATACATGAAGCAGTTCAAGCTCTGGAGAGTAACATAGGATTTTGGTGGCCATCCTAGATATTGTTAAAGAAAGTAAAAAACACCCCAAAAAAATTACCAGGCAAATTCCCCAGGGCCAACATGCATACTGAAAATATTTAGAAATAATCCGAGCAGGGTTTTTTTGAGTGAGAGCAGAAAAAGTGGCGGCGGCGGGTGGACTAAGCAAGAGCAATAAGTCTCCACCACCAAATAGTGGGTGGAGACTTAATTATTCAAACATAGTAACCTGATGATATGAGACTTACTAGAAGATGTGGAGTCATGTGTTGTAACAGAAGATAGCTGTCCTTTATCAAACTTTGAAATTTCATCTAAACGTCCCTCATGATTCTTAACTTCCTTCAGAACTATAAGACACACATAAAGAAGGCTTCACTATAATATATACATATTCAACATGAACAAGCCATATTAACACATAACACACAAATAAGATTTAAACAATTTGAAAATGAGAGATAGCTTACAATGGGTTGAAATAAATAATCTTGAGCCTAAAGCTTCAAAGTTTTGTAGTTATATACATAATGGTAACTACTAATTTAAAGCGACACAATCAGGCTGAAAGCATAAAAAATTATGACTTTTTATTGTGGCTCCTTAATAGGTAAATAATATGTGAACATGTCCATAGACTAGAATTGGGCTGGGTTGCTGTGGCAACGTAGCAAGTGTACCAAAAACCCTGTTTATCAGTTATTCCTGTCTTTTTTTATTTTGGACATGCATGTCTGAAATTAAACTCGTCCTTATTTTTCTTTCAACTGGTAAATGGACAACACAAAATTGTTGTGATTTGTGAAAATCAAGTTCCAACATCACTGTATCACTACTATTGAGAATTTTTGAAAAAAACACTGATTATTCAAATTTTATCGAGGGTCTTCACATTGGGATGGAGACTGGCAATATTGCCGGGTGCCAATGGCTCCTTCGCCGGCTGTGAATAATATGGATAATTTTAGTCACTTTTTTTGTTTGAGAAAATCTTCAAATCCGTCTTTGCTCCATCAATTTGAATACCCTGATCACTACATCATTCTAAATTATGTTGTACAATGCAGTTCCTTCAATGAGGTTACAATTTAGACTACCAGTAGTTCAGTTATTTGTAACTACTCAGTTTAAATTTTGTGGGAACTCGGAAAGACATACATAGTGCCTAATATTCAGGCCAGACTTCATTGAAGGGCAACTGATCCTGTGATAATTTGTTTGAGAACTAGTGATGAGCAACATCAAGGTCATATTTGAATAGGATAGATATAAAGTGACCTTCGAAACGCGACATTCGAATCATACAAATCAGATAAATCAGTCATTTTGATTTTCAACCATATTTGGGCATGTATAAAAAATAGAAGTTAGCAACATGCAAGACAAATTGGACATCTTTATGCACAATTGAGCCAACCACCACAAAATCGAAAATGAGTCAGGTGTGCCAAGTGATAAACATTATGCACAGCCTTTATTTAAAAATTAACTAGAAGTCCTGAGATGCATGTAATACCCCACCTGGTGGAGCGAGAGAAACTAGAACATAAAGCATTTTAAAATAGATTTATGCACAACTGGACCAGCCTCGCAGTCCGACTGATTTCATCTGAGCTATGAACAAGAACCCTACGGCTCTGAACATTATTGAGAGTATTTTTTTTGCATCAGACTAAAGTTGATATTTATATTAAGCAATGGGTCATGTAAAATTGTAATCAAAACAAATATATATATTCCGTCAATAAATGAATAAGTGTTACAGATTTTAAAAAAACTTTGCACAAGTGCGAGATGTTTCCTCTCCTAGTTCACATGATAACAGTAAATTAAAATACCATGCAAGCACTCCCAACACCCTGTTGCCGATGGTAGTGACACAAAATGGCCACAAATTTAACACAACTGCTGGCAATACTCACAGACCACAAAAATACAGTTGTTATTCATTATTACATTGGACGATATAATGGTGATTCAAGTTATAAGACGATGTGTCATACGAAAGGGCCTGATTTGATCCAGTACTACAACTAGGTCCATATAACAGGAGATGTACATGAGTTACGGTAATAGCTTGAAGGGATACGGTAATAGTTTATAGCATAACGGTATTAACGGACAAATGTCAGAGTTTAAACATTATATCAATTATTTGCAAATAATAAAAATGTGAATTGGTTAAATTTGGCTGATACAAGACTACATAAGTCCAGGAGCTCACGCTCCGAAATAAAATTTGATTTAGGCAATTTTCTGTAGGGTTATTAATGTAGTCCTATGCTAGGTCAATCAAGACGCAAGACAATTGGGTCTAAGAGGCTCAGTCTAAGAGTAAGGTGAGAACTGGACAGTCTGTCAGAGATTGCAAACCTCCATTGAAATTAATGATCCTAATCAGTATCCCAGTAATGGTCTACCTATCTGGCACGGTTTACCCGATATCAGGCCAATCAAGGTAAATAATGGCTGATTTAAGGTCATTTTGAATTTGATATAGACTAGTTAAAAAATTTCAGGGTGCACCCTCCCCCGAAACCTCACAATTTGTTTTATAGTAATGGACTAGCATCTAACACAGCCTGTAAAATATTGGGCATGTGAATGTAAATAATGGCCGATAAGGGGCCATTTTGAACTTAATCGAGCCGAAATTTTTCACGACGCATCTTCTATCTAGCACGGTTTACCTGATATCAGACCTATCGAGGTAAATAATGCCGATTGTTGGCCATTTTGAATTCGATAAGAGTTAAAAATTTCCAGGGTGCATCCTCTCCCGAAAAATTTCATTTTGTTTTGCAGTAATGGTCTAGCCATCTAGCACGGTTTACCAACTGGAGTTTCTGGACCACAGCGTATTCGAGACAGCCAGGCTGGAAACCGGAAGTAACTGAAGTTGGGGATATTTTTTATAAATGGACAATGTGGATGTCATGTGTTGTTGTAACTCGATATTTTCCTCATTCGCTTTTTTGAATTTACAGTGGACTATAAACTTCAACTGCATTTATCTGAAAAAGTAGGGGGTTGGTCCAGTTGTGCATAAAGGTGTCCAATTGTAGGAAGATACATGAAAAATTGGCCAAGTTCACAAGTCCACAGGGTAAAATTACAGACTTGTAATCAGATCAATGGGCCGCTTTTTTATTTAAACATTTTTGCAGAGATACAGAACACATCTAAGCTGGATAAATGGAAATCTGGCCAAGCTATATTGCCCACAGTCATGGTAGAAATTGGATGTAAAATTGGATAATACAATGTAATGCCATTTTTACTTTTTTTTCACTATTAATTAAATGTCGAAAATGGTTAGTAGCAAGTATTTAGTAGACAAATTTCAACAGAATACATGAAAAACTGGTCAATTCATCATGCCCACCAGAAATTATTAATGTAAACAGGAAAATTAAGTTACATAACATTGTGGACAAGCACAAGATGATGGTTGGAACAAGTAAAATACAGAACTCCATTCACATGATGAGTGCATGCTGTATTAAAACTGAAATGTAAAAATGCTGAAATCCATCGCTACATTGAATCACATCATAATAGCAAATATATCAAAAATTAAATAAATATTTCAAAATATCAAATTCCACCTATGTGTTTTACTTTATGACCAAAACGAATGCATCTCCTCTAGTATTGACACCACTATCAGTAAGTCGATATTGATAAAAAAGTCAATATTGCATCTGTACATATTAGCTAACATACGAAACGTAGAACAAAGGACCGTTATCCCAATATATTGAAGCACATTCAGGACACAAAGATCAGTCATGTGTGTGACAAAGGGCCAATCTAGCAATTTAGCTATTGTAGACAACTTTTAATAAAATTATCCTTTTGTTCACACAGCCAAGCACAAAGCCAAAGTACAATTGCTGACAATGAAATCTGGGTTGATTTCTGTCTAATATAGGAACAATTCACATCATTTACTACTTTTTGTGATTGAACAGAATATATATTTGTGTCAAAAGCAGGTAAAAGTACAAAAGTACATTCCCAGATCTAGGCACTAGTAGCTACAAGACTGAAAGCTGGTGGGAAGCTGTTAATATTACATCTGTACATATTAGCTAACATACGAAACGTAGAACAAAGGACTGTTATCCCAATATATTGAAGCACGTTCAGGACACAAAGATCAGTCATGTGTGTGACAAAGGGCCAATCTACCAATTTAGCTATTGTAGACAACTTTTAATAAAATTATCCTTTTGTTCACACAGCCAAGCACAAAGCCAAAGTACAATTGCTGACAATGAAATCTGGGTTTATTTCTGTCTAATATAGGAACAATTCACATCATTCACTACTGTTTGTGATTGAACAGAATATATATTTGTGTCGAAAGCAGGTAAAAGTACAATTGCCAATAAAGGTTTATATGGAAGGGTTTTTTTATCTATTATATTATTTTAATTACCAGTACGATATATTCTTGTCAGCATCATGATGTACTGTATACACCCCATAAAATTGGGGTCTAAAATATTTTGCGCAATTGGTCCCAGACGCTTTTAGTATTAATAAAAGTCAGTGAGCACAAGTCTGCCAGCAGGTCATTTCATAGCAGAAGTGTTATAAATAATAAATTAGCGACCATAGATATTAGCGATAAAATCCCCGATCACGAAAGTCGCCAAAATAAATGGGACGCAAATATAATGGGGTAAACATTATCAAAAAGTCCAAGTACAAGTGAATAAAAAAAAAAATTCTTCGAGATCCTTTATATGAGATATCACCCTAAAAATCACATCAGAGCCCCAACAGTTATAATGTGTGTGTGAAAGCATACCAATAGATTCAAGTATTTTCTGTAATATAGCTTGCTCGAGATTTCTACTGATGTAAAAAAGTAAGCCAAGAACCAAAAGGCACATCCAGTGTCTTTAAAAAGTGAGTGAAACATTATCGCCCAGTATAATCAGAGATGCCAACCTCAAGATTTAAAAATAAATAACCAAAAATAAATAAAAATAAGTTTTTTTGAATGATTGAGTGTTCAGACCGGTGGCGACTATATAACGAGCATATAAATGCAGCCCACTTCCAGGGGACTCATAATTCTCCACCTTGGGGATAAAAGGGTCAAGTTTTCACCAAAGATGAAAAATCATGGACCCTTTCAACTCCAGGTCATAAAATAGTATTTTTTATATTTATTTAAATCAGATTCTGGTTGTTTGTGAATAAAACCTACTCTGGCCATCTGGCAATGGGTTTTTGACGGCAGGTTCCGCATGTTGTAAGGCACCTTTGTCAAACCCTTGAATGCCCTGTGTAAATTCTGCATGCTGTTTTTCTGCTTGTAAATCTATATAGCAAACAAGCTGGGATATCAGCGGGAAATAAAGAGCAAAAAGGTAAATCTCTACAAAACTAAGAATTTTCTATTATGCTACATTGAATGCACATTAAATAAAGGAAAATATAATCAATACAGTACCATAATACTAAAAACATGCTAACATAGCAACTAATTGAGTAAGTGGGATAAAAAAAAAGCATGCATGCATAATTTTTTTGGTATTATAATGATGAAATAGGCATACCTAGATTCAAATCATTCCTTTCTAACATGATTTACCCAAAATCTGTATTTTAACAGTATTCTCCTCTATTATAGTTATTTTGGAAATTTCTACACATAACCCTTTTGTGCAGCAGAGTATAATTATCTATAACTTGGAGGTTATCCTCTAAATTAACAAAATGACAGATAGTTTGAAAATCAAGCAAAATATTCTTTGGATGACCATTTCTTTTTTAATGCTCAAAATTGCATTTCCAGCATGAAATACGTAAAAAATTACACAAGATAAATTATGTGCTATCAGAATCGGTTAGGACTGATGCTGTCATTTGGAAACAAATAAAAGCTTAAACCATATCATCATTATGATGGTAAATAAATGCGAAATGAATTATATGATTATTCTTTTTGTAAAGAACATTAGTTTCCTCTCAAAAATAATTGAAGAGTAGCAGTAGGCCCTAAGCATTCATGACATGATCACCCAGAATATTTTAAATAAAAGTCCAGTACATTCTGTGCATTCTAATTACACATAAAATTAAGTTCTAGCCATTTATCACAGAGGTAAATCAATAAAGCCTGTCCGGAATGTCATAACTCACTTGAGGGAAGCTCTATTTGATACTCATATGTGTAGATTGACTTTGATGTACATAAATCGCAAATGTCATGTTTATACATGTATGTAAGATTAATGTGAGGAGATGACGCTGTCTGTAAACTATTTTCAACAAAGTTTATTGTTAGTATAGTATTAACATTGACTGTAATCGGGTTATGTTACATACATGCTAGAAAGCATGTCAAAAGCTTACTCTGACTATCTGGTAGTGGATTTTTTTCATCTGTTTCTGTCTTAAGAAGGCTACTTCTCTTGAAGCCCTCAATGCCGGTGACAAACCCTTGGTGTTGTTTCTCAGCTTCTATATCTGAACCCCAGAGTTTTAACATGTATCATGCTATCCCAGGAAACACAAGATGCTGTCCCAATGCTGGCTGATGCGGGGCCAGCGCCACAGACAGTGGCCCAACATTGGCCTAACATTGGGTAAACATCTGGTGTCTGCTGGGATATGACAACATTGAACAATACAATAAAGACTATATATCTATATCACAAAAAATAATAACTAGTAGAGCATGCAAAAAATAATTCACAACACAAATATGGAATTGCATTATCTTCTTGTAAACTCAAGTACAATTTTTTAAGTATTGATCCAACATCAATTCAACAAATATTATAGGCCTACTTATATACCATATTTTTCAAAATCTAATTTGCTACCCTGTCAATCACAATGGGTTTAATATATATTTATATTCTTACCCAGATAAAACTTGAATATCAAACAGAATGGAACACAATTTTAGGTGAGGACCTTAAATACATGCATGGAAAAAAATACAATTATCATGACTATGAGCCTATTTAACCGTCCTCTCAGTCAGATAGAAAGGCCAACTAAACTTGAGCTATTGTAAAAAATGAATATGCTTAAAGTCACAGAAAAAAGACCTTGTGAACAACCCGAGCCCTGCTAGGCCTCTGTATACATAATTTCAAGCATTTTCAAACCAAATATTATGTCAGTGATATTGATAAAATATTTTTTAGATATATTTATAGATGATACGTAAGTAATTTATTAAAATTTTCAACCACTTGAGGTTGTGTCTCACTTCTGTGATCCACAATCTTGAGTGGTTGAAAATTACTATTTGTTTAATTTGAGACCAAACATTTCCAAATGTTGATATTTAAACAGTCATTTCATTCTCAATAACAGTGATTTAATCGGCTAGTAAAATAGATTAAAACGGACGACATAGTCTAGTCGTGACTAGCAAGCAATCAAATAATTATATTTGAGAGGTGTTAATTTTTTCATCAATAAAAATGGAAATTGTGACGGTGATTTAAAATTCAAATGAATGAAAAAAGCTAGCCGGCAATTCAACAGGACAGGGATTTATAAAATTAAATGACCATAAACATCAGCTACCATAAAACCATTAGGTTTCTGCTCATGGCTTCAAGCTACAGCTTGGATGGAGGTGTATTGTCTGATATTAATTGGTAGCAAACTGTTAGTTCCCAACTGTGAAGAAATATTTATTAGACAAGATGGTTCTATAAAACAAGAGGCCTGAGGTTCCATATCATCCCCCGCCATAAATTAGGTTAGAGTTTTTGCGGTCACAAATATTTAAAAAGTCGACTTGTGGTGGCCATTTTAAATTTCAGTAAAACCTTAAAAAATTGGTAATGATGGGTAATGTGATTGTAAAATGTGAATTATTTAGGACTTCAATTTTTTAGTTTTTGCGCCCACAAATTATTATGAAGTTCATCCATGGCGGCCATTTTGAATTTCAGTAAAACCTTAAAAAATTTCGGAGTTGACCTCTGGGGGCCATTTTGAATTTTGGTAGCATCTTTAAAAATCATTTGCACATCTACATGTTGCTAGGAATGTGATGTTAAAATTTAAAAAAATAACCAATTTTTTGTATTATTTTTGCGTTCACCAAAAAATTGAAGTTGATCCGTGGCGGCCATTTTGAATTTCAGTAAAACCTTGAAAAAGTCACCTGCACATCTCCATATGGTCGGGAATGTTATAGTAAAATTTGAATAATTAAGTTAAGTTTTACAGTTTTGCGCCCACAAAAATTTTTGGAGTTGACCTCTGGTGGCCATTTTGAATTTAAGTAGCATCTTTAAAAAAACACTTGCACATCCCCATGTTGCTAGGAATGTCATGTTGATTGAAATTTCAAAAAAATTGACCAGCAGTTTTTGAGTTATTGCGCCCACAGGAAAACGTGACGCAGGACAGAATCCTAGCGCGACTAAAATCCCCCTTCCCCTACGGGCAGGGGATAAAAATGAATCACTCAATGAATGTTAATTTAGTATATCTTAGTATATAACGGTCCATACTTGCAGGGTCCGGGAGAGGGTTCTTCTCTTGCATATCAGCATGATGCAGCTTCTCCTTGGAGAAATCTGTGATAGATTTTCTCAGTTGAACTTCTGACTGTTCTTGTTGAACCACTGTAAACACAGCAGAGAAGTTATTTTTATCAGTCAAAAAATACATCAGGTATGAAGCCATACCAGAAATGCATAGTACTGTGCATTTCTGGCTATACCCATGTATTTACATAGGAAGAGCTCGCTATAATATTATATTCCCAAACATCTGATGCCTGGAAATATTGTTTCTCACAATACATAACATGCATAAGTAGCTTAACTACTGTTTCTCAACTGTAGAATTGATGCTGACAAAGTGTTTTTTCTTGACAGTAGGGCCTATTATAATTTTGGAGAGTAATAATATGAGTACAGGTAAGAATGTGAAAGTTAGCACATTTCAGGTGTTATTAAAACAAAAATGAGCCAGTCATTTTCATTGGCGAATCTGATTGAAATAAATTCTGAACAATTATTCCAATCTAAGCAGTAAATAGTGTGTATTATGCAGTTTTGTATTCTCCCTTCCCACACAATCAGGACAATCTAAGAAAGGAAACACAACCTCCTTCCACTCAATACTCATCTAGCTTCTCTATTTCTAGTTAATCCTTGTGTTGCTAGGCCTATATATATACAGTTTTAATCAATTTTTATACCAAATAAAATACCACTGAAAATAAAAAACTTAGTTTGTGGTAGATGTTCAGTTGTTCAACTAATTCATTTTGTGAGATAAATTTTTCATCATTTCAAGATGGAATTATATTTGCAATAGAAATAAACAATTCAGCAAGACTATGGTTGATATTATATCACCAAATCATACGGAACATTAAATGATATTTTGTCAATAAATGTAATTTTACAGTCAAATGGCGCCAAAGAAATCTTGGAGCCATAATTTTGTAGGTTAAGACATGGTGTGGGAGAAGTAATTATTTTATTTTACCTGCTAACAATGCCAAGTTTTAATTCTTGATAAGTGCCCATTTACACTACCATAGAAACTGATTTGTGCCATTCGTTAATCCTTTCACTACTGGCAGTAATGTCCCCCCAGTACTGGACCTAAAATTATGACATCATATAATTAGGTCAACGAGGCGACGGCCCACGTACTCCAGTGTACACCATTTAGGCCATCGTGGCAACGGCCCACGCACTGAAAGGGTTGATCAAATGACAAATTATTCAAATGACGAAATGATCTATGGTGTGTTGTGGTGTGTGGTGTATTCCGTCAAATATTTAGATAAAATGCAATTTGAAGTGCCTAATTGTAAACTGAAGAAAGCGATCTCTGCACTTATTTTTTCACCTTATTTAATTAGCACATTTATTATACATATTATTAATAATAATAAATGTTTTTAAACAGGCATTATTCAACAAAAAAATTCAAGAAAGACTATTTTTTTTTATTTGATGAAAGTGTCTAGAGCATGGTGTGGAATCCGAATGTTAGATAGGACGTTCGTTCAGACGAGTTAAGTCGATCCCATATGTACAGAGTACGTATGTAGTATGCAGAGAATAAACATACTACATTATTGTTATAACATGTATAATAACTATAATTTGTTTGACATTGACAAATGCACATACCTTGAAATTAATGCTCATATCAGATTGATTTATAAAAAAACCATAACCTGAATAAACTGTGATTTCATCATTTAAGCATCTGCAGCACAATATTTATAATTTTCAAAGAACCTTCAAAATGCTACAGTACAAAAATTTTACTCTGAAAATTGTGTTATTAATTGACTTCAGAAATTTGCAGCGAAGTAATATACTAGAATTATTCTTTTAAATTGAATATGATTGTGCACAATTTTCCATTTCTACTCACCTTCTTTTGTCGGTAGTGTGTTTTTTTCTTGTGTTTCTTGGTGTTTTAAGTTATCTGCCTTGAAATCTTGGATTGACATGCCCACATCACAGGGCAATGACTGATGTTTCTTTGCAGCATCTGACATGATGTTGGGTGTGTGGATATCCTTTGTTTAAGAGTTAAAAATCTGTTGAAATAATAGAGAGAATGATTTACCCCATTGACTACCAGAATAAATTGCTGCTGCACTGTTGCTGATACCAGATTAATTTATGACATCACATAGCTATCAGGGGCGGATCCAAGATTTGAAAAAGGAGGGGGCGCAGTGGCTTCAGGGGGTCACTCCCAGCACTTTTTCCGCCAGTTTAGGGGACTTTTTAAAGAATTTGGGGCAAAAAGGGGTGGGCGTGCGCCCCCCCTCTGGATCTAATGTAGGCCTAACAGACTTGGAAATCTCTTGGATCTCCCAAGTAGATCATCATAAATCCAGGAAAATCCAGGATTGGTCCCAAAGGGTTCAATAAACCACACAGCACTAGAAAGAATTAAGTATTTACCTATACCTAATGTAGATATATATATACATGTACAGCAATGTTTTGGACCTAAAAAATGTATAACCCCAGAAAATCCACGATTAGTCCAAAAGGGGTTAATCAATCGCACAGTTATAGAATGAATTGACAACTTACCTATATGTCATGTATATCAATAAGATAAGATTATAGTTTATTGTTTTACACCAATTGTGGTCAATACAAATTACAATACAATATATATATATATAAAAAAAAAAAAAAAATTCAATCAAACATGCTAATAATCTAAACAATTGTAACTAAAAGAAAAAATATATAGCAGTGTACATTTAAATACACAAAACAAAAATGTCTGCAGTTCCGATTGGCACAAACGGGTGGGTTATTCATAATGTTCACAAGAGAAAATATGACTAATATAAATATCAATATAATTAGTTGACTTGGCCAATATCAACAACTTATTCTTTTCTCAAATGCTTCAAAGCAAAAATTTAGCTATCATTTTCTGTAATGAGCCTTCCATATTCACCATATAAATTGCTTTGTCTTTTAAATTCAATTTTTCAAAATTTTCACGAGTTGAATAAACTGTGTGAAATAATTCTACCCTTTCAGCATCATGAAAATTACATTGAGTTAAAAAATGAATTTCATCATCACATATATTTAATGAACAGAATTTACAAATTCTCTGTTCCCTAGACAAATGGGATCTAACATATCTGCTTTCTCAATTTCCTAACAATGACCACTAATTCTAAGCTTACAACAAGAGGACTGAAGTCCTATATCATCCCCCACCATAAATTAGGTTAGAGTTTTTTGTGGTCACAAATATTTAAAAAGTCAGCTTGTGGTGGCCATATTAAATATCAGTAAAATCACCTGCACATTATTTCTGACTTCATTTTTTATTGCGTTTTTGCGGCAACAAAAAATTATGAAGTTCAAGCACGGCAGCCATTTTGAATTCTGTAAAACCTTGAAAAAATCACATGCACATCTCAATATCGTGGGGAATGTGATTATAACACATTAAAATTGATCCGTGGTGGCCATTTTGAATTTCAACAAAACCTTAAAAAAACACCTGCACATCTCCATATTGTGGGGAATGTGATTGTAAAATTTGTATAATTTCTGACAATAAGTTTTAAAGTTTTTGCGCCCACAAAAAATTTTGCAGTTGACTTCTGGCGGCCATTTTGAATTTTGTTAGCATCTTCAAAAAATCAAGTGCACATCCACAAGTTGCTAAGAATGTGATGTTAAAATTTAAAAGAAATTGACCAAACTATTTTTTGAGTTTTTGCGCCCACCAAAGAATTGAAGTTGATCCGTGGCGGCCATTTTGAATTTCAGTAAAACCTTGAAAAAGTCACCTGCACATCTCTATATGGTGGGGAATGTGATAGTGAAATTTGAATAATTTCTGACTTTAAGTTTTAGAGTTTTTGCGCCGACAAATTTTTTTGGAGTTGACCTCTGGCGGCCATTTTGAATTTCGGTAGCATCTTTAAAAATTCACTTGCACATCCCCATGTTGCTAGTAATGTCATGTTAAAATTTCAAAAAAAATTGACCAGTAGTTTTTGAGTTTTTGCGCCTACAAGAAAGCGCGACGCCGGACGCCAGACAGAATCCTGGCGCGACTAAAATCCCCCTTCCCCTACGGGCGGGGGATAAAAAGCCTGTCTGTGTTTGAAGTTTTTTACATCAAATAAATAGTTTTCAAAGTGAATGTCATGTTTATACTTGCATAAAATTTAATCTTTTTTTCAGTAGGCATACTTGGCATATTTTGAATTGCATATTTTCTTCAATTCAAAAACTGCTAAAGGTGATCCTTGTATATTTAAACCGATGAATTAATCTGCAATTTGCTCAAGTCCATACAGCAATGTTATGGAAGAGCAATAGGCCTACACCTGTACCAATAAGTCAGTCATGATGTAAGATAAATGGGTCAACATCCAGGAAGTAGACTGTGATACTGTTTTGTGGGGGTTTAAGACAACTGAGGCTGGCTGCAGTGAAAACTTCTGAACAGCAAGATTACCCTGTGCAAATTGTATGATGTGCTGTGATAATTTATTTTACTTGAAATAAGAGGTTCTGTAATCTGAATTACTGCTTTTAACTACCATGGGGGCATGATTTGAATGCGAAAATAACAAAACATGACCTATAATTTTTGATGATCCTTATAAAAACCTTTCACGGTATTTATTGAAGTTATTTTTACCATGTTTACCCTAAAGTTTGTTGTCATCCCTGAATCTAAATCATGAGCACGACATTTAGTAATGAAGGGAGGTATGTATCAGACATTATTATGAATCATCAGTTTAAAGCACCTCCTTGGGATGACATCAATTTTCGTTTTTAATTCCGTACTGAAGTAGTGTATCCCAAGGATAATTTTTTTATATTTTCAGAATTTTCATATTTTTACAAATATTTTTAATCACCATTTCTATGAAACCAGAAGTAACCCAAACAAACTATTTGTATACCTGAATGACGACTGAATGTTTTCACAGCATTGGGCCACATGCTCATGTCATCGGCCCAGCGTTGGGTAGACAATCAGTGCAGCAGGTATGTCCTCCCGTGTCCTGACTATAAGATACCAATTAGCGTCGACTGCTCTGATCTTACCGTTTGATACGTGGGAATATGTGATGTAAAGTGCTGAATATTGCTGAATTCTTTTGTTTAAATGGCAATATACGACCTGGAAATACAACTATTTCACTCTTTTTCGGTGCTTTAAAATTGTTTTTTGACTTTTTCGTATTTTCAGTTAAGATCAGTAGGCTATATAGCTTCAAATAAATTAAATTTTCAAAATTGACAACATTGAAAATGTCTCATCTCAAGGGGTCCCTTTTATTATTCACAAAAAAAAAAATGTGATAAATTCTTTATCCCCTTGTGATTAGGCAGTAGGCCTATACCCACTACCATACAACACTGAAGCTCAAAAGCACAACAATCAGTGACAATTGTGACCTTTAAATTAGAATTATTACTAGTTCTGGAAGTAGGGCCAAATTTGTATAGATTTACACTGCTAAAATTGATGCACTTGTAGAACCACCAGAACACAGATAAAGAGTTGTCTGTATTGAGATATCTTTGCATATGAGTGCCAATGTTTTCAAGTACAGAGTGGTCTAGTTAATAATAACATTTAGACATAATTGCATGTAGATCATGTAGATCACAATGATAATAATGGTAACTTTCCGCTGATAGTCAATCACACTGACTGCCACCTTATCTGTATGTATTGAAGGTCAACAATGCAGGTATTGTCAGCCAAAATAAATTAACCCTCCAAGTGTTAAATTGATATTATAATCTATTTAAACCTTTCAAGTGCTAAGCCTGGATTCGGTTGTCATAAAATAAAACTTTAATTATATGTGTGCCAAAATATTGTCAGTAACATAATTAATGATAGCTAGAAAACACCAATTATTTCATACATCTAAATTGTCGGATTTTACCTGACGTTTAACATGTTGAGCCTATACAATTTTAATCTTGGCCTACTATCTTGAAGCCACCATCGGCCACCATTGGCAAGATAAAGTTTCGATATTCAACACTAAAAAAATAGGTCCCTATTTTATTAATATAACATTTAAAGTGTTCTGCCTCAAACATGGTGTGTCGAAGTATCAAGTACATTATTACGTAGATGGCAGACAGCCAAAATATTTCCAGTATCAAATACCACTCAAATTTAGACAAATTACAACCACCAACATATAGTGAAACCTACATGCAGACGGACGTGACAATGACCCTTAAAGTTGTCACTTGAATATAGAATTCAAGTAGGCCTACAAAGAAATATCTTTAGATTGCAAAACAAAATTAATTGATATTTAGCAACATACGCTATTATTATTCTGACATCCCTATCGACTGTCAAAAAAGGCTGTATAAGAGCAGTAGAATTTACTGGAGAAATCTACTGTGTGGGCTGGCATAGGCATGTGGTGCACACCCTAAAATCCCGGATATACTACTGTCTGGGACAACTCAATTTACATGTGAAGTATGTGCACAGCGGCTAACATTCCACAGCGCTACAAGTACAACGTTTTCTATCGTGCATGACTCACTGTGACAGTTTGTATTTACAATATAAAACAAGCTGGCGCTGCGGCGTAAAAAGCGCACCACACCGCGACGTGGAAATGTTTCCAAGCAAGACACTAATCACCCCTACCGTAATGCTCGCCGATTTCGAGTCTGGATCGCAGCAGAACGCGGAACTGTGTGGCTATCAGTGGGGTGTGTGAACAAAGCAGCCTGGATGTGGATTGAAGCAGATGCAGTGTGGCGGCCGCGGTGAAGTCGCACGTTATGGGGGAGAGTCCATGTACATGTGTCCGCCTGATTCAATTCACCAGACGCGCTATCAATTCGAGCAGAGATATTGGCGCGGTGTTGGATCCGTGCTGGGCCAGCGTCGTAGACGCTGACCCAACACGGATCCACCCAAGCCAAACGTCTCGCGTTCGCTATACACACCGCACGCCAGCGACAACCCCAGCCCCCCCTCCCACCTACCCCCTGGCCCAATCTGTACCCATACCTATATAGACCCCCACCAGTTCCCATCCCCTCCACCAACTTGAACGCCCACCCTGCAGCTAAATCTAGATGTACACATCACCCTACATGGATGATAAAACTGTCTGTGGAAGGGGTAAATATGTAAACATCAGCATTGGCATCATCC
This sequence comes from Flabesymbios commensalis, assembly GCA_964017125.1. Lineage (NCBI taxonomy): Eukaryota > Metazoa > Annelida > Polychaeta > Terebellida > Flabelligeridae > Flabesymbios > Flabesymbios commensalis. The sequence goes on along the minus strand of OZ024913.1, from coordinate 45,334,652 downwards.
CTTAATACTATACCCAAATCAAACAGCGCAATTCTAATCGCGTGCTGATAAAATTACGCATCTGTTATCTTGGGTATTACAGTCACAATGACATTCTGCAAGCCAGGTTCTCGAAAATAAATGATTTTCATCCACATCAAGCCCAGAATAGCTACGGCCGTTGAAATTGTTTTAGTGAGAAAAATTACTTGTATTTTATTGTACAATTAATTATGTACCCGCATACTATTTATGCTGGGACATATCATCATTTTATATCATGACGATATAAATTACGATGACGTTGCGTGGTAAGAATCAAAATATTCTACGCCATAAGAAATTGAAACTGTTTGTATCAGAAATGCAGTTAACTATAAGCAATACCCAGCAGTCACAAGACGTTGAATCAATGTTGGTTTACCGTTGGTTAAAAGTCGGAGACGATGGACCAACGTTAAGACAGCATTGATTCAACGTCCAGTGTTTGCTTGGCTATGAATAATCAATGCTGTTCTAATTTTATAATAAACATAGCTAAACCATGACAAATCACGTGCATGTAGCATACTAAATGTCATGACTAAAATTGTATTTGGTGGTCGAGTAGGCCGAAGACTGTTGTCATGTTTATTGTATCATCAGCGATCATCTGATGATGATATCATATACGATGACGTCTCCTGCTGACAAAGTATAACAAGCTTTTAATAAACATATAATCCAATACAACGTGAATGTGAGGCAATGATGTCAGCTGATTCAAACATTTATCTGCTGTGTATCGCAGTAGCGAGAGATTATACATTATAGATTTATTTCAGCAATTTTATTTCCAAATATAACATATCATAAGCCTGATGCAATAAATAATATTTCACCGGCACCCTGATGCAAATATAATGCATGGCAAATATTCAGGTTTTCAGTAAAAATATCCTACATGTATTGTAAATGTTTATTGGTGAAGTAGAACACTCATATCTCCTTTATTTGCAGCCCGGGGGGGGGGGGGGGGATATAAACAATATTTTATGGAGGAGGTATGCTTCTATTTTATAAGCGATTCGCGGATCGGAGGGACCAAGCGGTTTGCCAAACCACGCGGATTTTGATAGGGGAATGACTCGTATTCCAGATAAAGTGACAAGAGATATCAGTCCAGCTTTGGACTATTGAAACATTGGTCCGTCATTAAAACAAAGCTGTAATACTCTTGTCTGCCCAAGTCTCAAGCACAGCCCGATCTGTGTCTGTGTCAATATATCCCAGTATCAGTATAAAATTAAAACACGATACGTTCACTCAATGTTGTTTCTCTGTTGGGCCAGCGTCGCAGACGCTGGCCAACAGTGAAACAACATTGGGCAAACGTATCGTGTGTACTGGGATATACACCAAGGAGGTTATTCACAGAGCTCGACAAACGAAGAGCGCATCACTGAAGCGGCGATTAACCTGTTAGCAGACAGGCTGCACATTAACCTATTAATTCCTCTCTGTGCACATGATGCACCAGGCTCTGAACTAACTGATCGTTCACATTACGACGAGGATGACACTGTTCAAACATTATAATCAAATTTCTCCAGGGCCTCTGAATGGGGGAGTACTACAGCGTATCAAGGTCGGCAATGGGGAGGAATATTCATTGGTTGTATGTATATACATACATACTTTTGGTAGACTCATGCATGCAGTGCCCTTTCAACGCCGGCCCCCTTTATCCTGCCACTTCACCGCTGTTATAGTTCGCAGGTTTCCATCAAATTTAAACGACTGTGACAATATACGCCGCAGTGGACAAGCCGACATAGACCGCAAATATCTGGTTATGGATTGTTTTAATCATATGTTGTATTGATGCAGTAATCGATCATCCACATAAATTCCATACACTTCCCTATATTATTTATTTCATTGAATTTAGCCTACTTCTACAAGACAATCTCAATATTACTTGATAAAAAATTGTGAATTTTCATAAACATCGAGTCAATTGTATTTAAGTCTGGAAGCGACAAGCTATTTCATTACGCCCATTCATGAATAGGCCCAAGGAATATAGAAAAGACCTTTTATATTCCTTGATAGGCCTACATAGTCTGTCCAGACAGTGTCCAGACAGTGTCCAGACAGTGTCTACAGCTAGAAGACGCCGACACAAGGCTGGTTCAATGTTGGGCCAGCGTCGTAGATGGTGGACCAACACTAAATCAACGCAGTTGTTTCTAATCTGTACACTCATCGATGAATAATACAGTCAATGCAATATGTTGGTCCAACGCTGTTTTAGTGTTGGGATACCATCAGAGATACTGAGCGAACATTGATGCATCGTTTCGCCAACGATAGCTTCAACTGGTTTAAGAGCAATGTGATGTGGTGAATCATCATAGTTAATTAAACCATAGAATTATACGTTCATTATAGTTTTATGCCTGGACCAAGGAATAAACGGACAAAATTATAACTAAGAAATAATTATTGTACTCATTAAGTATCCACACTTGACAATAGACCGCCGCCATTATTGAACTAGTCCGAGAACTGGTTATATATTAACAAAATGCAAAATACATGAAAACGGTTAAAGTTATCGCGCTCACAAGGTAAAATTAGCGACGTGAAATGCGAAAAATCTCAATAATTCGACCATTTTGACTTTTTCAGCCCCTATTGGACATCTCGGAGAACTGGTTATTGTTATTACACTCTAAACCAGAGGCCTGAAGTTCATGCACGGTGGCCATTTTGAATTTTCGTAAAACCTTGAAAAAATCACATGCACATCTTCATATCGTGGGGAATGTGATTGTAAAATTTGAATAATTTACGACTTCAAGTTTTTGAGTTTTTGCGATCTCAAAAAAATTGAAATTGATCCGTGGCGGCCATTTAAATTTCAGCAAAACCTTGAAAAATCAGCTGCACATCTCTATATTGTGGGGAATGTGATCGTAAATTTGAATAATTTCTGAAGTTAAGTTTTAAAGTTTTTGTGCCCACAAAAAAATTGTGTAGTCTACTTTTGGCGGCCATTTTGAATTTTAGTAGCATGCCTGAAAAATCACTTGCACATCCACATGCTGCTAGGAATGTGTTGTTAAAAAAAAAAATGACCAAAATAATTTTTTTGAGTTTTAGCGCCCACCAAAAAATTGAAGTTGATCCGTGGTGGACATTTTTAATTTCAGTAAAACCTTGAAAAAGTCACCTGCACATCTCCATATGGAGGGGAATGTGATAGTAAAATTAGAATAATTTCTGACTTTTTAGAGTTTTTGCGCCCACAACATTTTGAATTTTGGTAGCATCTTTAAAAAATCACTTGCACATCCCCATGTTGCTAGAAATGTCATGTTAAAATTAAAAAAAAAATTAACCAGTAGTTTTTGAGTTTTTGTGCCCACAAGAAAACGTGACGCCGGACGCCAGCCGCCGGACAGAATCCTGGCGCGACTAAAATCCTCCTTTGAGCAGGATACATGTTGAAGTTATCGCGCCCACAAAATAAAATTAGCGAGGGCGACGTTAAATGCGAAAAATCGCAATGAATCGCCCATTTTGATTTTTTTCAGCCATTATCGAACTTGTCCAAAAACTGGTTACTAGCAACATGCAGAACAAATTTGAGCAGAATACATGAACAAATTGTCAAGTTATCGTACCCACAATGTTGACGCAGATGATGCCGACCTTCAATTGCAAAACTATCCCACCTTTTTTAAATAAAAATTGAAAGGCGGTTTAGTAAATAGTGCTGCGTTTTCGCCATGTATAGGCCTACTGACAAGTAATAAGTAGGCCCCTAATCTACCTAACCCCTTTTATACCCTGGATGGAATGAGATAACATCAGCCATCTTTAGAATTAGTGGCGGTCAGTCAGCAGGTCAGTCAGTAGTCGATTTTCAAGATAATTGGACAAAAAGTTCCAAAGTTTTTTCTTTAATGGCCAAAGCGGGAACATGAACTCAATGTACACAGGAATGTGACAACTGTTTGGATTATTTTGGGCACCACGAGCAAAACTATTGCCCTTTTGATAGTAATTAATGCAAGATAAAACAATTATTCTGCAACCACACCATTCTTATCTAAATTACTCAACCGTGACCAAAAGTGCACAAATCCGTGACAATGTCAAGATATCTCCCAGCAAACATAAGAAATTGCACCAGTGTTGGCTTAAAACATTGGGTCAACGTCTTGTTCTTGGTGTGCTAGCACTTGTGTATATAAAGTAATTCAGGGCTCGACATTAGCACTGGTCCGCTGGCCCGACGATGTTTTAGCAAGGTCTGATATTTATTTTACTACTGGTTCTAGACCGGCCTTTAATACACATATTAGGCTACAGAAATACATGATTGTATGAATTTCGAGCAAAGCAGGTGACGGTGTCTGTATATACATGATATAGGCTATTAAATACCTCACCGGGGGATACATATTGCACTTACTCTAAGATCAGTAGGTCCTACAGACTGTTTGCGTCATCAATGAAATATATATTTCGTGCAATAAGACACGTGGACCGTCACCTACTTTGCAAAAAAATAGATATGGCGACTAATCATGCTAATATGTTGCATACTCTGGGCAAGTTAACTGAACCAAATATATCCCTATATCTATGGGATCAATACACAGCTTCATAATATCATATTGAAAGTGACTGGTAATAGCCCTGTGACTAATCACGATATCATGTATAGTATGTCAGTATTGGCAAACAACTCAAGTGTCGTGTTTTTTTAATCTCATGTTTTCAGATTATGTATTGTGGAAATACAATAAACACCACACCACGATTACATGTGTACAATATCTTATTAATCAATCATGTGAAACTTCAAATATATAAAATATCGGAGGACATTATAAGGGTACCAAAAAAAAGTGTTAGGGGAAGACGAGTCTCCCATGCTTTGACACGCACATCAATCGGTATGCGGTGCAAACAGATATAATTTGGTAGCGGGCGCAGCCCTCCAATACCTCGCTATATAATAGCGTGAGATAAACCTCAGCTGACTCAGTGTAGCAGCACTATTAGTACAGGAGGAATGAACCCATTTTTGGACTTGAGTTGACACTTAAATTCCTAGAGATAAAAAATATATCAAGGGAAAGGTTTAAGTCTCTAGTTTATGGTGCCGTACGTGGTCGATTTTTTTTTAAACGTACGTTTGTGACGTCATGTCGCTATGGCAATGAAGTCATTTTATGAACCAAATTGGCCAGATAAACTACGAAACAGGAGTCTTGTTCAAGCCACTGCTCGGTATTAGTGTGATGCGGTAGCGATTCTTAATGTTTCAGCACATACTACGCACATCTGGCAATAGTTATATATATTCATTATGTCGTAAATTCACATTTAATGACCATAAAATTACATAAAGTCTTTGATACAAGCGAATACATTGTTTTAGAAAAATAATGCACGCGAAATATTGTTGAGAATAAAGTTGTGTGTTATATCTTTATAATTCTGATTACGGAGACCCTTGTAATACATCATTGGAGAGGTATTAATCTCTACATTTGCGTGAGCTAGCGGTAGTAACGTCAAAATAATCATATGGTGAATACAGCGCTCTTTCATGACGTCATAGTTTTTCGTATTTAACAACCTTACCTTTGATTTATCCACTAATTATCAGTAGGTGGCTTCACGACTCGCTCAGCATATCCCAGTATACACAACACGTTGACCCAATGTTGCCCTTATGTTGGACCAGCGACAAAGACGGTGGGTCAACGTTAATGCAACATTGGCTGAACGTCTCCTGTTTGCTGGGTCTGTCACCCATGCCCTCTGTTCAGTGTCCCCAATATAACAAAAAAGGCCACATTTGGGTCGAAATATGTTCTAGAATGCATCATGTGAAGTCTTAATTAAATTTAACTATTTCTCGAAGAGCATGCCTCAGACCCCTCTAGACTGTAAATAAAGGAGGCTGACTTAGTCTGATATATGATAGGCGCCTCCTGTCAGTCAAATCTTGGATCCGTCAATTAGTGTAAGATAGTGTTATGTATAACACGATTTGAAGGCAACAAAAACATCAATTTATTTTCAATTGGCTTTCATACAATAAATTATCTCATTACTTGTGTATGTAAGTAATAGATAGAACGGCTGCTATACTCACTCTTTTTTCGCTGTTGTGGGGGAAAATATGTGCTGAATCGTGTTATTTGAAATTTGCTGACAAGGATCTTGTTGACAAAATGAAACCAATGGATTCTGTGATAGATTAAACCAAAAAATTAAACTTAAGGAAAGAAATGGTTAATTTACGTAACCGAGGATACTAAAAGCTGTTTTTTCAGGAATTATACCGGGGCATCCACCCATACGAATGTCTAAAAATCCTTAAAACCTACCTTGTGTTTGCTTTAAATTCAATATGACCGCCATCACGGTAACGCCATTTTTGGTACACCCCATGCACTTCATCACTTTTATAATTTGAAAATAATTCATTGTGTATTTATCCAGGATTTGAGGTACGAGAAGGAATAATATCAGTTTTTTCCTTAATACTTATCCAAGATTATCGCCATATTGTTTGAGTGATATGAATAATATGCCGTAACTATCTTGTTCTTGAACCTAAAATGTCTTTTTGTGACTATTTTCAAGCCTATGAAGTATATATGTTATTATATTGTATTTATCAACATAAATATCAATATTTACAAAATCGTCGCCATTGTAGTTAATTCTACCATTGTGGGTGACGCTTTGGATCCTTTTTAAATGATTTTTCACTCGAAATATTGATTATGATTTATGAAATGTACATAATTTTATCTCTAGTAAACCATTAATAATAAACTATACCACGTCTAATTTAAAAAGTAGGCATATTTTGCATTGATTTGAAGCGGGAATTGCGTCGGCAAAGCCTGCCTCAAATAAATAAACACGCAGCGATTATTGCCAACATAATTATGACCGCATATATATATCGATTTTAATATCACTTGAGTGAAATGGGTGAAATCATAAACAGATTTAGCTACATTTTCAATATTTGAACAGAGGAATTAACAAAAAGATGCTGTTATTGTAACATAATAAAAATGACCTGTATACGAAAATACATTGAAAAAATAATAAAATAAAATAGGTCTATTATAGCAGGCGCAATACAAATGTCGTCGATTTGTGTCATTCACCTGGAATTACAGCCAAATGGACACGAGTGCACAAAGGGTTAAAGTATAATTGCAATTTTGTATAGATTAGATTGATGCTGAAGATATCGATACGCGGGGATCAACCACATGCTCTAACAAAGTTATTCTGTCACGTGTGATGTCTCTGAAAACAAAACCACATGGGTGGTAGGGCTGGAAACCATGTGTTGCTTGTTATGTGGTCACCATTCTAGGTAATTTTTTTCACATTATCAGTTTGAATGGACTCGCTCACAAATACCATTAAATTCAGAAACCGTACAGTATTTCCAATAGTATTAATGTCCAAGTATTCCCTTAGAACATGATATTAGTATGGTTATACGTTTGAAATAGGCCTTAAAGCGGATGCGTTAACATGGGATGGGGTAAATTAACATATTGTGTTTATCCTACCGATTTATTGTGACACAGTAGAGGTCCCTAAACAGAATATTGTTATTTATTAGTAAAAATGAGTTATCATGCATGTTATACACTGTTTGCACGATTTTGCGCATAAGCAGGACTCTCAACTAAATAGTTCAGTTTTTAGTCACTGTGTGGCGTGTTGCTATTGGGAAAGGTGTTTTGTGACACACATATAACATGTCGTTAAAGGTCGCTAGGCATCAATATTCCAATTGCAGTGTTTTACGAATTTAAACTGTTGTTAGCACAGCCTGACTCCTCACATTTTAAAGTGATGAGTCACATAATACCATGTCCTAACGATATACCGCCATATTCTGACAATACAAGACTACATAAGTCCAGGAGCTCCCGCGACGAATTAGAATTTGATTTAGGCAATTTTGTGTGGGGTTTTTAATATTGTCCTAAGCTAGGTCAACAAGACGCAAGACAACTAGATCTAAGAAGCCCAGTCTAAGAGTAAGATAAGAACTAAACAGTCTGTCAGAGATTGCAAACCTCCATTGAAATTAATGATCCTAATCAGTATCCCAGTAATGGTCTACCTATCTGGCACGGTTTACCCGATATCAGGCCAATCGAGGTAACTAATAGCTGATTTACGGTCATTTTGAGTTCGATATAAATTAGTCAAAAACTTAGGGTGCATCCTCCCCCGAAACCTCAAATTTTGTTTTATAGTAATGGACTAACATCTAACACAGTTTGCAAAATATTGTGCATGTGAAAGTAAATAATGGCCGATAGGGGGCCATTTTGAATTTGATCGAGTCAGAATTTTTGAAGATGCATCCTCAGCTGAAATCTCACATTTCATTCTATAGTAATCGTCTAGCTATCTAGCACGGTTTACCAAATATCGGCCATGTGGAAGTGAATAATGGCCTAAAGGCGGCCATTTTGAATTTGATCAAGTCGAAATTTTCCAAGATGCATCCTCAGCTGAAATCTCACATTTCATTCTATAGTAATGGTCTAGCCATCTAGCACGGTTTATCAAAAAACGGCTATGTGAAAGTGAATAATGGCCGATAGGCGGCCATTTTGAATTTGATCTAGTCATTTTTTTTCAAGATGCATCCTCTCTGGTAATCTCACATTTTGTTTTATAGTAATAGTCCAGCTATCTAACACAGTTTACCAAATATCAGCAATGTGAAAGTAAATAGTGGCGATAGGCGGCCATTTTGAATTCGATTTGAGTCGAAAGTTTTTGAAAGGCATCCTCTCTCGAAACGTCACATTTTGTTTTATAGTAATGGTCTAGCTATCTAGCACGGTTTACCTGATATTAGGCCTATCGAGGTAAATAATGCTGATTGTCGGCCATTTTGAATTTGTAAGTTAAAAAATTTCAAGGTGCATCCTCCCCCGAAAACTCACACTTTGTTTTATAGTAATCAGGTAATGGTCTAGCCATCTAGCACGGTTTACCAAATATCAGCCATGTGAAAATGAATAATGGCCGAAAAGGCGGCCATTTTAAATTAGATCAAGTCAAATTTTTTCAAGATGCATCCTCATCTGAAATCTCACATTTCGATTTATAGTAATGGTCCAGCCATCTAGCACGGTTGACCAAATATCGACCATGTGATAGTGAATAATGGCCGATAAGCGGCCATTTTGAATTTTATCAAGTCAAATTTTTTCAAGATGCATCCTCTCCTGAAATCACACATTTTGTTTTATAGTAATGGTCTAGCCATCTAGCACGGTTTACCAAATAACGGCCATATGAAAGTGAATAATGGCCGATTGGCGGCCATTTTGAACTTGGACAAAATGAATTTTTTCAAAATGCATCCTCTCCTGAAACCTTACAATTTGTTTTATAGTAATGGTGTAGATATCTTGAGCAGTTTTCATGATATTCCACAATATCAGGCCTGTCGAGGTGAATAATGGCCGATAGGCGGCCATTTTGAATTTTATCAACTTGAAATTTTTCAAGATGCATCCTCTCCTGAAACCTTACAATTTATTTGTTATTAATGGTGTAGCTATCTTGAGCGGTGTTCATGATATTCCGCAATATCAGGCCTGTCGAGGTGAATAATGGCCGATAGGCGGCCATTTTTGATTTTATCAACTTGAAATTTTTCAAGATGCATCCTCTCCTGGAACCTCACAATTTGTTTTATAGTAATGGTGTAGCTATCTTGAGCGGTTTTCATGATATTCCGCAAAATCTTTCAGTCGGATTTACCGATGTTATAAATTAGGTCAAAGTGCTGGGTCAACTTCCAGGTCAAGGTCCAAAAACCTGAAAAGGCACAACTAGGGACCTTAGAGAACATGTATGTGCAATATGACTGTCATCGGCCCAGTACTTTTCGAGATCTGCTCCGGAAACGAAGTGCGCGTCAAAACGTCTAAATAGGTCATAGTTCTGAACCAGAAGTAGGTCAAAGTTCAAATACCCCAAAAGGCACAACTAGACCCCCTAGGGGTGTTGTGTGTAAAATTTGAAGACAATCGGACAAGTACTTTCAGAGATATGCTCCGGAAACAAATTGTTTACGGACGGCCCAACGGCCCAACGGCCCAACGGCCCAACGGCCCAACGCCGTCACATCATCATTTTCTCCTCTGCAACCTTGCGTATTGAATTCAGATTAAAAATATTTTAACCCGTCCATTAGCCACCTGGAAGTAACCCACATACCAAAAATTGTTATCCTAGCTTATTTTCTCACAAAGTTATAGGCAAAAGAAGAGGCAAAAAAAAAACGGAGGTAGAATCCATAGCTCCCTTCGCTCACCTACGGTGACGGCGGGAGCTAAAAATGCCATATTCTTACATTATACTGCCGCATCCCGACATTGTAATACACATCCTGGTCTCAACATAGTCATAGTGCCATGCACAGTGATATAATAATGACGGTAAACTGTTATATCTTGACTTAATAGTGCATACTCTGACTAGTGCATATTGTGTCATATCCAGATATTAAAATGATATTTAATGATGCCAAACATGCCTATATTTACATTATAATGCAAAATCATGACATTATAATGTCATATCATTACTACAAATTACTTTACTTAAAAAATTCGTCCTCTGACCATACACTGCACCACATCCTGACATAAAAATGTCATTTCTTGACAACAAATGCCACATGATGACGCCATACTGCCATGTCTTTATAATTATTACAATGCTATATTGGCACATTAACATGCCAGATCGTGATATTAAAATTGCATATATTTACATTCAAATGATGTCCCCTGACCATAAACTGCCATATAATGTCATATGATGACAATATAATGCCACATTCTGACATAAAAATGTCATTTCTTGTCATGTCATGTCTTGTCATATCCAGATATTAAAATGATATTTAATGATGCCAAACATGGTATATTCTGCGCATAATTCTGAATTGCATGACGTCAAATGCGCAACTAACACTTCTGGAGGCTAAAAATGCTAAATGATGTCATGTGTTACATAATGAATAAGAAAAGTAGAAGAATAACTGATCTGAACTATTTGTCATATTTAGATATTTACACAGGTCAACATATGCCTATAGGTAGTATTAACTCGGTGTTATATATAGATTATTAGCAAAAGGTCAAGAACAAGGTCATATCATACTGTTTTCACACCCGTCCTCAAGCACTTGCACAATTTGACGTAAAAATGTAATGTTTTACACATTAATGGAAAGGGGTATGCTAAAGAAAATAAAGATTTATATCGGTTCGGGTTGCAGGTTTGGCCTTTACAGTAACAAGCAAATATCATACCAAGGACAACCTAAGGTCATTGCAAAGTCCAATAATAGTTCTTCGTACATAAAACAAATATTACGCAATCCTGGCATTTAGTTGTCATGGAATCTAAATTATCCTCCGCAAAAGATATTTGATTCATTTGTAGCATCAATTCATTCTTGCAGCTAGGCCTATATTTTTCTTCCAATTTGGGAGAGTTGAAACTAACATTGGTCATAATATTATGGTGATGGCAAAAGGCGGCAATACCATCTGGATCTTGCATTGCTGTTGTTAAATTCCTGGAATGTAAGTTAAAAGCAGGCCTAATGTATCCTTGTGGCACGTATGTCTGAAAAATTTCACATTTAGTGTGTTTGAAGTTAAGATGACCTTAACCGTGTATGGTCTGGCCTTGAGTTACTTAGCGTTAGAGTTACTGCCCTACTACGATAAATCATATTAATTTATTGCAGAATAATTTTCATAATAAATAAATGTACGGTACATTATACAATTTGAATGAGAATTAAATGAGTTAATCTGAAATGAAAGGAAATTAAGCTGAAATGAAAGAAAATTATTATCTAAAGAGCTATTATAGCTATCATGATTGTGTAAAGTCGTTATCCATCAATTTATTTTTGTCATATAATTATGTGATATACGTTATGTTAATAACCTTATGAAAACTGTTATCGGTACATTTAATTCAATGATACCTCAATATTACACTAACAAATAATACAAGATAGATATAGAGATGCAGTTATTTATGTAATGGCAAAACGTGTGTGAAACGTGAATCCAAAGTCGAAGAGTTGGGCCAGAGAATCACTCTCAGAAACACTCTAAACTTTGTTCCGAAAATATAAGCAGCAATATATTATTAATTCTGACTGGTATTGTTATATCAGATAAATGAATGCAATGCACATGTATATAATGATGCTAGAAACATAAAATAAATCAAGTTACATGTTTTAGAAGTGGTGAGCATAACAGCTTAATAAGTTTTGTCATATTACATTCTTTAACTACTAAAATTAAAACCAAAATGAGTGTCTGATGATGAATCAACATTTCATGCTCTACAGACACGGTTCGTCTTGATACTATAAGCGTTGTGCCACGCCTCAAAGTCTGACGTCTGAAGTCTATCCCGGCACTGAAAAAAAAAAAAAAGTATAATGTCCGTAGACCCTTTAACGTAGGTATTGAAATGAAGCGGAAAGACCTCTAAACTAAGACATTTAAAATGGTTTCAAAGTGAAAATCCCCGTGATCTCTTATTTTGAATATAAATATTCCAGCGCTTCAAGGGTTACATAGAGAAAGGGGAAACGATAATTTATTTTAGCATGTGATTTTAGGTTTCCAGAGCTGAACACACCTTTTGGTATGATATTGCTTGGAAACATGAGTATACTATAATTATGTTACCTCGAGTATACCATGTAGACTCTATCCATGATGAATAACAATAATGGCCGTGTTGCATGGTTTCTGTAGTCGCATTATCACAGTCTTGCTATGTGCAGTTATATTGTGTTAGGCCTACCGGAACTTGTCATGTGGCCTACCAATTAACCCCAATTTTTGTGACAATTTATTACAAACTGAAACTAGACTGTGGGAAATCTTAGTGATGTTGAACATGAGATATAAATTCTTGAAAAGAAACAGTATTCAGCTACTAGTCTTATTCAACTCATACCGGTAGACTATTGTGTGTGCGTGTTACATAGGCCTATATGCCCCACCCAACAAACAGAACATTTTGTATAACATTTGTAGGCCTACAATGTTGCACAAATGTCAAAGTTGTACAAATGTTATACAAATGTTTTGTGTTCACTGGGCAGTTATGAAACATCTATTCTATACATATTTTTTAAAAGCACGTTTTATTTCAAACTCAACAAGGCGGGTTGCATATTGTGTGAAAATATATTTTTTGTGACTTTTCCAGCGGTATATCTTACTTGATTACAAAAAATCAAATGTCCACATACAAGATTTGCAATATTGTGGGCTATCGTGTCTCTGTTATTCAATTCACGAAAAAGTGACGTTGCGGCCATGCTGTTGTGATACAGATGTAGGCCTACGTTATATTTATTGGTATAGGATCACGTGCATAACGTACATGAAACTAGGCTTTCTCACGTTTTACGGTGCCAAATAAAAAATGACCTGGCATCCTGTATATTCTCATAGTGCACATGCTGACAATATTTGAAAGAAAATGACAAAATGACGTAGTACATGAAAACGTGACGTCACAAATGTACGTTTATTGCACAACTCGACCACGTGTCGTAAAAATGAAATATATCACGTGAAACTACAGAACTATACATTTCCAATGATATATTATTTATCTCTGGGGAAAAAAGAGAAATGCTTTAATAATACAAATTAAAAAAATATAATAATGTTGAACCTATTTTATTAAAAAATATTAGACCATATAAAACAAAAGCTCGAGACTGTTGCATAAAATCAAGTGATGTCATGTGTACAAAGCATGTATGTCATTTTTGTGTGACTACCTAGGCCAATTCTCTATAATTTTTACAAATGCTGGATGTTGAACGGCATCTACATGTGTATATCGCAGCTCATAAATGATCCACCTTTATAAATATCCAGTAGAAATTGGTGAAAAAGTGACGTCAAAAACATCACGACATGACGTCACAAATGCACGTTTTATGAAAAACTCGACCACTTGCCACAAAAACCGTTCACGCTACGTGAAACTAGACGTTCATACCTTTCCAGCGATACATTATTTGTCTCTAGGAATTTAAGTGTCAACTAACTCCTTAAATAACGTCAATTTTCAGATTTCCTCCTCTACTATATGTAAAATGGCGGACACAGAGATTTTTTGATAGTGTCCGTGTAAGTTACACTGACCTATCAGTGAGTGTCTGAAGTTAGTAAAGACACTGGTGAAAAGAGTGAACATGTAAGTGAGCGTAACTAAAATGTTTCCTGCCTCACGCAGTCGTAGTCGTGAAGTATAGTCGTCCGGACAAATTTGATCTAATGAATTGAGAGATGAGCAAAGGTATTCTCTGCTACGGATTTATGTATGTATTGTACAAACTAACAGAAATCGCATATAACAGTAGAAATCTGCTGAGGCGCCGAAACCAAGAGAAAATAAGATTTTCCGAATTTAACGCTAGAAAGTTCGTCAGCAGTTGGAGATAAATATATGATTAAAACCATAATAAATTATGTTGACTGCATAAAAACACTGAAACATATAGCTGCTACTGTCCCGTCTTGAGTATCACGTCTCACTTAAAGTGAATGGAAACTGAAAAGAGGTGTTCAGAAACGAACAGGAAAGTAGCCCTCCGTTACCACCAGTCGGCCATTTTAAATTTGATATAGATCAGCAATCTTTGTCAAGGATTATCCATATGTAACACAGGACAGTTTATCATGTAATGATTCCGAGATAATGAACAAATTGAAACAAAATCCCGCGACGACGAAGATTGCGCTAAGTAGATGGACATAGTAAGGACACTTGGATTTTTTGTGACTGGTATATATAGTGCTTTATGTATCAGTTTTTTTGTAATTTTTTTCGTGTATTGCTGTGTGAGATGTTTGAATCAGCTGTTCACAATATTTACCCCCGACCCCCACCCCCGGTCCGCGTGCATCCCCAGTATCCTCCTATACGGTAGCCCTATTCACCCTCCCCCCCCCCCCCCCCCACAGAACATGGATATCGCTCAAATGGATTTACAACCCTGACTTGTTTACTACTGTACCAAATCTTGACTGTATATATAGTGACCTACAGATGACACGTGTAGTATATGCACTACACTCTATACCCCCTTATTTTTTTATTACCCCACCCCCGCTATTTATGTCTGCTACAGCAACTGTGGACTGAGTGTACCATGTATAAAGACATATCTTACACTCCAATATGGTCACTTATATCATGGATTATTGTGACTGTCTCCGGAATATAAATACGCGTTTTTTTAGTCTTCTTCTGGATATAAAATCATTCTTTTCTTTAAACATGTTAAATGGACAATTTACACGTGGATACACCATTGACCGAATATTGGTGGACTTTTATAATTTGTTAATGAACGCTGTGTGAACGCTGTGTGGATTATGTGAAGGTGAACTGTGGATATCGACAGATTTATAAAGGATAAGAGGTATTTAATACGCAGTTGTTATAATTAATATATTATATCTTACTTCACTTTTTTTTCTATGTTTACTTAGGTAAATATGTTGGATATCGCCTTACCTGACTTGACCGTTTATTTTAATTCTTTTATTGTAATGACTTGATTAATGTTTATGACTTGTGTAATGTGATTTTTATCTTAGATTCATTATATGTTATGTCAGGAAGAGTTTTTATCCTATTTAAACGGACTTTACTCGCCTTTATGCTTAATGGTCCTAGTTTTTATCCTCTGAGTAATTGGTACTGTGTGAACACCAGAGAGAGTTGATTATATGTATTAGTTTAGATTAAGATGATTTTGTTGAGATATAGACGCTAAAGATAGGTCTATGACGTAATATACTGTTAGCTGAGTTCTCATTGGAGACGTTACACGTTCTTTTTGGATAATAATATTGATTATTAGGTGTTGGCTATATGAATCAGTTATTACTTTCAGTGTGGAATGTTATGTGCTAGACTACTGTCTCACATGTTTATGGTATATGTTTTAATATGTTTATGTCGGTGTAGTGATTTGTCACCACAGAGGTACATGTAATTGCATTTTGATGCTTTACTATTACGTAAGTTACCCTACTGCTCTCATTATGATTTATTCTGCTATATGGTTTTTAACTCTTTACCTGATATATTATTGATGTTTTCTATAAATTTCCGTCATTATTGTATATTTTGTAAATAAGCACTGTAGTAGGTAGTTCTTAAAAAAAATGGCTGTTTGGTTTCATAACCATCTTTATATATTTATAATTACTCGTTTCGGGTCGAAACTTTATAGGATGGCGGCATCTGTCGTCTTGTTAA
The DNA here is from genome assembly GCA_964017125.1 of Flabesymbios commensalis. Lineage (NCBI taxonomy): Eukaryota > Metazoa > Annelida > Polychaeta > Terebellida > Flabelligeridae > Flabesymbios > Flabesymbios commensalis. The sequence continues at coordinate 45,318,251 of OZ024913.1, read as the reverse complement.
TTGACCCTAGCTATGGGATGGTTAACCGTATCTGTGTGACCTCGGTATGACCTCGCCGGAGTTCCCGATGACTCATAGGGATTGCCCCGTCTTTTACAAAGACCCCCTTTGTATTAATTATTTCACTAGTTTATCATAATAATAATATAAAGCATTTGATATAGCGCCATACATCAGCCTTTTCGGCCGTTCGCAGGCGCTCTAAACAGTCAACAATAAGGCATCAGCAATAGGCTCGATTAAAAAGATAAGTCTTGACAGATTGTTAGAAAATAGAAGTGGAGGGACACTTCTTTATAGATATTGGCAGTTCATTCCATAGCCTGGGAGCAGCACAGGAGAATGCTCTGTCTCCGTGTTTCGTGTGTGTTGTTGGCACAGTCAACAGAGACGTATTGGTAGATCTTAGTGTTCTTGGTGGAATATAAGGAGTCAGCATTTCAGAAATGTAGGCTGGCGCTTCGTTATGAAGAGCACGGTATGTTGTCACAAGAATCTTGTACTTTATTCTGGATCTGACTGGTAGCCAGTGTAGATCACGGAGATGGGGAGTAATATGGTCACTGCGTAAACACTTTACAACTAATCTTGCGGCAGCATTCTGCGCTTTCTGCAATTTATCCAATAGGCCTTCGGAAATGCCATAGAGGGAAATGTTACCATAGTCAAGGCGAGGCATCACCAGAGAACAAACAAGCCTCGGTGTCGCCTCTTTTGTGAGACTGGATCTGACTGATCTAATGTTTCTGAGCTGGAACCATGCTGCTTGACACATCTTAGTGACCTGTGTAGTCATATCCATATGATGATCAAACATTACGCCGATGTTACGGGCACATTTAGATGTTGATATTCCACTATCTCCCACTTGCACACTAGACAGTGGTACCTTATTGTGATGAAGAAAATATGGTGGTGCTATGATAACCATGAATCATGAACCATGAATCATACTGTGTTTCTTGTAATATTCTAAGATCAAAATGTGAGATTTAGCCGATGAGTTACTATTACCTTTTAACACCTAAAAATCTGTCTTGTTATATTATTTTGATAAGTCATCTTGTTTTATGATTTATATTTGTGATAATATTATTATCTTGAATTATCTGACTTATGTCATGCCAGCGGCATGTGTTTCTATTTTAACTTCGTTATTAAGTCATTTTACTCTTCTAAATTCAGAGTGTTATATTATAAGTAACTCATCTTTCGTCCTGTGTAAAGATGTAATTTTATGTGTTTTATTTATTTAATAGTTTACATTTTAGTAGTGCAACAAACACACGGTTTTTATAGAATGTTCTAGAATCTCTGGATTCTCCCCGACAAACAGGATGCGTTTGGAGGGAAGGACAGGGATTGGCTCCTGACGGTTTTTGCACACGAACCCGCTCAGTATGAAACGAGTACTGTGTGTTTGGCGCGAGATGGATGGTTAGAGACAGAGGGAGAATAGGTAGACGGATAGATGGGTGTTAAATATGAGTAGAGAAATTGAGATGATAAAAGCGACATGAATCATGAATGTGAATATAAGTATTAATAAAATGTTATCAACAGTCTCTACATGTGTTGAGTTGGACACCAGAACGTTATTATCATCAAAATTGTTCATGTGTTGTCCTTGTGTAACACCGGACCCTTTATTTAATATTGACGCTCTAGCTATCATGCCAGGTCTCCGAAATTGCGAGCAAGAAGAAGAAGAAGAAGAAGAAGAAGAAGAAGAAGAAGAAGAAGAAGAAGAAGAAGAAGAAGAAGAAGAAGAAGAAGAAGAAGAAGAAGAAGAAGAAGAAGAAGAAGAAGAAGAAGAAGAAGAAGAAGAAGAAGAAGAAGAAGAAGAAGAAGAAGAAGAAGAAGAAGAAGAAGAAGAAGAAGAAGAAGAAGAAGAAGAAGAAGAAGAAGAAGAAGAAGAAGAAGAAGAAGAAGAAGAAGAAGAAGAAGAAGAAGAAGAAGAAGAAGAAGAAGAAGAAGAAGAAGAAGAAGAAGAAGAAGAAGAAGAAGAAGAAGAAGAAGAAGAAGAAGAAGAAGAAGAAGAAGAAGAAGAAGAAGAAGAAGAAGAAGAAGAAGAAGAAGAAGAAGAAGAAGAAGAAGAAGAAGAAGAAGAAGAAGAAGAAGAAGAAGAAGAAGAAGAAGAAGAAGAAGAAGAAGAAGAAGAAGAAGAAGAAGAAGAAGAAGAAGAAGAAGAAGAAGAAGAAGAAGTGTTTATTCAACCATGAAAATAAGTAAATAAAAGATGAGTGAAACAATTTACAGGGTGGTTTGGGAGACCTCCATTTGGACCACACGGTCGCTAGCATGGAGGCCACCCATGATGTCATCTATATTTAACATATAACATTTTGAAAAATATGTGAAGTGTACACAGAGGTGGGCAAGTGGTCGCCATATCGCCTCATGTGGCGACAGAAGCAAAATATCTGTAATGTAAATATTAAACAAGAGCACACTCGATAATAGCCCGCCGCCGAATTATGATAAAGAAAGTAAAGACGAATGTCATCACGTAAATAACAACGCAAGATATAAATGGTATGTTAAACCAGCCGCTTTTCAAGTTATCGCGCCCACAAGGTCAAATTATGGGCGTAAAATAAATGTGAAAAATCGCAATAAGTCGACCATTTTGATTTTTTTACCGGCCATTATTGAGCTTGTCCAAGAACTGCTTATTAGTAACATGCATAACAAACTTGAAGAGGATACTTGTGAAAATGTTGAAGTTATCGTGCCTACAAGGTCAAATTATTGACGTAAAATGAGAAAAATCGCAATTAATCGGCCATTTTGAATTTTTTTCAGCCATTATTGAACTTGTCCAAGAACTACTTATTAGTAACATGCATAACAAATTTGAAGAGGATATGTGAAAAACATTTCAAGTTATCGCGCCCACAAGGTCAAATTATTGACGTAAAATGAGAAAAATCACAATAAATCGGCCATTTTTTTTTTTTTTTCAGCCATTATTGAACTTGTCCAAGAACTACTTATAAGTAACATACATAACATATTTGAAGAGAATATGTGAAAAACTTTTCAAGTTATCGCGCCCACAGGGTCAAATTATTGACGTAAAATGAAAAAAATCGCAATAAATCGGCCATTTTTTTTTTTTTTTAGGCCATTATTGAACTTGTCCAAGAACTACTTATTAGTAACATGCATAACCAATTTGAAATGGATATGTGAAAAACTTTTCAACTTATCGCGCCCACAAGGTCAAATTATTGACGTAAAATGTGAAAAATCGCAATAAATCGGCCATTTTTTTTTTTTTCGGCCATTATTGAACTTGTCCAAGAACTACTTATAAGTAACATACATAACATATTTGAAGAGAATATGTGAAAAACTTTTCAAGTTATCGCGCCCACAGGGTCAAATTATTGACGTAAAATGAAAAAAATCGCAATAAATCGGCCATTTTTTTTTTTTTTCAGGCCATTATTGAACTTGTCCAAGAACTACTTATTAGTAACATGCATAACCAATTTGAAGAGGATATGTGAAAAACTTTTCAACTTATCGCGCCCACAAGGTCAAATTATTGACGTAAAATGTGAAAAATCGCAATAAATCGGCCATTTTTTTTTTTTTTTTGGCCATTATTGAACTTGTCCGAGAACTGGTCATCAGTAACATGCATAACAAATTTGAAAAGGATATGTGAAAAACTTTTTAAGTTATCGCGCCCACAAGGTCAAATTATTGACGTAAAATGTGAAAAATCGCAATAAATCGGCCATTTTTTTTTTTTTTTCAGCCATTATTGAACTTGTCCGAGAACTGGTCATTAGTAACATGCATAACAAATTTGAAAAGGATATGTGAAAAACTTATCAAGTTATCGCGCCCACAAGGTCAAATTATTGACGTAAAAGGTGAAAAATCGCAATAAGTCGGCCATTTTGAATTTTTTTTCAGCCATTATTGAACTTGTCCGAGAAGTGGTCATTAGTAACATGCAAAACAAATTTGGGAAGGAAACATGAAAAACATTTCAAGTTATTGCGCCCACAAGTAAATGTTAACGCCGACGCCGACGCTGACGCCGACGCCGACGCCGACGCCGACGCCGACGACGCCGAACTTCAATTGCAATAGCCCACCTTTTTTAATTAAAATTAAAAGGCGGGCTAAAAATGACCATTCAAAGCATCTAAAAGTAGCCATTTGTGGCGACAGGATTCATTTCAGCTGCCCACCCCTGATACATGTGGACTATACATGTGAAGAGAGCGAAAATAATAGGTTTATTATAAAGTTTAACCTATAAACGTAGTATTTATATAGAATAAAGTTAGAAAAATAAACGTTGATTCCGCCGTGCATCTGCCTGCTATACAAATAGGCTGATCTTGCCGTACGTTTGGCCCCACAGAGCAGAATTCACTACTTCAAATTGATAATGCATACATAACAGTTTGTGATATTACAATCAGTAGCATATGTGTCTAAAAATATTAATTTGACATACGTTGAAAACCCGTTAAAACTATGAGTGTGTACTTTATCGGTTATTGATCGTGGCATGCTATTTTACAGTTTTTGGTAATTGATATCGAACACACGCTTTGGCAAAATTATGTTTTACAAAAGGTATGCGTAATTTATGTTGCTCTATTGTGTTATGAGCAAGGAGTTCAGAATTGAGCCTAAGATTAAATACATCAAACTTTTTCGGGAGTGAATTATGCGCGTATTTAAAGTAACATTTTAATAGTTGAAGGCGATATATGTCGTTTATTTTTAGGAGGTTTAATTTTTCAAATATCGGATCTGTGTGAGACAGGCGAGATTACTCACGTATTATTCGTACTGCTTTTTTCTGTAATTTAGACATTCGTTTGTTTTCGCTGCCCCATAAAAGAATGTAATAGTTAATGTGTGGTATTATTAGAGAGTTGTAGATAATAATAAGAATATTTTGAGGAAGAATGTATTTTAGTTTGTTCATTATACCAATTATTCTGACTATTTTATTTGAGACTTTGTTTAAGTGAATTTTCCAAGTAAGATTTTTGTCTATGATCACCCCTAAAAAGTTAAAATTATCAACACATTCGATTTGTATTCCATTAATTTTGACAATTGGTAATTTAATTTGTTTCTGTGGTTTTCTGAATATCATGAATTTCGATTTATCTGAATTTAGTGATAATTTGTTTACTTTCAACCAAGTGCTTATTTCTGCTAATTTCTTATTAAATTTATTATTTTTGTTGAGATTTCTGAAATTAGCAAATAATGTAGTGTCATTTGCGTATACAATGAAATTATATAATTTACTTCAAAAAGAAATATCGTTTAAATAAATAATAAATAATAGTGGACCCAAGATAGAACCCTGAGGAACTCCCGTGGTAATTGGTATGTAGTCCGACATAATATTGTCGTGTTCTACATATTGTAATCTATTTGAGAGATAGCTTTCTAGAAGTTTTATTGGACAGTGTTCATTACCATAATGATTTAGTTTATTTAAGAGTATTGTGTGATTCAGGGTATCAAAGGCTTTAGAGAGGTCCAAAAATATACCAAAAGATGTTTCTCCTCTATCCACATCTTGTGTTGTTCTGTCAATTAATTCCATAGCAGCTAATTCGGTTGAGTGGTGCTTTCCTAAACCGTAATGACCGCTATGGAACAAATTATTAAAGTTGAAATAGTCATGAGCAAAAATAAAACAAAATGGCTGGCAATCGGCCACTTTGAATTTTATATTTGCAAAAAATGTCCTATGTTGTCCTTGTGTAACAACGATTAAAAACACCCCTCTCAGCCGTAGGCTCAGTCCATCAATATCAAGAGATAATGAGAAAAAAATGACCCAACTACCGCCATGTCAATTTTTTTTAAATGGCTGCGTCAGCCATTTTGTTTTTGATGGATTCATCCCAAAAGTTAATCAGATCATTAGAAATACCTAGAGAACAACTATGCCGAATTTGAATGCAATCCAACCAACGGGCCATAAGTTATCGAGCCCACAAGCTTTTTAGGCAGTCATGTTGGAAAATGGCCGCTTATGGCTTGGTGCCAAAACAATATATGGGATGAATTGCCCAGGCACATAGATCATGCCTGTACATCAATATCAAGAAATAATGAGAAAAAAATGACCCCCACTACCACCATGTCAATCTTTTTTTAAGGCTGCGGCAGCCATTTTATTTTCAATGGATTCATCCCAAAAATTATTCAGATCATCAGAAATACCTAGAGAACAACCATACCAAATTTGAATGCAATCTAACCAACGGTTCATAAGTTGTCGTGCCCACAAGCTTTTTAGGCGGCCATCTTGCAAAATTGCCGCTTATGGTTTGGTGCCAAAAACAATATATGGTATGAATTGCCCAGGCACATAGGTCATGTCTGTAAAAAATAAACAAAATTCATCAGTTAACTTTTTAGTAAGAGCTGAATTTCTGAATGACCGCCCGACCGCCCGAACGCTCACCTGAACGACCACCAGACTGCCCGCCTCTGGTGATCACTATACCCTACAGCCTTAAGGGCTGAGAGGTAAAAAGGCAATTTTGGATTTTATTTCTGCGAAATTTGTCAGGGGTCATCCTTTAAAGATACCTTACATTTTGTTTTATATTCATGCTCCAGCTATTTCGCACTGTTTTTGAGCTGCTTAAATATCACAAAATTACTCAAATTCAAAATAGCCACTAATCCGCCATTTTGAAATTGTTTGCTCCCAAACGTTAATCAGGTCATTGGCCAAATTAAAAGAAGATCTGATGGAAACTTTTTCCTGAAACGCGCTGACGAGCATTTATTTGTCAGTGGCCGTAGTAATTAAAGGGGTGAAAATATGGGGATCAAAATGTCACCCCAAAATTCCCCAGTGGTAGGCCTATGTGATGGATTTGTGAAGTATGATGAAGCAGAAGTTGATAGATTAGTAGCTATTTTGAAAACAAATAACTACGGCGGCGGACCGTGTGGAATACACCTCGGCGAGTAAATTTCAAGATGTCCTGATTTTGCCGATTTGAATTAATTTAGTAAGCACATATTCTTAGTACCATATGATTTATTTATAATATATATAAGTAATAATGGCAAATAAGTGGTCAAAGAGATCTATATCAGATGATCTGATATTGACCCTTTGACCACTTATCTAATTCATATATAATATGCGTGATCTGATCACATCACAACAAGCACGAGATATTGAAACAGTGTAGTTTCAATATTGCGGCACCGTCTACGACGATGGCCCAACATTAAATCAACATTGGCCAGACTTATCGTGTTTATATATAACATTTGCAAATATACTTTTACATGTATAGCAGTAAGGTCGATCTGAATGCTGGCAAGTGAGTAGTCTGTCTAGAAAACTTTCAGCCAGTACCCCGCAGACACGAGCCGTTGAACCAGTGTTGGCCCAGCATCTTCGACGTTGGTCCAGAATTAAAACAACATTTGCTCAACGTCTCGTGTCTGCTGGCCAGTGGTTTAATATCCAGCCAACATTAAACCACCACATGCTTTCGTGTCTTTCGTGTTTGCTGGGTGAGGCTCAACCAGAGAGTGAAACGGAACTGCCCAGGGGTACTCGAATGTACTAGCTAACAATACCCAAGTATACAGAGGCAATACTGACTGATAAGCATTCGACACGACCAGGCCTGCACGCGAAAACAAGGATGTTGTAAAACTAGTTTTTTACGTGGCCTCTGTTGATTGATTTAAACAAGAAACAACTGTAGTTGTTTAGAAATCGGCACGCAAAGCAAATCGGTCTATTGATTTATTATAACCACACTGTTCAGAGAAACAAGACTCAGAAGTTACAAGAAACACAATTCGAGAGTTCAATATTATAATGCAGCAACGCGGATGTAAATTTTCCCAGTTTAACCTTAAATAGCTGGACGTGGTGGTCTGCGTGTTAACACAGCAAAATGCGAATTTGAAAAAAAATCTTGAAGAAAGGAAATTCGAATGAGTCAATCACACATGAAATTGTATACAGTGAGAGAAATTCGAAATATATCCATTGGAAACAGAATACAATTATTACATGACTGTATCTGAGGACTCAGGCCTAGTATTAACTATACAATAAATATATATTTATTATACGAAGCCGATATCAAGAGCGCACTCGACAATAGTTATTGAACTGGTCCGATAACTGGCTATTAGTAACATGCATAACAAATTTAAGCAGGATATATGAAAAACTTTTTGAAGTTATAGCGCCCACAATGTCAAATTATTGACGTAAAATGCAAAAAATCGCAATAAATCGGCCATTTTGAATTTTTGTCCATCCATAATTGAACTTGTCTGAAAAATTGTTATAAGGAACATGCATAAAAAAATTGAGCTGGATACATGAAAAATATTTCAAGTTATCGTGCCCACAAGTAAATGTTAACGCCGACGTCAACGCCGACGCTGACACCGACGACGCAGAACTTCAATTGCAAAAACGCACCTTTTAATTAAAAATTAAAAGACGGGCTAATAATCAGTAACTTGGGCTTTGAAAAGTCAAGTTACTGCATGCTTGTTGGCTTGGTGGGTTGGTTCCCTAAATGTGCGCAGCAACGTCCAATTATGAAACCAGAATTTTTTACATCTCGTAAAATGTATGACATTTTATATTAGGAAAATGCACGCATCTTTGTGAATTTAAAGGATACCGTATTTTACCGATATATACATACATAATATACATGGATATATACATACATTTACACACTCCATTCAAAACAAGAGCGCTGACGCTAACGATATCCACCGCCATTCCACCGCTATCAATTCAAGTCAACAATTGCCCACCGAAGGGATTTGTGTATGCAATATGAAAACAATCCGGCTAACGGTTTCCGAGATATCGTCCGGAAACGAAACACGGACGCACGGCCACATGGCCGCACGCCCAGATATGGTGATGACAATATCCCCTGCCCCTACTTCGTAGGCGGGGGATAAAAAGGTATCATAAATGACTTAATGTGCATGATAATAATTACCCAGCAAACACGAAACATTCACCCAATGTTAGTACACTGTTGGCCCATCGGTTACGACGCTGGACCAACATTGTATCAACATTGGGTGTTTACTGCGTATACACGTTCCAACTAACACGAGACATCAGCTTAACGTTGGCCTAAAAAAAAGCCAGCGTCGGCGAGGCTGGCCCGATGTTAAGCTAACATCGTGTGTTTTGTGGTAGACTTGATTTTTGAATAGAGCATGAGCATGTTGTACACACGGCGTCGTATTAGCAAACACGACAAATTGACTAAATGTTCGTTTAATGCTGGTCCACCGTTTACGACGGTGGGCCAACATTAAACCAACATTGACTCAACTTCTCGGGTTTGCTGGAGCACTGGTCCTCACGCCACACACAGTGACAGACCTATATCCCAGCAAACGCAAACCATCATTGATCAACCCATTGTTGGGTCAATGACGGTCCACAGTCTGCGACGCTGGCGCAACAAAGAACCAGCAATGGGTCAATGTCTAGTGTTTCCTGGGGCACCACACATTCCGCGGCGGTGTGATGAGATAACGGATAGTCAGTTGCTGAAACAATTAATGATTGTTTCGGAGGCGACATCTGCTCCTGAACGGCTGATACCAGGGGATCCGGGTGGTGCACGTGTGACCAGCTAATATCACGCCTAATATCCACTCACCTCAAAACTTGTATACTCCCCAGCAAACACGAGACATTCAACCAATGCTGGTTCAATGTCGGGCCGACGTCGCAGACGGCGGCCAACATTAAATCAACATTGGTTCGATGTATAGTGTTTGCTGAGTATTCACGTTTGACTTGCCAAATGGTCACTACGCTATATTATCGTGGATCACCCAGTTTTGAAAAACAAATATGGACAAATTTGAACTGCGCAAATGTCTACTTCCAAATAGACAGGTTCAACCCTTTCACCACCAAGGTCAACTTTCGTCAGCTGAATGATATAGCATTCAACTGCCGAACGTTGAACTTGGCATTGTGAACACAAATACGTTTTTTTAATTTGTGAGACACACTTTTACAAACACAAAATTAAACAAGTAGGCCTATCTATCATTCACCTCCTTTTCTTTTGTGTTTTTGCGTCGCCCACTGTGTGGTGTGCAGATATTTTTTGTAAAATTGTTATCAGGATTTCACTAAGGAAATCCCCAGAGTGGCATGAAAACACAATCTGGAGCGGCTTGGTTCTACAGAATGATGTATGTTTCATCGTCGTAGAATACTTAGCAAAGGTCGCCATCGTGCCGTGAGCGTGGAGAATTGCATTTCGCCGCTCGTCGTCACAGTAAGTCGTCTGTCGTTTTCGTGGACCTGATTGTTCGATGTAGAGCTGAGTCCATAATTTTATTGTGTCGTTGTGAGCTGGTATGGTGACTCATATGCTTCATAAAACACCTTTTTCTATTCTGCATTATACTTGAGAAACGATATTTATAATGGAAATAACGATGCTATACCCTCCAGAGTTCAGACATCACGTCATATCTCGACCGGAGCTGCTGAATCATAAGGGTTGTATTTCAGGATATCAATTTCAAGCCTGTGACCAGTCAATACCGCTCTTAATCTTCACACTTGATGTTTGATTAATTGTAATGCAATATTGCAGGATCCCGCTTAAGAAATCAAGTATCAAGAGTTGATCTACATGTAGCTGACAGCTGTCTGTACATCTTTTTTGACACATTTGTATTGTTTGAATTTTCTTCAATTTATATATCGTAATAAATGAATACTTTTGATGTCCATGATACCAAGTTTTTTACAGTTAGGGACACTGTGCATGTGCGCAGTGAAAAATTCAAAAAACAATCTCTCTTAAAGCGGGACTCGAACTCAGGACCAAATACACCAACTTTTTTAAAAACTAGATGTGACTGTTTTCGGCATGAAAACATTAAAAGCATCCACGTTACATGACCCAAACTTGGAGATTGCCAAAATAAAAAAATCTAAGTAAAAAAATACCCCTACCAGGTATTTTTGTCTAAATGTCCTCAATCAGCCATCTTATTATTAGTGAATTATTCCCCATAGTTAATCAGATCATTGGAAATTCCTAGAGAACCGCTGCATCAAATTTGCATGCGATACAACCAAAAGTTCACAAGATATCGCGCCCACAAGCATTTCGGGTGGCTTTTTTTTAAATGTCCTCCTTCAGCATTTTTGATTTTTTTGAATTATTCCTAAAGGTTAACCTGATCATTAGAAATGCCTAGAGAACCACTGCATAAAATTTGAATGCGATCGAACTAACGGCTCATAAGATATCGTGCCTACAAGATCTTCGGATTTCTTTTAAATGTCCATCGTCGGCCATCTTCTTTTAAATAGATTCTTCCCCACAACAAAATCATCGGAATTACACAGAAAGCGACCACATCAAATTTGAATGCGATCCAACTAACGGTTCATAAGATATCGCGCCCACAAACCTTTTGGTGGGCCATTTTTTCAAAATGTCCTCCGTCATCTTGGAAAATGGCGCTGTCAAAAAAAAAAATATATGGGGAGAATTGCACAGCACAAAGGTCATGTCAGTGAAAAATAAACAAAATTCATCAGCTAACTTCATAGTCATAGCTAAATTCCCCATACGCCCCTGGCGGCGGCGGCGGAATAATGCTTAACACTATATTATAAGCATTCCGATAGTATTGGGGATACGTAAATACCACAATTTTTTTTAACCCGGAGATACTAATCTAATATTACAGAGTGATTATTTATTTAAATGCACCACCCACCACCGTGTCAAAAAAAAATCAACATGGGTGTGTCAGCCATATTTTTAAATGTATTCAGATCTTGAGAAATTCCTAGAGAACTGTCACGTCAAATTTGAATATCCTACAACAAAAGTTCTGAAGATATAGCATTCATACACACGATCTTTGGGTTGACAACCGCACTTTTATGTGTCGGGAGCAAAAATTATGAGACGAATCCCCCATATGCACATACGGCATCAGAAAAATAAAAGAAATTCATCTGACAATTCGCGGTGGAGCCCACGGTAGCAGTGTCAGATTATTGCCAAACACCGTGAGCAATCCGGTAATATCGGGGATCCATGCCTAGTATTACAGAAACTAGATAACCTGTCGCTCACAATATGTTCCATCTTCTAGGCGTCTGGCCCACGTGACAATAATCACCTTCAACGGATCGTATTTGCTGGGCCCGTTCAGTTGCGACGCTGGGCCAATATTAAAACAACATAAAGTCATTGGTTCAACGTATTGTGTTTACCGGAATCACTTTAAGTGAGTCTCTTCCAGTAGGTTAAATGTCCATTGGCCGCCCACTGGTCCAATGCCTATGATTGTGCAAAATATTAAGTTGATACATCAATAGCAAGGTGTCTGCATAATCTGCGACGCTCGGTCAGTATTAAACCAACATTGGTTCATGGTCATGTGTTTACTGGAAGCTCTTCCAGCAGGTTATTTAGAATTTAATTTACCATTGCCCACCCTCTTGGTCAAAGCCTAATCCCTATGCTTGTGCAAAATATAAAGTTGATCCATCAATAGCAAGGTGGTCTGCATAATAATCACATACATGTTCCGTTCCTGTAGTATATTATGTAGATTTGGATATCATCAGTGGACTATACCTTGAACATAATTCCAATTGTTTGTTTTTCGTGGCTTTATTGCCAGTCGTATTTGATGTCTGTGTTATTTTTATATTTATATATATATATATATATAACAACGCTGCAAAAATAATGTGAGTTTATATTTGTGGCACAGTAGTGTTTCAAGACGGACTAGAAATGTAATTACATTCCGGCATGTTCATCAAAAACCCTGGAGAAATGTAAAGAAACAATGCTTTTTCAGAAAAATTGTCTTAAGTCGATGTTGATTGCCAATGGTTGTGCCACGTACGACTTAAAAATAACATTCATTGTCCAGTGCAGATCAGTATACATCCGTATGATCAGCTTTTATCAAACTGAAATGGTACAGTAACCAATCTGTATCAATCACGGAAATTGTTTCAATACACTTTTCCCATTTTAAGAGCCCGCATTCATAAATAGTATAATCACTCAACAACAAAGGCGGCCTATTCACCTGAGCCAGTCGGCAAGGGGGACTACGCCAAAAGTGATTTAATGTTGTACCAATGTCACAAATGTTGGTACAACATTTAAAGAACGTTGGGGCTGTTTCTTGACAAGGTAGGATAACATTCTATTTACATTCCTTGGCACACGCCAGAACGCGTTCTCTAATCATACCACTTAGTTTGGCGTAGAAGTGATGTATAGTATTATGTGGTTTAAAATACAATGGCCAAGTAATACTTAGTAAAGACAAGTGTGTGAACTACTGTCCCCTCAATACACATCAATACAATTACTGATTTTAATAATAATAATAATAATAATAATGTTAATAATAATAATAACAAGACTACATAAGTCCAGGAGCTTCCACTCCGAATTAGAATTTGATTTAGGCAATTTTGTGTAGGGTTATTAATGTAGTCCTAGGCTAGGTCAAAAATCAAGACGCAAGACAACTAGGTCTAAGAAGCCCAGTCTAAGAGTAAGATAAGAACTAGACAGTCTGTCAGAGATTGCAAACCTCCATTGAAATTAATGATCCTAATCAGTATCCCAGTAGTGGTCTACCTATCCGGCACGGTTTACCCGATATCAGGCCAATCGAGGTAACTAATAGCTGATTTACGGTCATTTTGAATTCGATATAAACTAGTTAAAAACTTAGGGTGCATCCTCCCCCGAAACCTCAAATTTTGTTTTATAGTAATGGACTAACATCTAACACAGTTTGCAAAATATTGGGCATGTGAAAGTAAATAATGGCCGATAGGGGGCCATTTTGGATTTGATCGAGTCAGAATTTTTCAAGATGCATCCTCAGCTGAAATCTCACTTTTCATTCTATAGTAATCGTATGTGAAAATGAATAATGGCCTAAAGGCGGCCATTTTGAATTTGATCAAGTCGAAATTTTCCAAGATGCATCCTCAGCTGAAATCTCACATTTCATTCTATAGTAATGTTCTAGCCATCTAGCACGGTTTACCAAATATCGCCCATGTGAAAGTGAATAATGGCCGATAGGAGGCCATTTTAAATTTGATAAAGTCAAATTTTTTCAAGATGCATCCTCATCTGAAATCTCACATTTCGTTTTATAGTAATGGTCTAGCCATCTAGCACGGTTGACCAAATATCGGCCATGTGAAAGGGAATAATGGCCGATAAGCGGCCATTTTGAATTTTATCGACGCGAATTTTTCCAAGATGCATCCTCTCCTGAAATCACACATTTTGTTTTATAGTAATGGTCTAGCCATCTAGCACAGTTTACCAAATAACGGCCATGTGAAAGTGAATAATGGCCGATTGGCGGCCATTTTGAACTTGGACGAGTTGATTTTTTTCAAAATGCATCGTCTCCTGAAACCTTACAATTTGTTTTATAGTAATGGTGTAGATATCTTGAGCGATTTTCATGATAATCCACAATATCAGGCCTGTCGAGGTGAATAATGGCCGATAGGCGGCCATTTTGAATTTTATCAACTTGAAATTTTTCAAGATGCATCCTCTCCTGAAACCTTACAATTTATTTGATATTAATGGTGTAGCTATCTTGAGCGGTTTTCATGATATTCCGCAATATCAGGCCTGTCGAGGTGAATAATGGCCGATAGGCGGCCATTTTTAATTTTATCGATTTAAAATTTGTCAAGATGCATCCTCTCCTGAAACCTCACAATTTGTTTTATAGTAATGGTGTAGCTATCTTGAGCGGTTTTCATGATATTCCGCAAAATCTTTCAGTCGGATTTACCGATGTTATAAATTAGGTCAAAGTGCCGGGTCAACTTCAAGGTCAATGTCCAAAAACATGAAAAGGCACAACTAGGGACCTTAGAGAACATGTATGTGCAATATGACTGTCATCGGCCCAGTACTTTTCAAGATCTGCTCCGGAAACGAAGTACGCGTCAAAACGTCTAAATAGGTCATAGTTCTGAACCAGAAGTAGGTCAAAGTTCAAATACCCCAAAAGGCACAACTAGACCCCCTAGGGGTGTTGTGTGTAAAATTTGAAGACAATCGCACAAGTACTTTCAGAGATATGCTCCGGAAACGAATTGTTTCCGGACGGCCCAACGGCCCAACGGCCCAACGCCGTAACATCATCATTTTCTCCTCTGCGACCTTGCGTATTGAATTCAGATTAAAAATATGTTTAACCTGTCCATTATCCACCTGGAAGTAACCCACATACCAACAATTGTTATCCTAGCTTATTTTTTTACAAAGTTATAGGCAAAAGAAGAGGCAAAAAAAAACGGAGGTAGAATCCATAGCTCCCTCCGTCTCACCTACGGTGACGGCGGGAGCTAATAATATACACTTATATGGCGCTATATCCAACCTCAAGTTGCTCTTTGGCGCTACAAACAAAAATGTCAATAAACATGATCAACTTGGTACATTTAGGTGAAAAAATCATAGCATCTTTACAAGTATGCGATATTGAACAAATGAGTTTTTAAGTGTCGCTTAAATTGATCAAGTTTGTTACAGCTTCGTATGTGATATGGTAATTTGTTCCAAAGTAAGGGGGCAGCTTTATTAAATGATCTATCACCATATGTCTTTAACTTTGTGGGGGGCACCACCAACAGATGTTTAGTGCGCAGTGGGCGACACGGAGAATAAGGGATGATACAGTCTTGAATGTAACTGGGTGCTAGGCCATGTTGCGCTTTGAAGCAAAGAAGGAGAAGTTTATATTGTATCCTTTGTCCCTTTAACAGCCTCAACATGATTATCCACAACATGCACTACACCAAGAATACATAATGTATTCTTGTCTACACGCATAAAGAGCTGAGAATGGTAACGTCCTTATAAGAATTACCGTCAAGAATATCAATTGGACGTTGTTAAAACGGATTTAAATGCTGTACTGTAGTGCAAAGGCAAACAGTCGTAACTGCATACCTTTACGATAATCAGTTACTGTTGTTAATGCTGTTTGTTTTTTTCAGGCAAGCATTGTGTTTATTTAATCATAATAAAGCTATATTAAATCGATTTACACGTGTATTTATGAACAATAACTGTCCACTGCATCGTCTTCGGTGGTATGTAGTTAAGGAATGCTGGCTAGAGGCGTATTATGGTGGGGGGGGGGGGGGGCATTGGGTCATGCCCCTCGGACCTGATATTTTCAAACAAATAAAAAGTACCCTTGAAACTGAAAAAAAAAACCTCCAAACTACTCAGAATTCGCCTGAGGCAACCTAAATATATGTCAGCTTCTGGGGCCGCTAGACTCCCTGTCGTTTGTCCCCCCTAAATCTTTTTCTAGATACGCCCCTGAAGTTGGCCAGTTAATACCGGTCCAGATAATACAGGATATACATGACGCTAGGCTGGTACAGCGCTATCTAAATGTTGGACCGGCATATCTGAACATGGAAAGAGTGTTGGACAACGTCCCGGTTTAGATGGAGTGTCACTGCAGCGAAGAAAAAATGTGCAGTTCAATTCATAATCATCACATCGGTGCGTGAATTTAGTGTTTATAAGCCATGTATTAAAAGTGATTCAAAGCTGTAGGATTTACCGCACATTATAGCGAGAAGCTTTATCATGTTTCACTATCACTGTATCAATATAGTCACAACATCCAATTAATGTCAAGTATAAACTAGCAATATTGATGTGTACCGTAAGCCTATGTATGTGATGTGACATGTATGTTATGCCTGAACATGCCAGCATGATCACTACATCATATGGTCACTGCATAAACTATATGAATATCCACTATCTTTCATTTCCATGGAGGCTACTACTAGTGGAGGCAAACAACTTACTTTCCAAGTAACCAGTGACTCCTATGTCCCTTTTCAGGGCAGTATATATATAGTTGACGACAAGTAGGGCCAGATGAAATTATTGTATGATTGTATTATATTATTGTATGAATTAAATAATAAAACGTATTGGTGCGACATAAGAAAAAAATGACAATCTGGTGTTAGTTCATTTGTTACTCTTATCTAGTTAACTATGAGGTGATTTATTTCGTGACATGTGTCAAACCAAAATATCATTCTTTATTGAACTAAAGTTGGGTCAGTTTATCGTGATTACTAGTTATTACTTCGCAAAACCATTAACGAGATCTCAACCTATTACCATCACCAGTCCACCATCAATGACAAATCAACACAGACATTTGGGCAGTACGTGTTTAGTATATTATAAGTTAAAACTGACATAATCTGACCAATAGCCTAATCATCGATATCACAATAACTTGTGTATCACAAATGTATAAAACATACATTCACAAAAGAATAATTAACTTGTAAATAATAACTTGTGAAGCTCTGGATGTTTTCGAATGGCTCCCAGTACAATCCTTATATTTCTCGATACCTAATATATTCAACATCTAGTAATCAGACTTCGATCTGCAATAATGTGCAGACGAGTCACCAACAAAATTTGTATGACACAATTGGTAAACCAGAGGTCAAACTGTCGGTGAAAACATGCGGCGACGGCGAACGAAGACAGACGAACGCCGCTGTGAATCTCAGGCTGAGGGTTACAATTAAAATAATAAAACATTTCAACGTTTTATTTATTTTGATACCGTCTTTAGCCTGATCATATATCATGTTACTGTATATTATCCAAATGCAGCAACAAATATTATACAGGTTGTTAACAGATGAATACCTATGAAGATATCTATTGGCCATCAAAATTAACATCGCGATGTTTGCATGCTACGGAGAAAATAATTTGTGTGACATCATTGGAAGATTATCTCACACATTCATCATGTTCATGCATATAGATTTCGATAAGACAGTCACTGGGCATGCCAGTTGAAAACAGAGCTCAATTTAGGTTGAAAAATATATGTCGATCCTGTAAAAACAAAACATAACTGATAAAAATTAATATACTCATAATTATGATACAACAGACAAAACTATATTATTGATTGACCAGGACATCGATTTTCCTGTTGTGACTTTTCAATTTGGTATTTGAACTACATCCGTCATCTGTATAGCCTATATGGCTGTTTGATAAAGATGTGCAAAAATACTAATAACCAGCTTCAAAAATGATAAACGCTTGCTGCACGTAATTCACACAAAATATATATATACGTATGTTTATTGCTTTACGTCGCTTTCTCACAATGTACTGAGGCAATATCATGACAGAAGGAAGCCCGGAGCCGGGACTATGCCCTATAGTAGTCTTATTTTGAATGACTCCGAATGACTTTTTTATAGTGCACAGTACCACTTACACAAAATAAATGCAAGTGTACCTAGTATTATGTTAACAGGTGGAGACATCATCTGGAGAAAAATAATTATAATTCTATAACATAGATATTTTACACATATGTTATCATTTATAGGCCTATGTATATATAAATTATAATGTACGTGTAAAATATGATCTATATATTAGAATTATTATTCGCCAAATAAATGTCTCTACCAGTCATACTATTACAGACGTGCAACATACAGTTAGATGATTGTTACTTGTGTCACTAATGTAATGTGCGTGTGGCACCCAAGTGTGACGGAGTACGCGGGGTAATGACGTCACATAATAACAGTTATAATATCATTCAGGGTGAGAAAAATGTGTCTGGAAAGACACGCTGTAACGGGAAGATAAAAAGTTTTTTGAAGAGACGCCGCTTTGTGACAGTATCATCACTTAAAATGATGTTAATGCCCTTACTAATATAAAAACAGAAAAAAGTTCATTGATTCACTAAAATCGGCTAAACAGCAAACACAGCTGTTGACGCAATGCTGGTTAAATGTTGGCCCACAGTCTGTGTTTGCTGAATAGGAATCGTGATTATAATGACTCGGTCTGATACCACACAAACACGAGAAAAGGAAACACGAGGCTTTAAACCAATGTTTGTTTAAGTTGGGTCAGAGTCGTAGACGGTGGGCCAACATTCAAACAACATTGGGTCAATATATTATGTTTGCTGGGGATCCTCGATGACATGTACGTCTGTACCAGGGTTATCACTACGGTGCTAAATTAGAAATTACATCCAAAATAAATGTATCGCTGCTTTAGATATTTTATGCATATAATATTATTATAACCTTGATTTAAATGGTGTATTGATATATGTCGTACATTGGGTTTATTTTAAATGCATCCTGTCACCTGTTACCTTGGAACTATTCAGGATATTGTTAGGCTATATTGTATGTTTTTCGCAATGCTCATACATAGGCTTACATCTGTGAATAAATAAAACGTCCTTGAAATGGGTGTATAGTTTGCTTTCGCACTTTTCACTCATACGAGTCACACACGGGTTAAGATAGACTCGTTTGTATAATCATCGATATAGGCATTATAACGAAATTTGCAAGGGAGATATACAAACGGTACCTAATGTATTTTGATAACAATCAAATGTGAATTATTCCCAAATGGCAAAGCAAATAGCAACGAAATTAGTTGATATTTATTACACATATTTTTTGCCCACATGCAATTAATCGTAATGGTCGTACATTGTTCATATTGCAACGATATTTCAAGATCATTTTGCCCACATGCAATTAATCGTAATGGTCTTACATTGTTCATATTGCAACGATATTGGAAGATCATTAGTCATGTTAAGGTGTGTTCTTGACCAATAACCCCAAAAACATCTGTTGTTAGTATTTATGTTCAGACCAAAAACAAATACTTTGAATTTTGAAGTTTTTTTGCCTGAAAATTTAGATAGACGTTATTTTAATGAAATTCTTCGACAAGCACATCCTCTATAAAAGTGTCCACAACAGCCTTGTTCGAATGTCTTTTTAGTACTTCCACAGCAGTGACTTTTTCGCGTATTTTGTGATAATTAAATGATCATTCCTGAAAAGTGCTAACTAACCCAAACAAACAACCAAACCAAACCAAACCAAACTGAACCAAACAAGTGTCGGCCTATTCAGTGGAAACAGCAATGTGTCACACATTGTTTACAAGGTGGACTAGCAGTGTTCTTCTTAGTCATTTTAGTTGACGTGTTAAGCCTAGGCTTCACTATGTCGGTACTAGTGAATACAGTTCGTATTTTACCATTAATTATATCATGTGAAATATCTAGCAGATACCGCCCGTGACCTCACTGACCAGGCTGCTTAGTCAAAACTAAAGTTTTCCGATAATCTAATTCCGTGTGGTGGATCTACCCTTAGCAGCCATTTTTTTGAAATGTAGATCCACGCGAGATGTTGGATGATTTAATCTATTAGTAAAAAAAAACTGTTTTAGTTAGCAATACAAAATACGTATAGGCCTATCGGCAGGGTTTTTTCAATAAATTTGTGGGCGGGTAGTTTGGGCCGTTTGGCCTAACGTCACACTGGGAGAGAGTGCGCGAGGGGGCGAAACCCCTTCACACCAGAAAAATAAACCCCCTGGAATAAACACTGACCAGTAATCAGTGGTAATTGTTTAATATAATATTATTATAAAGACGGACTGACAAGTAAAATGGATGATATTCAATATTAATATAGTTAGTAATGTTCACGGTTGTTTTTGTGGTTCCAGATTACTGATGTGTTTAAACATAGAGACAAACTAACGTTCCGAGAATAAAAATAACTAATAGAAACCTTATAAAGCTTTATGTACTTTTCTAGGATGCTGTTCTCATCAGCTTCCTCAAACGCATCCCATCAAACACGAGACGTTCACACAACGCCGTTTAAATGTTAGCCCAACATCTGCGACGCTGGCCCTGCATTGAACCATGCCGCATTTCTAACTTGACTGCTCACTGATAAAAATACAGATTCAACATTTTCAGAAATCTCTAAAATATATATCACAGTGGTGCGCCGACATCCGCTGATAAGGATTTATTGGTTTCAAATTTTACAAAGACACGCTTGGCAACAGCAGCCTGTTTTTTAATCAAGTTCGTAGTAAAACTCAATTCACACTGATACGTAATAAACGCAGATCCCAGTGTTATTTCTAAATTACTGTTTATACGGGTCAGTGTTTTTTTTTGCTGCGCAGGACATGCTTATTTGTGATCATTATTGTGATAATGATGTCCGAGTGTCATGAGCCCCGCGGTCATGAGAGCATAATAATCAACTCAATCTATATTCATGATTTGCGAAGCTAATGTACAGCCTATATCATGTATATAATATACATACATTGCATTAAATACAGAAAAACCTTTGATATAATTATAGCCACTCGTTTTATACGAGCACAAATTTTGCAGTTTCTTTTTGAATTTTTTACCACGTTTCAGTAAACCATTTACTAGAGAACTAGCGTTTTATATGAAACGCCTAAATATTGTAATTTTTTATAATAATTATCATATAAACCTATGCTCCATCGGTTTGAAACATCATCAAACTATTCAAATCTGACGTTATGATTCTATAAAAGTAAATTTATTACATAAACCCTGTTTGGGTGTCATAAATACCAATCTACTACTTAAACCATACAATACTTTTTGCGAAATTTTCAGGATAGTTGTTTGCAAAATGTCATGCAAGCACTCAAACACCCCTCGGCTGATGTAACGATTCAAAATGGCCACACATTTGACAAAACTGCTAATACTATGCTATGTCATATATTTGAAGTCCACAAAAAGTTAAAAACGTTTATACATAATAATATACTAAAATATCTAAGCCACTCGTTTCAAATTTCGAGACTTATTAATAAACATTTATTTTTTCACTTTCAAAATTGGCACTTTCCTTGAATGGTAAAGTGATCCAAGTCCATCAGTTACATAGGGACATTTTGACTTGAATTTATCAGTATATCTCTGAGACATGGAAAAAATGTCTGCTGAAATGTTATAAAACACCCCTTATATGGATCAGTCTATGGTATGCCAATCATTACCAATTTTTTACTGGATCAATATGATGATACACTAGACAGTTGTTATATACTAGTTTGTGACTTTTATAAAGAATGTATATATTTCTAAATTTAAAACGTTTATTTGTAGTAAGTAGTAGTAAAATATTGCTTCACGTCACTTTTCGGCAGAAATGGTCCTTTAAGTGACATTGTAATACGATAAAAACGTTGTTAGACGGGTCGATATCACCTGATCCCCAAAAAATTATAACAAAAGGTTTCTCAACAGTTTTCTATCCTACTGGATATAGTGAACGACCCCCCCAAAAAAATCTATCAAAATCTGACCCAAAAAAGTCCGAAAATCCAAGATGGCCGCCATTGGCCGTAAAAAAACGATAAAACCATCCTAAGTAGCCTAAACTTATATAATTAAACCATGATTCTTGTTTTTAAGAGTTGGGGAACTCATTATTTACAATAACATTCTGGCATTGTCAAAAATCTAAGATCGCGGTGTGACTAGGGGGCAGAATCCAAGGTCAAAGGTCAAGTTAAAGGTAAAATTTAATTTTTCGACAAATAAAGGTAGGAACAAGTGTAATACTTTTTTTCGGGTAATTTTAACTAGAAAATACATTCCTTATATTATTTTCATGATTCAAGGTCATCTTCAATGTCAAAAGGTCAACCTCAAGGTTAAGTAACCGAATAGTTGATTTTTACCAAATTAAGCCAAGAACATGTGTAATACCTCATTTTCATGGGATTTTGACTGGTAAATCATTTTGTGGTATTATGTCTGTGATTCAAGGCGACCTTCGAGATCAATAGGTCAATTTAAAGGTCAAATGCCTAAATATATATTTGTACAATTGTCAACAAACATCATGTGTAATACCTCTTTTTGATCTGACTTTGAATGGAGAATCCATTTATGGTATTATTTTTGTGATTCAATGACATCTTCAACATGTTGAAAATAAAAAGGAAATTCCAAGGTCAAGCTGTAAAAGATATCATTTCAATGGCAAAAAGTCAATTTTAAGGTCAAGTGACCAAAATATGCTTTTTCATAAGTAATAACAAGTGTAATACCTATTTCTCGTGCATAAAGACCTTGTGTAACCGACCTAACTTAGCCTACTGGAGGATTTCATTTCTGGTGGGTCGATTTATGCGAACATCCACTAGAACCCCCAAAACATAATAACAAAATGTTTTCCAGTGGCCTTGTCACCTATGGGATGTACTTAATAATAGCAAGAAAAAAGGCGATCAAAATCTGACTACAGGAAAGGTGCTAAATCCAAGATGGCCTCCAATGTCTAGAAGAAGCAAATTGCTTTGAATGATGTAGTGTATAACTGCTGTTTTATGTCTACTCTAAGTATTAAGTGCCGTAGTATTCACTGGCACAATATCCTGATATCCAAATTAGTGCCTATAACCATACTACAAGCTGCATGTTTTGTATAGTTATGTAGGTACAAAGTTTTTGGATATAGGCCTACAACAGTTATTCCAATCTTTTTTAGCGTAATTTGCTCGAATATTTGTGACACATCACAAAAAAAAACAGCAGTCTTGGTCCATATTGTGGATATTAACTTGATGGTATTTTATAAACGCAATATGTTTGCCTCTCTCAAATATATATTTTAGACCATACATGCCACAGTGTTGTTATGGGAACAATGTTGAATATCCATTAACTTAGTTATATCATGAAAAAACAAGGAATACATTTATATTGTGTTTACATAATTTATTTTAATTTAATTATTTTATCAAGCTAAACTCTTTTCCACCACCCCTCTCCAGACATAAAAAAGTAACCTTAAATGCTAAGCTCTTGGTGTGCCACCCCACCTCTCTAAATTTCCGGAGACTTAAAGAAAACATAGGCCTATATGCCACAAATTAGACAGCGCATAGTATATCGTTCATGTGTAATTTTGACTGGATAATCTAATTCTGGTAGGTCGTTAATGATTAAGTATGCTCAAGATGAAAAAATTAATTTAACTTTGTGAAAACGTCATTTTAGCAAGGAAGTATAAGAAAATAACAAGGCATTACAAGTGGAAGGGCAGATACGTTATATTGCAATGGGAAGTCATTGAAGAGGTCGATGAATAGGCTTTAAAAGGCATTGGAGAGACGCTGAAAGGCGACGAAGAGGCGGCAAAGGGCAAGGTGAAGGAGTGAATGACGACGAAGAGGAGTTGAAGTGCGACTGGTGTGTAAAAAGGTGTGTTGAAATGCATTAAAAGACGACGAAGAAGCGTTAATTGACGATGTGAACGCGTGCAAGGGCGACAAGGAAGCGTTAAAGGGTGATGCAGATGCGTTAAATGGTGATGGGAAAACGTTAAAGAGTGATGATGAGATGGTGGCAGCAAGGCATTAAAGGGCAACGAGGAAGCGTTGAATGACGATGGAAAAGCATTAAAGGGCATTGGGGTGACATTAGAGGGCGATAAAGAGGCGTTAAAGGGTAACGGGTAGGCGCTAAAGGGCGACGGGAAGGCCTTCATTTGCAACGAAGAGGCGTCAAAGGCCGACGCAGATGCATAAAGGGTGACGAAACGATGTTAAATTGAGCTGTGTTTGCGTTAAAAGGTAGGAAATAAGGCGCGATGTAGAGGTGTTAAAGGGCGACGAGAAAGCGTCTAAGGGCATCACAGAGGCATTAAAGGGCGACCAAGAGGCATTTGAGGGCAACAGGGAGGCGTTAAAAGGCAACGGGGAGGCTTAAAGAACGACAATGCGGGGCAAAAGCGCGACAACAAAGCGTTAAAAGGCGACGGAAAGGTGGGAAGGTGTGGAAGGGCGATTCAAGAGCGACGGTAAAGCGTTGAAGGACGATGGGAAGGCGTTCAAGAAGACTTTATCAAGTTCAAAATAGATATTTGTATTTGTTATAAGTAATATTGTCAGGAACTTGACCTTAATTTGACCTTCAAATTGACCTTGAAGGTCACCTTGAATCACAAACATAATACCATAAAATGACTTACCAGTCGAAATCACATGAAAATGAGGTATTACACAAAAGTAATGCTCTTAGCTTTATCTGGGAAAAATCATATTTTCGATTACTTGAAGTTGACCTCTTAACATTGAAGATGACCTTGAATCATGAAAATAATATTTATAAGGCATGGAATTTCTAGTCAAAATTACACGAAAAAAGGTATTACACTTGTTCCTACCTCTATTTGTCGAAAAATTATATTTTACTTTTAACTTGACCTTTGACCTTGGATTCTGCTCCCCTTGCCCCACAGCCATATTAGATTTTTAACACTGCCAGAATGTTATTGTAAGTTCCCCAACTCTTAAAAACATGGATTATTAACAAGAATCATGGTTTGATTGTAAAATTAGAATGATTTTACCGATTTTCACGGCCAATGGCGGCCATCTTGGATTTTCGGACTTTTATGGGTCAGATTTTGATAGACTTTTTTTTGGTCGTTCACTATATCCAATTGGATAGAAAACCGTTGAGAAACCTTTTGTTATAATTTTTGGGGGGTTCGGGTGGTTATTTACATATATCTACCCGTCTATGTAGTCAACTGATGAGATAAATAATGTACAGATGATGATGTGATGGTGGGGGTGATAGGGCATGTTTAGTTATTAAGAGCGTTTTCCTTCGCTCGCCCGATACGGGGTTCTGTGCATCTGCAGGGGATTTACCCCCAGACATGCCCAGCCGGCCAAAGACTTGGGTTTCACTATGCCATTTATTGCTAAAACTCCGTGAAATTTTGCACAGCTCCATTCATCGCACGTGAGAGACCTAATGTCAAACACTCTATTGCTGGTTATTTAAGGCGACCACGGCCTACACCAGTGCCTGCGCTGATGTGAGAGCTGCATTGGCACTCCTGTTGAGGGTACGCCACTATCAATCCACTTGAAGACTATGGCCAGATACGAGGAGGCTGCAGCTTCCGTTGAATGATTGCTGTAGATTAGTGCTTCCATACCATACCATACAACAGACAACAGACGGAACAGCTCCCTAATGATCCTCCCCGGATGAGGGGGAGAAGTACTACTACTAGCAATCATCCCAGTACTCCAAAAGTTTATTTGTAAAATAAAATGAGGGGTTTTACGACATTGATAACTATATACCTGCCAGTAGGAATGAAGAATAAACCCCAAAGTATAACTTCCCATATGCTTCTAATTATGGACGTAAAGAAGTTGAATTGAAAACGAAATTTATAATTTAAAAAAATGATTTTAAAGCGACTCATGATGACATTAATTTACGTTTTAAATTTTGTAATGAAGTAGTGTATCCCTCAGAGAATTATTTCATTTTTTTCAAGAATTTCAGATTTTCAAAAACATCTCTTATTAATATTTATAAGAATCCACCAAACATACAATTTGTTCACCTAAAGGATGGTTGAATGCTAGCCCAGAATTGGGCCACAAGTTGATGCCGTCGGCCCAGCGTTGAGCAGACCATCGGTGCTGTAGGAGAGCGCACCTTCCCCTCCCCCCCCCCCCCCCGATCATCGCGAGTACTTGTGCTTGTAAGATAAGTGAGGATGACGCCAGAAAAAAAGCGTCATCAGCACAGAATATAGCAACAAAAATATCACAAATATAGATGCCTTAGCCTGATTCACATGATGCTACAAAACACATTTTTCACTCACTTTCTGAGCTCTAAATTGGGCAATCTTTGCTTTTTGGTTTACCATGTTTACCAGACAAACTCATTCACCATCTGCAACTTATTCAACATAGACATGATAGAGCACTGATTATTATCTGAATACTGCTTCTGGTATATAAATCACTTCACTGGTTGTCACCAGATTACCTCTCAGAACCTATAAAACCCTATGACAGGATGAAGAACCAGCTAATAGAGCCACGGACACGCCTTGTAACTTTCGGTGATCGAGCCTTTTACAAGGCTGGTGCACTAGGGAACAAGCCGCACGCCTATATTACTTCAAGTCTCACACTAAGGTGATTCAAACAAAACCTGAAAACTTTTTTAAAACATGCATGACTCTTAAACATGCCTTTTTTTCTTTTAAAACTTTTAGCAAACTGAGCAGACCCATGGACTGGAACAGCGCTATATCCATTTCCTACTCTTGATCCATTTCCTACTAGCTTGCTGAAGGATTGTCTCGACGTCCTAATTGAACCAATCACTAGTATCATCAATAAATCTCTCCAAGAGGGTGTTTTTCCGCACCAATTAAAAAAAGCATATATTAGACTTCTGCTAAAAAAAAAAAACTCTAGATAAAAATGAACTAAAAAATTACCGTCCAGTTTCAAACCTCAGTTTTATATCAAAGATATTGGAGAAAGTTGTCGCATCTCGCCTACTTTCCCACATGGAATCAAATTTGATGTCCAATAATTTGCAATCAGCATACTAGAAATTCCACTCCACTAAATCAGTTATTTTAAAGGTCGAAAACGATGTTTTAATCAATATGGAGAATGGCAGAGTGACAACATTCACCCTCCTTGACCTATCTGCTGCTTTTGACACAATTGACCACCTCACGTTAATTAGCCGCTTGTCATCGTGGTATGGAATTTCCGGTACAGCTCTTGACTGGTTTACATCGTACTTGAGCAACCGATGTCAACAGGTGAAAATTCACGATTATATTTCCGAAGCTGTTTATATGTTTTTTGGTGTACCCCAGGGCTCTGTCCTTGGACCTATACTTTTTACCTTATATACTGCTCGCCTCAGTCACGTCCTCGCTGAGCATGATGTAGAACACCATCTCTATGCCAATGACACACAAATTTATATTATCCGGTTCTGAAGCTTTAGAATCCCTAACTGATTTGAAATCCTGTGTTACTAATGTTTTCACTTGGATGACAAATTCGAAGCTGAAGCGAAATCCAAGTAAAACCGAGTTTATCATCATCGGTTACAAAAAACAGAGAGAAAAGTTCAAAGATATATTCTCTATATTATTACTTGACCATGACACACTTCCTAAAGCATTCGCTAGAAATTTGGGATTAATTTTTTAATGTGATTTTAATTTCAAACGACATATCTCTCAGACTTGCAAAATATGCTTCTATCACATCCGTGACTTTCGGCGTATTAGGAAGTACCTTAGCCCAGAAGCTGAAAAATCTGTAGCATGTGCTCTAGTCACTAGTAATCTTGACTATTGCAATTCCCTTTTGTACAATCTTCCTGACATCTTCGGGACATTGAAAGATTGCAGCGGATACAAAATTGTCTGGCACGTGTAGTCTGTAAAGCTTCTCGTTTTAGCAGATCAAAGCCTATCTTACATTTTCTTCATTGGCTTCCAGTAAAATACCGCATACGCTCTAAACTCTGTACCATCACTTTTAAAGCCTTCTTTTTTCACCAACCTACATATCTCTTCAATTATTTAGTACCACTTTAAAATTTAAGACTGCTTAGATCCTCCAACACAAATATGTTAACTGTTCCACGTTTTCGAACAAAATGGGGCTCAAAGGCTTTTGCAGTTGCAGCTCCCTGCACCCGGAATTCACTGCCGGTTAATTTGAGAACTGAGAGTACAGTCACCTCATTTAAAAAAATGCTGAAGACTTTTCTTTTCAATTCGGCTTCCCCCCCTAGCTCCTCGGAGATTCGGCGCCCAGTTGACGACTACTTACGCTTTGACTCAAAGACATTGAGCTGTTTCGATTTGAATTCTGCGCCTCTGAGCTCGCATCTCCGAGAATTTAGACACAATAGAAGTTTATTATTTATCAATAGATGTTTATTATTTGTTTTATTAATCGGTTATTAGCAATATCAGTAGGTTCAAGAAGGGTTTTAGTTGTTTAGTGATTAAAATTTCTCACAAGCCGTTGGAACTGTGCGTCAAGCTCGAGCCATAGCTGTGGACCAGGCGACTCGCTCCGTAAGGCCGATCAGCGCTATCAGCGCTAGTCAAGCCATAGGTGGTGCTAGATTCTCAAAATCAGACTTCCACAGTAGGACATCTTCATGCTTGGTAACAAAGGAACACTCATGTAACATCTGCAATTCATGATTTGTCTTCCTGAGCTCCGTTGTGCAATGATCAGCTCATAGAATAGAGCTGTATCGTCTGTTACTATAGGCATCCAGGATGCGATGCTGAAGCACTAGCATCAGCCAGCTTTTCTGATGTTTTTGCAGAAACTTTCTTTTTTTTTAGCTAGCTGATAAGGAAATGGTAGTTGGCCAGCAGGAATCCATTGATGGAACTATTGATGGAACGTGTTATCACTCACAACATTGCAGCTGTAAGTAGCCCAGGAAACCCGAGACCCCCCGTAAGGTCAATCAGCGCTACCGGCATAGAACAGGCCTACACCTGTACTTCTGTACAAGCCGAAAACACTGCCTGTAATAGGCAGTCAACATTGCGCACATACAGATAGTCTAGCAGCCCTGAGAGTAGGGCTGATAACGAAATCATATGCTTGCATAAAGTAGCAGTAGTCTACTAGTAGCGCCCTCTTGAGTGATAATAATATGCAATTATGCTTGCGGGATCATTCTCAATTGAAATATTGGGAAATGTGTTAAGAATAATTCTCTGAAATAACATTCAATCACAAGTTGGCCATAGCAGCTTGGAGGCACTTGAGAGATTGATGAGATACTGGTAGATTAACTTGTGGAGGATTTGATAGTGTCAGCAAGTAATCATAAAATATAAGAATGGGGTTAGG
The DNA here is from genome assembly GCA_964017125.1 of Flabesymbios commensalis. Classification (NCBI taxonomy): domain Eukaryota; kingdom Metazoa; phylum Annelida; class Polychaeta; order Terebellida; family Flabelligeridae; genus Flabesymbios; species Flabesymbios commensalis. Next base: position 45,288,528 of record OZ024913.1, on the reverse strand, counting down.
TATTTGACAAAGATATCAGACAGTTTTTGTAGAGAGAACAATGTCCGAAGGTGAAGCAAGGAATAAGTCCATAGTGGAATGTTTTTGGACATTATTATCGTGGAGGTTCCTTCAGCGGGGGAGGGGGGGGGGGGCAGAAGGTCCCACGACACTGTGCATCTGCTCATAATCATCTATCTGCCATGTGCAAGTCCCCGACACTCTGAGGTGGTTTCTAAGCCAGCCAACGACTTTGCCGATGAGTATATGTAGGCCATGGCATACCATTTCTGATTATGAAGTCAGAACTGATATATAGATAATAGTAGGCACTAGGACCTACTGTAAATTGGGATAAAGTGCTATATAGGTCTGGGCCCCATTTATACTATCGCCAACGTACGTAGCCTAAAGTGCAAAACACACCAACGTGAACATGAGTCAGTGTGAATTCACACGCGAAAGAATATCAAACTCACTATTTTATCATTGCCAAAACATACCAGCGGGAAGGCAAACGCGAGCGTGAAGGGCAACACAAAAAGTTTCAGAACTGTTTGATTTTCTTTGCGCATCGCGCCAGATTTCAAATGGAAAATCCAGGCAAATGACGTCACTATCACAATCTGGCCCCGAAAAAAAAGAGAAAAACGCCTCACATCTCGCATTGTTTTTTCGCGTTGGTGTGTAACTGTAGATAGTAAGGTAGCTTAGCAAAATTATCTTTACATGGCGGAGATAAGCACCAAATTTAGGACACACTAATTGACATTAGTCAAGGAGCCCTTTTGCATTTTTAAACGTGTTTATGTAAAACGCAAAAATCCAAAATGATCACCGTTTTGACCAATATCAAACATGTCAAAGATCAAAGTGATATAATTATCGATAGAATATAAGCAGATTCATGATTTTGGTGTCTACCATGGAATTTTAATGCCTGAAATAGCGGTGTGGCCAGAAATTATTTCGGACATTGCATTGTCGGTACTGGGTAAAATCCAGGATGGCTGCCATTTGTGCAAGATTAAGCTATACATCGATATTATTTTCAACATACTACATGTATGGACAAAAATTCATGATTTTGGTGTGTACCATAAGGTTTTCAGGTATGGCTGACATAGTTGTGAGGCTGGACGGTTCTTTAGACAATACATTATGAGTAATATCCAAGATGGCCGTTATTATTGCAAAACAAAAATTAATATCAATTATATCATTTTCAACAGAATGGAAGCACAGGTTCGTGATTTCGGCATAGACCATATAGGATTTTCATATATAGGCCTACGCCCCTGTCAGTGGTAAAATCATTTCAAATAGTCTAGATATTGTAAACCAAGATGGTGGTAATCACACAAACAAAATGGCCACCAGAGTGCCATGACAGGGCACAAAATGTGAATATATGTGATTGAGGTAGGCCTATATTAGGGACGCACCATTAGATATCTGGGGGGCCTAAAATTTTTGTTGGTTGCAAACTTTATTTTTTACCTCCACAAGAAAACAATCTTTTTTTTTGGCAATGAACGTCCGACAATTTTTTTTTTAATTTTCGTTAAAGAATTGAAATATATTTTTTTGTCGTATGTTTTCCCTATTATGTACGTTACTATTTTTTCTGCCCACATTTTCAAAAAACTTTCTTTTTCTAACTTTTGTAGCGACAAACTTTTTTTTCCATTTTTTTTAGCCTCCCCTCCCCCCACCCAGATATCAAATGGTGCGTCCCTTAGGTATGCAGTGATTGTGAATAATTACTTGAACAAGGGCCTATTTAACATGTTTAATGTTCAATAACTGTTACGATTTTAATAATTTTACATTATGATTCTAACGTAAATTACATTTAAAATAATAGTACTAGATTATTCTGTTTTACTTTTACACGGCCGCTTAAGTTATTGGTAAAGGTATTATAATGTAGGCATATATATAGCCGCCATCACGTAACATTAACGCAGTGAATACAATCAGTTAAATTATTTTATCATGAATATCATAGTGGACTTTCATTACCGCCATCCAATTCAAATATATCTATGAATTACAATAATAACTATTGCAGACTAGGCCTATCCGTATTTTCCCAGAAGCTTGAATTAATGACCCATCGATTAGATATATAATAATACATAATAATCATAACATTAAAAACAAGAAATAAAAGTTGAAGTCTATGTTAAAATATTTATTCCCTTTTTAAATTCCACATAGCATTATGGTATAGATAATACTAGACATGCTATGATAGAAAACATGTAATATGCGTTTTGTGGTGTGTTTCTACTAAGTACTAGTATTTGACGTTGGTATGAATTCCTATTGATAACACGTTACAGTGTAAGTGCTCATTGAATTGATCGACAATACAACACGATTTAAGGAGTGTATTATATTTCGTTTCCAAATTCCGCATATATATCATTGTGGTAGGCCTAGGCCTATACTAGACATGTCACAATAAAAAATAACGTGATATTGAGGCATTTATGTCGTTTTCTGATCCCTTTCTTTACTATTCGAAATTTGTGTTACGATTCTGGAAGTCTGATCGTCACGTCGCCATATTGAATCGGAGTATTTGACCCCCTATCACATATAAAGTCTTCTTCTTCTTTGCGTAGCAGAGTATAACTTCCAGTTGGAAGGCTGGTTACTCTGGGTGTAAGTGTGCGCTTGCAAATTTTGCTTAAAGGTTTGGTACCCATAGACTTGGTTGTAAATAGTTTGTTTACTCGTCATATGGCTGGTGTGAGTACAGGTGCGTACACGGTTGATGGGCAAAGCTACTAACAAAAATAAACAAAGGGGAATGAATTGCTTGCCAACAGGGTACCGGTACATGTTAAAAACAGTTTAAATTAAAAAGATTGTGAGGGGAAACTGCAGACATATTTAGCAACTGCAGTTTTGAATGCATTTTGAGATGAGGATATTGTGTCTGGTAAGGTGTTCCAGACTGGTATTGTTCTTGGGAAATATGAATGTTTAAATGATTCAGTATATTACATCTGTAGGGGAGAAAAGACAGTGAATTCGTTCTGTATGTGCTGCGTATTGTCTCCAGATAGGGAGTAGGATCTATTGCGACAATACTGTTATTGATTTTAAATAACATTTAGGAAGGCGGAGGCAACACCGTCGCTGGGCTAATGTAGGCCACTGAAGCTGTTCTGAGACGCTACTATAGGTCGATGAAGAGTTCATGCGGGGAAAATTGAAACCGCCAAAATCTCGTAGCAGTTTCACAGGGTGGGCAGCGGGTCGTAAAAGTTTCAAAGGGTGGGCAGCGGGGTTTTGTGATCCTACTGCATGGGGCTGCAACAGTGCAAGGGGTACCGGGGTACTTTGGCAGAATGATAATGTCACATGTAAGTAGACTAGAGATTGGTTCCCTTCCACTCACCCCTATGCCGTTTGGCGCCGTTTTGCCTGATTATGAATTGAGCTTGATTCACAAAGGCCGTTCTTGAGATGTATGTATGGTGAATTCCTTCAAGTTGTCAAACCGCTAATGGCTTGAAAATTTTATGGCAGCCACTAGTTGGTTCCCATCCATTCACCCCTATGCCGTCCTTATTCTGTCTGATTTCGAATTCAATGAGTTTGATCACTAGGGTCGGTTTTGGGATGTTTGTGTGAACTTCAAATTTAAGTTGTTCTCCAGTAGGCCTCTAGCCGGTCTTGAGATGTATTTACGGAAATTTCCTTCAAGCTGTCAGTGTCATACTGTTATGCCTTGCCTGTTGTGGAGGGTGGCGTTTGCTAATTAATTTTAGCAGACACTTGTCAGATCCCATACATTCATCCCCATGCCGCAGTGGTGGATCCAGAATCTGAAAAACGGGAGGGGATCCGGGGGGCGCCCAAGATTTTTTTGGTAAATTTTAGCCAATTTTGGGGACTGCGCCCCCCCCCCCCCTCCCTGGATCCGCCACTGTGCTGTTTTGCCTGTAATGACGTTCGACTGCCCAACTGTCTGACTGCCACTTGTGACGGACATGTTAAATGTTGGGCTGCTCCTTCCGCCAGTTCCCCGTGTGAAGCCTGTGTATATGAGAAGGTGTCTTAAGCGGAAAGTTTCGTCATATAACTTTATTGCACATGATCAGCATTGGGTTCTATGGTTGCTAATAGCACTGAATACAAGGCTAATCCGCCCGAGTTGCATATGCAGCTCGGGCGAAATAGACTTGTATTCAGGGCTGTGGTTGCTTTATCTGCCGTGGATGTACAAAGGTTGTACGTGAGCGCTGATTTAAGTTTTTGAGGTTGCGGCTAAGTGATACACAGCTCCGAGTAAAAAGCAACTGGACTAATGGCGGGATCGGACTGATATAGCTGGTAATGGTATTCTGTGAAACGCAGTGATGTCACTCGGTGAAAACAAGGCTATATAAGACCCCCTCATCCATACTTCATTGTATTGGTCAGCTCGGTGAAAACAAAGGAGGACAAGGTCATTGAGCTTCACAGAATAGCCTATTTGCGAGGGAAACTGAGAGGCTGGGAAGCATCTCTCTGGTCCGCTAATTATATCGATATTTTCACCATTCTCGTCTGCCAGCAGAGGCCTTATAGCTCATTTTTGCTTGAGCAAGGGTTCAGGGCATAGTTTTTGCTATGTTTTAAGATCTATTTCCGTGTTTTACTGTTGTTATTGCATGTTTAACTCTGGGCTAGAATTATCCCCTGAAGGATAGCACTCTAATCAATACCGTGCCACCATTTATTTCGTCCTCTAGTGATCCTGCTCCTACTCTGGTTCCCAGAGCCACACTACGCGGCGTGGCCGAGCTTCATGTAGCCTCTGGTATGCCCCAGTGGCGAATGTTTGTGACTTGTTGCTATTTTTAGGTGATAATAGGGTAATCCCCGAATTCAGGCATTTTTGAAAAGTCACTTCCCCGGATGAAGAGTTGTTCACAGTATTGTATTTCCCCTCTGACGCATTTCCTATGACTTGACCCAGAAAATTATTCACCGGCCTCAATAGCACAGGCATGAAGGTCACGTGACTAAGAACCTTGGCCTCTACCCGGCCATTAATGAAATTGGCCGGGCTCGCCAGGCAATCCTGCTCCTAGCGCGTCAGCCAGTTCAAAATTCTATTCGAGTTGCTAACTCTCTTCAGCTTTTCAAGCATAAGGATTGTGTGCAGTGTTTATTTAGTTTAAATAGCCAGAATGTAACTTAATTGGGGTATAAATAATCTTTTTTTAGGTTTCCAACCGTGTTTTCTTGATATTGTATGCTGACACAAATTTGTTTGTGTCATTTCTGACTCAAGTTTTACCGGAGTCAAGTCTGAGATCGTTTTTCTAGAGACACATCACCATGATCAAGTAATTCTGGTCTCTCTCGTGTCTCTCGTCTCTAATCCTGTACCCAGATTTATCTGGTGCTATGCGGACTCTCAGGTTAACTGGGGGTAGAAAACACTGAAAGACTCGATGAGCTCCAGAAGAAGAGCTCCAATATCTGAAGAAATGCTACTGTAGTTGAACAAGCACTCGCCAGGCCGTGGGAGTCCTGTACCCAGATTTATCTGGTGCTATGCGGACTCTCAGGTTAACCGGGGGTACAACTCATGATCAGGGAAGAAACGAAGAAGAGGGAGAGGGACTGATTCAAAGATGTGGACCCCAATACCGCAATGTAAGCGGGGGGAGTAAAGTAGATATAAAAATTAGAAGGTGGGAGGGGTAGGCCTACGGGAGTGGAGAAATAGGTGGATGCTCGCTTCTCCAGGCCCATGGAGGCTTGGAGTCGCTGTAGCCCTGCGGAGCAGGTCACCACAGACAGCTGCGGAATTAGCTCGCAGCGGGTTGATAAGATTCTATTCTATTCTATTCTATTCTCTCGCTTTTTATCACGACCGTCTGAAATCGTTTTTCAAGAGACACATCCAGAAGCATCCTATTCATATTAGCTTTACGAAAACAGCTCTGACCGCGTGGTGATGTTGAACAATCGATGATTATCGGACGGCCCAGGCAGCCTAGTTTCTGGGCTAGCTGACCCAAACAAACAAACAAACAGACTAACCATATTCTGTATAACAAACAAACAAACTGTCCATATAGACCAGGCCCAACTAGGTCCAAGCTACACGTAGTCTACAACAAGAAATCATCTATTGTAAGAAAAAAACATCGCCCAGGGTCCCCTAGGGCTTAACACTTTCCTCAGCCCCTACTTGACTCTCTTCTAAAATCACAATCTCTCTCCCCTCACAAACATGTTGGGTCTGTAGTTTAAGCTCCGTGGATCCCGTACAGTCATTGAATCAACTGGTTCACCATTAATTAGTTGGAACCTGCTGAAGGTTGGGATTGACTCGCGTGCCCGAGTGAGCATCTGTCCAGAGGTAAACTCTCTGAGATGGTCGTTTGATGGGCACTAACGGCTCGGTCTCCTCCGGTGAAGTTATGGTCTCGCCAGATTGGGCTCAGCAGCATATTTAAGCTCCGTGGATCCCGTACATTGATTCAACTGCATGAGTCACCATTAATTGGTGGGAACCCGCTGAAGGTTGGGATTGACTCGCGTGCCCGAGTGAGCAGCTGTCCGGAGGTAAACTCTCTGAGATGGTCGTTTGATGGACACTAACGGCTCGGTCTCCTCCGGGGAAGCTATGGTCCCGTCAGATGGGGCTCAGCAGAATCTAGATTAATTGCTTCTTCAACTATCCTATCAATACTCACACAGCATCAATATTGGGGCAGTTCTCGCAGTAGGCGGTCAGTGTGGCTCGTGTGTGCATGAGAAGGCTGGCCTCTCATTTTGGTCGAGTCACTTCACCACCTCATCATAGGGACCAGAAGTCTTTCAGGCTGAGGTGCACTGAGATGAGGAGGAGGGGAGGCGGGCTAGCTTGGTAGGGTGTAGTAGGCTCATAGCACACCGATCTTACGAAAACAGCTCTGACCGCGTGGTGATGTTTAACAATCGATGTTTATCGGGAGGCCCAGGCAGCCTAGTTTCTGGGCTAGCTAACCCAAACAAACAAACAACTATGCACTGTGCATGTATAAGGTCTCACCAGCCCAAATGCCAGTCCCATAAAAACACATGTATAATGCCAACATTCCAAGGGCCGAATTCACCATTTTCGACCCTAACTACCCCCCTATGTGATACACCATAATAAAGCCTCAGCTGTACTTTTTCAAAAACAGGTCTGAAAATGGTATGCTATCAAGTACCGTTTTGAGCTACTCTCCCTTGAAGGTCAAATGGTCAAACTTGCCCAGATCTCCCCAAATATTCTTACGCCTATTCACAGATACTCTGGTTCCCACACTAAGCGGCGTGGCCGAGCTTCATCATAGGTTGCAAGTGGTCGCCACATCGCCACATGTGGTGACAGAAGCAAAATATCTGTAATGTAAATATTTAAAAATGACCATTCAGAGCACCTAAAACTAGTCATTTGTGGCGACAGGACTCATTTCGCCTGCCCACCCCTGTTCATGTAGCCTCTGGTATGCTCCAGTGGCGAATGTTTGTGACTATAAAAAAATTGTTGCTATATTTAGATAAAAATGGGGTAATCCCCGATTTCAGACATTTTTGAAAGGTCACTCCCCCGGATGAAGAGCTATTCACAGTATTGTATTTCCCCTCTGACGCATTTTCTATGACTTGACCCAGAAAATTATTCACCGGCCTCAATAGCACAGGCATGAAGGTGACGTGACTAAGAACCTTGGCCAATACCCGGCCATAAATGAAATTGGCCGGGCTCGCCAGGCAAATTCACAGAAAACACACACATCCTTCTCACTCCCTGCAAGGAGGTTAAAAGTCTTTTTAAACTCCTTGCCCCCTGTAACCATCCGAAAATCTCACAACACAGTTATACCTCATGGCACGCATGAAGAAAACAACGTGTGCTTGCAAATTATACACAAAATTACAACATTCCCGTATTTTTTTTAATTCACCAGAAGTAACGTTAGAAACAATCCTATAAAGCAGTAATTTGTGTATGCACTCTCTAGTTTGTTTGTTTGTTTGTTTGTTTGTTTGGGTTAGCTAGCCCGCATACAGGCTGCCCAGGACTTCCGATAATTATCGATCAATCACGATCCCGCCTTTAGTCCAGTTGCTTTTTACTCGGAGCTGTGTATCACTAAGCCGGTGGGCCACATCAAGAGCCGAATTCAGTGCTCACAGACTACCATTGTACATCCACGGCAGCTAAAGCAACCATAGACCCCAATGGTGATCATGTGCATAAATGACGAGACTTTCCGCTTAAGACACCTTCTCATATACACAGGTTCCACACTGGAGAACTGGCGGAAGGATCAGCCCAACAGTCCACAGGTCCGTCTCAGGTGGCAGTCAGGCAGTTAGGCAGTCTAACTTCATCATAAGCAAAACAGCATGGGGATGAATGAATAGGAACCAACAAGTGTCTGCCAGAATAGATTCACCATAGCGGTATGACAAGCTTGAAGGAAATCACCATGCATACATCTCAAGACCGGCCATGATGAAGAAAACGGAAATCAACAAAATAGATTCACCATAGCGGTATGACAAGCTTAAATTGATTCCCGCGCATACATCCCAGAGAAACTATTAAGACCCACTGCCCTCCCTATGAAACTTCTACTACCCGCTAACAGAAATCAACAAGTGTCTGCCAGAATAGATTCACCATAACGGTATGACAAGCTTAGATTGATTCCCGCGCATACACCCCTGTGAAACTACTTAGACCCACTGCCCTCCCTGTGGAACTTCTACGACCCGCTGCCCTCCCTGTGGAACTACTAAGACCCGCTGCCCTCCCTGTGAAACTACTAAGATTCGCTGCCCTTCCTGTGAAACTACTAAGACCCGCTGCCCTCCTTGAGGAGCTTCAACGTTCCGCTGCCCTTCTTGTGAAACTACTAAGACCCACTGCCCCCCCCCCCCCTGAGGAGCTTCAACAACCCGCTGCCCTCCCTGTGAAACTAATTTAAGACCCGCTCCCCTCCCTATGAAACTCCTACGACCCGCTAACGGAAATCAACAAGTGTCTGCCAGAATAGATTCACCATAACCGTATGACAAGCTTAGATTGATTCCCGCGCATACACCCCTGTAAAACTACTTAGACCCACTGCCCTCCCTGGGGCTGCTCTCCCTGTGAAACTACTAAGACCCGCTGCCCTCCCAGGCTCCCTGTGAAACTTCCACGAACCGCTGCTCTCCCTGTGAAACAACTAAGACTGCCCTCCCAGGCTCCCTTAAGAAACTTCTATGAACCGCTGCTCTCCATGTGAAACTACTAAGACCCGCTGCCATCCTTGTGAAACTTCAACGATTCGCTGCCCCCTCCCCCTGTGAAAAATCTACGACACGCTAACAGTAACAGAAATAAACAGCAAAAAAAATTACCACAACGCTATGACAAGCTTAAATTGATTCCCACACATACAACCCAGATCCACCACATTGGTGTGAAACAAAGACCCGCTGCCCTCCCTGTGAAACTTCCACGACCCGCTGCCCTCCCAGTGGCAGTTAAACTTAATTAACCACTCCCAGGATCTGACGAAACAGACCTTAGGCTTAAGTTCCTTAACGTTAGCCGTCAGCATTGCCCTTGGCTTGGGACTCCGGCTTAGACTAAAAAAGAATTAAGGTAAAATTATTATTAGATCTAGTCTAGTAAGTTAGACTAAATATTATTATATTAGACACCCCCAACTTAGGCCTAGGGCCTAGTCTATTAATATTTTATTATTAGTCTATTATATTTTTTTTTTATCAGCGACTCAAGGACACGTTACGTTAGACTAACACAGTTATCAGTTACCAGGCTGTCACAATTTACTAAAGCCTACCCTCCGATTTGACTATTTTACCAGGTGAAGTCTGGAGGTTGGGGCGCCTGCTTTTATAATCAAGGTAAATAGATTAGATCTAGTCTAGATAATTATTATTTTATTAAGTTTAAACCAACAATGTGAATTTATAAAAAGAATTATGTCATAGGCATATGCTATCTGAAGTTACAAGAGAGAGTGAAAAGAGACCTGGTCAATGTTTTAGGAATCGGAGGGAGTGTGGCACAGAAAGCAACAGCCGACCAGATCAAAGTCACGTGTACAATGACACGAAGGTGACAACTTTATCTGCATCAGCCAGAGAGCACTGGTTTGTAGGAAATTAGATTATTCGAAAAATAGATCTGAATCTGATGCAATGGGGGATTGTAATGTTGATCTAATACATGCAAATCCTAGTATAATATAGTATAATATAATATGTTATTGGCTTAAAACACAGTAAACTGTGCCCTATACACTAGCTCGTATGAACTGAGCTCGAATAAGTCTTAGGTCCGAATTATTAGGCTAATTAAATGAAGACTATACCCAAAGTCACATTAAAAGTGATCAACCAGGATCGCATGTTTTTCGTCGATTTCTCAGTCAATTGTCAACCGATTTTCATGAAATTTTGTAACAATCATATTTCAACAGAATCCTAATATCCCTTAAAATTTCGTAAAATTATATATCGTATTTCAAAAGTTAGACCATTTGACATGTAATAAATTGAAATTACGACGTCCCTCTATAAACCCATCAAACTAATTCTAGAATTTTATTACATGTCAAATGGTCTAACTTTTGAAATATTGAATATAATTTTCACCGCTGTTAGGATTTGAATAGAAAATGGCCTTTGCAAAATTTCAAGACAATCGGTTCAGAATTGACGGAGAAATCGCCGATAATCGTGCGATCCTGGTTAATTTGACGGCGAGTATAAAGATCGTCTGCTGTTGAAGCGTCTGCTCCATCCGGCCAAAAACCATAACAGAAGCCACCCCTCTTGGATTTCGGCTCATTATGATTTAGGGTGGTGAGACCATAAGTATTTGCTACCAGTGTCCTGATGGCGCAGACCGGGGCCTCTTTATGCCTGCTGCGGATTAATAATTATCAGAAGGCCCCAAGCAGCCTGTTTGCAGGCTAGCTAAACCAAACAAACACACACACGAGTGAACTACAAGTCCTGTGTCTGTGATCACACTGCATACGTCTTTATGGACTATAGTACGTTTTATATGGCATTAAGTAATACAAGACATAATGAAGAAAAGTACAAAAACAGACTGGTTACCTCAATGAGAGAAATCACATGAAAAAACCCGTCTAAATGCTGGACAGATACAAAGTTCTTCTCCCTGCACTTCCAGCCCAGACTCCGATCACTTTCGCGGGATGAGACCTTTCAGCAGCTTCCACCTTTCACGAAGTCGTTACTTGGTTATCTCCCAACTTTAGTGATCTCGCACTGTTCATCTTCAAATCATGTTGACTACTAAATTTGACCCTTTAAGTCGCTTTAAATGAGGCTTATGGAGTTAATTAATTGATTAACAATTCATATAATTATTTATATACTAGATGAATGACAGTTATCGTGATCTTATTTTTAGCAGTAAATTAACCAAATAGTCTAGTCCCATATCGGATGTCTCCCATAGATAGGCCTGGATATCTCAGCTATTTCAGTAGGCTACCCAGGGGGATACTCGCCTTAGAAATGGGTAGGGGTGTGCCTCCGGCATGTTCAAAACCTGACCCTGTCCCAATTCGCCGAATTTAATTGATCGGCTTATGGTATAATTACCACCAATATATTTCATGTTTCATGGTCTTTTTAAGCTCTTTAATATTTGTTTCTAAAATTTTGAGGCTATTAGGCTGAAAAATGTGATGCAATTCGGCTGATAATGACCTGAAAAATCAGCAAACTACATGCTAAGCGGGTGCCCAGAGTTGGAAGTTCAAAAAAGGACCCTGTCCCAATTCCGGAAGCTCAAAAAAGACACCCTGTGCTAAAGCTGGAAGCTCAAAAAGGCACCCTGTCCAGCGGCACATCCGTATACTCCCAAGTATGGAATTGCCCCCCCCCCCCCGGGTTTCAGTACGGTATTTGTTTCCTTATAAATAACTCTACTCTCCCTGTCTACTCTCCTCAATAAGCCTATAAGGAAGCCGTACTGATTTAGGGTTAGAGTGGGGGGGGGGGGGGGGGAGCTGAGTGAATTCTTGGAACGGTTTTGTAAATAATTTTAATGTTGGCTTTTATATTGCATGCTGCTGCATGACCAATTACCTAATTAGATGGTGTTTAAAATAATACATCCGTGATAATTATTACCGTAAATAAAATACTTGGATAATGTTATTATCTAATTTTATGGTGTGTCATGAATGTTGTACGATATCTCAGAGGGGGTCACTAATAGTCCAGTTGTCAAATGACATTTTTTTACTCAAGCGTGTTTCGCGGTATGGACGATGTTTTATGATTGATTCTGGTTCTAAGGGATGTCCTGAGCAGGAATCAGCCGGGTGCCACTTTGGCACCCCTGGGCGGAATTTTTAAAGGGCAAAAACAAAATGGCCGCCAAATATTTCAAGGTCAAATATGATTTTTTACCAAATGAAGCCAGGAACAAGTGTAATACCTCATTTTTATGTGATTTTGACTGGGCAATCCATTTCTTGTATTATTTTGATGACTCTAGGTCATCTTCAAGGTCAAAAAGACAATTTCAAGGTCAAAGAAGCAAAAATACCATTTTTAACAAAAAAAGATAGGAACATGTGTAATACCTCTTTTACATGGGATTTTATCTGAAAATAAATGTATGGTATTATTTTGTTGATCCAAGGTTAGCTTCAAGGTCGAAAGTCTTTCCAAGGTCAAAAACAAAATGGTTACCAGATATTTCAAGGTCAAATATGATTTTTCAACAAATAAGGCTAGGAACAAATGTAATACCTCATTTTCATGTGATTTTGACCGGGCAATTCATTTTTTGTATTATTTGCATGATTCAAGGTCATCTTCAAGGTCAAAGGTCAAATATCAAACATGTGCTATACCTCTTTTGTCATGCAATTTTGACTGGCCATTCCATATCTGATATTATTTTGATTATTCGAGGTCATCTTCAAGGTCAAAGGGGTCAATTTCAAGGTGAAGTAAGAGAAAATATAATTTTTAACAAATAAAGCTGGGAATGTGTGTAATACCTCTTTTTATGGGATTTGACTGACAGATCCAATTATAGTATTATTTGAGTGATTAAAGGTTATCGTCAAGGTCAATTTCAATTCAATGTCATCAAAATTCGAAAAAGCAAAAAGAGCTGTACGTCTGTTTAGTGTAATTTTGACAAATAATCCATTTCTGCTACTATTTTTATGATTAAAGGTCATTTTCAAGGTCAGTGTGTCAATTTTAAGGTCAGGTAAGCGAAAATATGATTTTCAACAAATAAAGCTAGGAAAATATCTTTCTGGTATGATTTTGATTGTTTGAGGTGATCCTCTAGGTCAAATGTAAATATCAAGGTCAAATATTATTTTAACGTAGTATTCTACATATTTGAGCACACATAATAAATTGTCTTGGTGTATCTTTAACTGGATAATCTAATTCTAGTAGGGTTTTAATGAATAAACATCATCAGAGTGAAATGATCAGTCAACTAGAAGGCATCAAAGGGTCACGGAGAGGCGTCAAATAGCGACGAAAAAGGATAAAAGATCAACGGAGAGGCGGTAAAAGGTGACAGAGAGGCGGTAAAAGACAATGGGGAGGCATTAAAGGATGTTGACGAGTTGCTAAAAGGCGCCCCAGAGGCGCTAATGAGCGAGTAAGAAGGGTTAAAAGAAAATGAGTAGTCATTAAAGGGCAATGAGGAGGCATTGAAGGGCAATGAGGAGGCGCTGAATGGCAACGAGGAGGCGTTAAGGGGCAAAAATGGGGCGTTAAAGAGCGACAAGATGCATTAAAAGGTGGCGTGATGGCATGAAAGGGCTATGGAACGGTGACAAGGAAGTACAATAACGGGTGATGGGGCGGTGCTAATGGTTGATGGATAGGTGTTTAAGTGCAATGAGAAGGCATTAAAAAAGACAGAGAATCGTTAAAGGGCAATAGAGAAGCGTTAAATGGTGACGGAGTGCCGTCAAAGAACGATGGAAAGGTTTTAAAGGCCACAAAAGTGCTAAAAGTGATGTAGATGCAATAAAGTTTGATAGAGAGGCGCTAATAGGCGCTGCAGATACGTTAATGGCGATGCGCATGTGTTAAAAGGCGATGGTGAGGCATTAAATGGTGATGGGAAAGTGTTAAATGGCGATGGAAAGGCGGTAAAGGGTGATGAGGAGTCGTTAAAGGGCGACCATGAAACGTTAAATGACTATGGAAAAGCGCTGAAGGGCAATGGGGGGAGTTGAAGTGTGCTGGATAAGCGTGTGAGGGTGAGTAGAAAGTGTTAAAAACAACGGAGCATTGCTAAAGGGCGACAGAGAAGCGTTGAATGGTGACTGAGACATCAAAGGGCAACGGAAAAGTAGTAAAGGTTGATGGAGATGCATCAAAAGGTGATGGAGAGACGCTAACAGGCGCTGCAGATGCGTTAAATGGCGATGGAAAGGCGTTAATGGGCAATAAGGAGGCGTTGAAGGACAATGAAGAGGCGCTAAGGGTGACGCAAAGGCGTTAAAGGGCCAAGAAAAAGTGTTAAAGGTTGCTGGAGATGCACTAAAAGTTGATGGAGAGGCGTAAAAAGGTGCTGCAGATGCGTTAAATGGTGATGCTAAAGGATTAAAGGGCAATGAAGAGGCGGTAAATGGTGATGGAAAGGCATTAAATTGGCGATGGGAAGCCAGTAAAGGGCGATGAGGAGGCGTTCAATTTCACCGAAGAAGCGTTAAAGGGTGACAGAGAGGCGTTAAAGGACAAAGAAAAAATATAAAGGTAGACCCAAAAGCATTGAAGGGCAATGAGAGACGATAAATGGCGATGGGGAGGCGTTAAAGATTGATGGTAAAGCGTTAAAATGTGACGGAGAGTTAAATTAAAGAGCAATGGAGAAGCGTTCAGTGTGAAGAAGAGGCATTAAAGGGCGACAGAAAGGCCTTCAAATGCAATAAAGTGGCCTTAAACTGAAAGGACGTTCAGGGCGAAGAAGAGGCGTTAAAGGGCAAAAGAAAGGCCTTCAATAGCAAAGAAGAGACATTAAACTAAAGGCTACGAAAACGCATTATTGTCTCCCTTTAGCGCCTCTCCATAGCCCCATAATGCCTCTCTCTCATTTTATAAGGCCCTCGGTTGCTCTGTAACGCCTCTTGTGGCCCATTAACGCCTCCTCATTTCTCTTTAATATGCCTCCTCATTGCCCTTTAATGCCTTTCCATTGTCCTTTATCGCCTTCTCATTGCCCTTTAATACCTCCTCATCGACCGTTACAACTTTTCCATCACTCTTTAACACATCTCTGTTAATTGCCATTCAATGCCTTCGAGCCGATGTCTTCACCTTGATCATGTTTGATTATTTAAACTCAACAGAATTAGATTATCCAGTCAAAATAAAACCCAACACAGGGTAGTATACGTGCTCCAATTTCTAGCTTATACGCAAAACCATTATATTTGACCTTGAGGATGACTTTAAATCACCAAAGTAATAAGATAAATACTTTTTTCGCTCAAAATCCCACGAAAAAAGTTTTTTACACATGTTCTATCTGTACTTGTTGAAAATCATATTCTCCTTTACTTGACCGTGAAATTGACATTTTGACCTTAAATTTTGATCAAAATAGTATCAAGAATAGATTATCCAGTCAAAAATCACGTCAAAAAGATGTATTACACTTCTTCCTATTTTGTTTCGAAAAGATCATATTCTTACATTTTGACCTTGAAAATGACCTTTCGACCTTGAAAATGACCTTGGATCAACAAAATAATACCATAAATGGATTTTCCAGACAAAATTACATGAAAAAGAGGTATTACACATGTTCCTAGCTTGATTTGTTAAAAATGGTAATATAGCTTATTTGACCTTGAAATTGACTTTTTGACCTTGAAAATGACCTTAAGTCATGAAAATAATACAAGAAATGGATTGCCCAGTCAAAATCACACGAAAATGAGGTATTACACTTGTTCCTGGCTTTATTTGTTGAACAATCATAGTTGACCTTGAGATATCTGGCGGCCATTTCGTTTTTGACCTTGGCAATGCCCTTTCGGCCTTGAAGATCACCTTGGATCACCAAAATAATACCATAAATGGCTTTTTCAGACAAAATCCAACGAAAAAGAGGTATTACACATGTTCCTAGCTTTATTTGTTAAAAAGGGTATTTTTGCTTATTTGACCTTGAAATTGACGTTTTGACCTTGAAGATGACCTTATATCATAAAAATAATACAAGAAATGGATTGCCCAGTCAAAATCACATGAAAATGACGTATTACACTTGTTCCTGGCTTCATTTGTTGAAAAAAACATATTTGACCTTGAAATATCTGGCGGCCATTTTGTTTTTGCCCTTAAAAAATTCCGCCCAAGGGTGCCAAAGTGGCACCCGGCTGATTTCTGCTCAGGACACCCCATAGTATCAGAATCAATCATAAAACATCGTCCATACCGCGAAACACGCTTTAGTCAAAATCCACTGGACTATAACATTATTGGGAAAGGTAGACAATGATTTTATAGCAGAATGTTTAATCATCCCACCCAACTATTACAACAGACGTGTCCTGCCCTTCGCACGATCACTCTCTTGATATATTCCAGAAAGCAACTGAGGTGTAGATCCTTATACAATCAGAATTTATAAAAATCATTGATAATTGACATTTTTCGGCAAATTGCTTATTATAAATAACCTCTATATAACATAATATTATATGGTAGGCTTATATACACTTATTAATTTTATCACGTTAATTTCTTCTCACATGGTCTTATTTATGACTATAGATCATATCAGAAAACAGGTGCATTGAGGTTTGTTCACATAGTATATTAAAAAAAATAGAACAACAAAATTGATGTCATCCCACGGAGTCCCTTGAAATATATTTTTTAAAATACTTATTAAAAAAAATATATTTAAAGGGACCCCGTTGGATGACATCAATTTTAATATTTTGTTTTGTGTGAAGCAGTGTATCCCGCAGATCCTGATCTCAATTTTTTCTAAATCTTTAGATTTAAAAAACATTTTTATAAACATATAGGCCTATAAAAATCCAGAGATAACCCTAACTATTTGTACACCTAAGGGATGGTTGAATGTTAGCACAGCATTGGGCCACGTGTTGATGCCGTCGGCCCAGCAGACATTCGGTGTTGCAGGGGAATCCTCACATTCTCACACCAATTAACGGCGGTGTCTTCTAATGTAGCTTAGATTCAGCCGTCTGAGATGGCATACAGTTTAGATTACATGGCAGTATACGACTTTAAATAAAACTAGTTTAGTTTTTTTCAATGCTTTTACATTTTTTGATGATTTCTTTGTATTTTTAGTTCAGATCAGTAGGCCTACTGGTAGGCTATAGAACTTCATATAAATTATTTTTTCAAAATTAACATGTCAATATGTAGCAGTCTCTTTAAATATCTTAAATAAAAAAAAATAGAATACAGCTATTCACTTATTTATTAAATCAACGTTTTACATCATATAGTTTATACAAATATTTAGCCAGTGAAAAGATAACAATCAGTCGTTTAAGAAAAAATCTAACTTTATATTGAGAGGAAAATATATCAATCCATAGTAGATTTGTGGGTACACAACATGATGAGCGTTGGTTTCTCTCTGTTGAACACATATATAGGCCTACTAATGTTTTAATGCAGTCGACATTATAAAGAAAAACATCCTCTACTACATTTTTACCTTAATTTTGTAAATATGTGTTTCTAAGTGTATCACTAGCTTTTACTTGCGCCAGAAGGGACGATTAGTATGAAAATGTGTAACCTTTACACTTTTTTATATCATGGTCCTAATCATGACTGCATTGAAGTTTGTTCACATAGTATATTTAAAAAAATAAAACAACAAAATTGATGTCATCCCACGGAGTCCCTTTAAATATATTTTTTTAAATATTTATTTAAAAAAATATATACTTCATTTTTACCTTGATTTTGTGAATATGTGTTTCTAAGTGTATCACTAGCTTTAACTTGCGCCAGAACGGACGCTTGGTATGAAAATGTGTAACCTTTACACTTTTTTATATCATGCCCAGCTCTGATATGCTGTCATAGAATTCAATTATTATATTAATTTTAGCATACCCCTATAAGCTCGTTGCCTTGGTCAAGCATACCCCTATAAGCTGGTTGCCTCGGTCAATCGCTGAGCACGAATGAAATTTCTAGTTGCTTATCATCAACTCAAATAAGCTCGGCAAGTGTGACATTATTTTTGTAGCTTTCGGTATCCGTGTTGGGTTTTCACACAGTGAGATGCAGACCAAGAAGAAATATAAGCCAAAGAGCTTTTTTACCAGAAAGCATATTATTTTTAAAAGTTTCACAAACGAGTAAAGAAGAGTAAAAGTAGATATGGCCGCGGTCCCTTTGAAAATGAATTGATCAACAGTCATTGAAGCTCATTGACCCTTCATGAAGTGTTCATTATCCCTTCATTTGCTGTTATTCTCGATTTCCTTCATTTAGTATGAAATAAAACTGCACGATATAACATGTAGTTATTAAGGAAGCATACTAAAACAAGTAACACAATATTTAAATGTACTTTGAATGAGAAGTAAAATATAGCAGTCGCGATATATATTGTTGTTCCAACATCACTGACTTCCGAAATGGGAAGTGTCAACCATCGGTCGTCGCCATATTGTGGGGGTCTCTGTATATTCTCCTTGGATGTGAATTCTGAAACCAGATGTACGTCATGTTTATAAAACAATAATAATTATAACAATAATTTAAATTATAATTTAATTTTCTATTCTACTGCCCATTATAGTGACATGCTGTTTTTTAAAGTGTATGTTTCCAACGTTCATCGTCATGATATTACAATATGCAGTTACAGTATATACTTATTTAGAAAAAACAAATATGTAACACGGTGGGGTTAATAATTTTATTAACTAAGAATATACGTCTTGATATTTAGTATCACTCAAACACATAAATTGTGAAGAATCACATGGATGACAATTTTCCATGCTAATGTCTATCGCTGCACGATGGCCAGTAAATATGTCTCAACTGTTATTTTCTAAAAAAAAAAATATTGCTTCAAAATTAGATTTGAGCAAACACAATTTCCTATTTCATCTATTTTATTTGGATAATTAGACGATGTATTTTAATCTTACAATGCAAGATACACTTATGTTGCATTATAAAAAAAACTCACACTACTAGAAACACAATCTATGTTATACTCATACCTGAACGTGTTCCTTATCAATTCTCTTCCACCAGAACATTTTTCCTTTGAATTGTAAGCAAATGTTGCTTCTGCACCAATAGTTTCCTGACCACCAGTACTGAGACGTGATTGTACTGTTTCAACTCCAAACGTGTGTGCATCTGCAATTATTTAATATTTTTTTCAAATATATTGAAAGGGACCTACTATGTTATTATAATCTATTATTTGCAACATTTAAGATACAAAAATTGTTATTATTATTATTGGTATTATAACAAACACCTATATGCAAATTTAGAAAAAACACTCAGGCGGGTTACGTGTTAAGCTCAATAAAACTGGGATTTTTTACAAAGGAGTGATTGGTGTATTTTTTGAATGAAATCTCCGATACCCGTGACTGATTCATCTATTATGGAAAATGATGTTCTGGGTATGGCCGAAAAAATAAAACTAAAAATGTCATGTTAAATTATGCTTTTCTGGAGTATATAGGAAAAACTAGCAGGGTCAAACGAATTCACAAAACAAATTTATTCAGATTATTATACATGTTGCATAAAATGTGGGATTAGAAGTTTTTTTGACAACCCATCTAGCCCTTAACGTTATGATACAGTTTTCACAAATATAAGATGATACAATTTCTAACCTGAAAAATGAAGCCATGAATTCAATCGTTCTTCAACCATCCGCATATCTTCAAAACTACTCTCAGACAAGTCAGATTCTTTGTCCTTCTCTTCTACAAATGCGCCTGGTTTTCTCAACTTGGTGGGACTGAAATTTTTATAGAACATTTTGATTTGTTCTGCTTCTTTTCCTTGTTCCACTCTGAGTACTGGCTGATGATAAAAAATTCTAAGGACTTGAAGGTATTCTGTTTTTTGATTGGCCAGTGATCCCTGTGCGCTTCCATGCTCCTTGTAGGTACACCTGTCCCATAGTTCAACATCTATGTTATCACCTAGCATGAAGAAATGTTGTGAATGTATTATTGTAATTATATACACTTTATCGATTTATCAATTTAATCAAGCACATGCAACGTTGTCGACTTCGACGAGATAACCCACATGCAAGCAACTATTATACGAATTAGCGATTTCTTCACCAGAAAACTTTGAAATATAATTAAACTTGCAAGAATATCAATACGTACTGCTCATTTAGAACACGTAGAGCGAGCCAAATGATGGATGTGGCACTAAGGTTTCTATGTCACCAAAGCAAATTCACGTGCCAAAAATGTATAGGCATAATTCATTGACTAGTTAATATACTTATGTAGTTACATATTGATAAAAAATCACATATGGCCGGATATCAATGGTAACCAGTAACGCCATCAATCTTCACTTTATTAACCCTTTTCCCACCAAGTTATCTTATATAAACATGTTAAATTTTCACCCACTAAAAGTTGTGTTTCGCTTCCGCGACCCACAACTTCAAATGGGTGGAAAATTACTCTCACATTTGTTTAATTTGAGACCAAACATTTGCAAATCTTGATGTTTAAACACACATTTCATTCCCAATAACAGTGATTTGATCGTCAAATAAAAACGACTACAGTCGTACTAAAGCGGTGTCTAGAGTATATCACACTATAGCGATTATGGAGTCTAGTAACGCTACTGGTGTCAAGAGTTGTGACACCAGCGTATTTGTATTTGCATTTGACTTTTTGAAGAGGCCTGTATTTGTATTTGTATTTGATCCCTGTGTTTGATGTATTTGATCAAATATAATTCAAATACAATTTTTTCACAAAGTTGACCATGCGAATTTACTGGGCATAAAAAAAATCAATATCATGTTTAATACAATAGTGTGTATCTTCAGTACCATTTCACAAGCTTGTATTTAAATATTTGGCATTTACGGCATGCAATATTTGCATATCTATAGTTTGTTTTAGCATAGCATTATAATCAATAATGTTAGCCTCAAAGGGTGTTCGTTAGATGGTCCTCTAGGAAGGCCTACGTCTGTGTTGGGCATGTGTTCCCAAATCAGTGAGGCGTGAGCAGCTAACAAGTGGGATACGTCAGGGGTTTAATTTTCGAAGATAAAAGCGAAGTCTAATTGCTAATTTACTTCAAGTCTAATTGCTAATTCACTTCAATTCCAGCTCACGAGGCATTGAAACTGCATTGAACCAATGTTTGTCGTTTTTTATCATGTCTATACAGCGATAACGTGTTGCTGGGTAGGACTGTGTCACAACAACCCTTTCGTCTCATCAGCCCAAATCCACTGATCCACAAATCCACAAATCCACTGGCGGTTTAAAAAGAAACAAAAAAATGTTTCTTCCCCATCCACGTGTGAAAGTTAGTGTTGTGGGGAGCCTCCGTGACCGAGAGGTAGCGTGCTCGGCCTCAGACCGCCAGGGCTCGAATTTCGAATCCTGTGTCTGGAGGACAGTGTCATCTCAATCATCTCACCATCCTCAGGAGGTTCTCCTGGCCCAGTTTAGCCTATATGTGCACAAAGGTGGCCTAAAGCCCGATTCATTTCATTTTATTTTATACAGCGATAACGTGTTGCTGGGTAGGACTGTGTCACAACAACCCTTTCGTCTCATCAGCCCAAATCCACTGATTCTGATAATAAAAACAATGTTTATAACCCTATGTAAGTTACTGTCCCTTAACTGGATATAAATGTATACTTCTTCGCGTGAAAATATATCCTCTAATTATACCGTTAAATATGCGAAACTAATACATGAATTAGTGATGTAGTTGTTATACTTTGTCTTGCTATATTATTTTGCATAACAATATGTCTTTTGGAATCGCAAAGGTGTAATCACGCTGCACAGGTAATAATCCTTCTGTACGCTAGGCCCTGTCATTATTACAATTCAAGTTGACAAAAAACAATGTACTAGAATTAAAAATAATAATCTAAATAAATAATATTTGTATATTTGTTTATTTTTATTTATTTTATTTCGTAACTAGGCATAACAGTTAAATATTACATTTCAATGGTGCTTACTCAGCCGTGAAATCAACGACTCCCCTCATCCATCGTTATCACAAGTATCACTGTCACTGTCACTATTACGCAATGCCAAATACGGCAACAGGCAACAGTTATGGGCTACGCGACAGGTGCTGACCTTCTCAACTGACATACGCCTTTCCTCAAACGTTGGTTTGATGTTGAGTCAGCGCAGAAGGCACCTGGCCAACGTTGAATCAGCGCTGGCGTAGCATCTAGTGCTAGCTTGGCGGTGGCAATGGACTGTGGTATTGTTATACAAACACATTACTAGAAATTAGAGAAAAAAACGGTTCCAATCATCGACTCTTTCGAATCCAAAATAATTATTAAGTATTAGCTAAGCGTACCAACATTATGTTCAATAATATGTATACACAATATATTACTGGCAGGCTTAATAAATTATTAATTTAATAAAGAAATATTTTTTTCAATCGAACTTCCATTTGCAAGAAGTTAAAAAAAAGATTTAATATGGGTGATACTGTGAAAGAAGGATACATTCAGCAGGGATTATAGCTGATTAAAGCAGCAATGTAAGTGATAGCTCCAATGATCTGAATTAATTATCACCGTTTTTGGGGCCGTAGCCTTCAATGCGTCATACGGCACCTGAGATTATTGTCTAATCCCCTCGCTACTTTCTAGATCTTAAAAGATGTCATATACATGTACTGCTTTTTATAAAAGCTTGTTAAACTCGAATTAAAAAAATAATAATCAAATCCTATTACTTGCTCTAATTTTTCATGAAGGAATACAAAATACCAGTACTACTAATGCATGTGAATTTAGTAATGACGTAGCGTGTAAAATGTTATTCGTAGGGTGTGAACCGTGTGGTCACTTCACCCAGCACAACAGTAATCACAGTAAATTAACCTTCCTCTCGCTGTTAAGTTATTTAGTATATCCTTGGTTTTCCACATGACAAAACATATGACATGAGTTGAAATGTACTCGAAATAAAACTTTGAAGTTATTAAGTAACTCACAGCGCTTACAGTATGAAACATATACAAATAATTGTATAACAAAAATGTGATACTGTCATATTTTTTTTATATAACAAATGAGTTATCATTTACGACTTTCACTAGACCTGTTGAATAATTATTTTACATTTATTTAATTATTTTATCTGAGTCCGGTCTATTTATGTAGCAGTTTTTATTTGCTAATCGATGTGTATTCTTAGTGGATATAAAGTAATAAGAATTTTTTAGCGTTTGGCTACATACCACCTTAATTACATTTATTTTCTGTACGATTTATCAATGGCAACAGGTTTTTATTTTGTTATAATTAATTGTGAAGATATCAGCCTTCCGCACTTAAAAAGTCAATGGAAGTGATCTCGGCTTCTTATCACACCTGCTAATTGGCGACAAGGCGAGTGACATCTCCTGCAGTGCAGTGAAGCACGTCCAGCTTTAAACCAGCATTGGCATAACATATTGTGTTATTCGTGTCGTGCTAATCATTGTGGTTATAGTGATCATTACACTTGCCCAGTAAGAGGTACTGACCAAATATTGCGTTATTGCTGGTCTACGGACTACAACACTGGCCCAGAATTAAAAAAAAGAAGATGTCCATGCCCTGTGTTTGACGGGTGATTACATAACAGGGTGTTGTCACAGTGGTCTGCTCGATTTGATGACGATAGATGAAGGGTAAGGGAGTCAGTGACATTGCACAGCTCAGAGACTCATTCTGCAAATTACAACAGGAAAACAAGTATTTTTAATTAATATACACTACATACATACAATTTTAATACACTATTAATATCCAATTGACAGTATTATCATGATGCCAAATTGACTTTATTGATCTGATAAGGAATGTTAGGTATATAATGACGTTATTAATTATAATATGTGGGACTGAAATGGTCTGCACGTTGAGCTCACTAAGCTATGTGAGGGATGTCATACACCCCAGCAAACACAAAACGTAACATTATTGTATTGTATTTGTTTTTGTATTTGAACAAGTGTATCTGTATTTGAATATTTTCAAGTTCACATATTTGTATTTAATATTTTTAAGAACATCGTATTTGTATTTGTATTTGACCTTGTGTATTTGAACCCATCCCTGATCACGCCACACCTACCTTTCTTGTACTTGACATATACTGACTGTATGTTTATTAACGAATTTTTCGGATTCATGTACACCCATCGCGCCGCCCTCTTCCATAAATCAGAATAAGTTTCATATCCCGAGCTGTGCGCTGTTTTTTGGTCCAAACGTGGCACAAAATCGCGTATTCCTGCCAGAAAAGCAACAACATAATTTAGCAAATAAGCAGAAGAATACTGGGTCATATTCTATTCATATTTTTTGTCTGAATTAGTAGACCGACATACTGTTATATTTTTCATCTGTAT
Organism: Flabesymbios commensalis; assembly: GCA_964017125.1. Classification (NCBI taxonomy): domain Eukaryota; kingdom Metazoa; phylum Annelida; class Polychaeta; order Terebellida; family Flabelligeridae; genus Flabesymbios; species Flabesymbios commensalis. The sequence goes on along the minus strand of OZ024913.1, from coordinate 45,263,853 downwards.
AAGACAGATGTATCTTGGTTGGTCAAATCAAATGGATATTGTGAAGAAAATGTGGGTAGTTAATTATAATAATCATATGTTCGTAATATTTTATTTTTCAACATTTAACGTATGGCGTGACCCACTATCTTCCGCCTAAAATATTACTGCTGGTAACTTTTAGAATGCTGAATACTGAAATGATTCTATGGTGTTTTTAAGCGAAGTGCTTTACACACACATTGATGTTCTTCTGTTATTAACGCTTAAGTTAACCTACTACTATAATTCTCAAATGACTATTTCTATTATTCAGCTATTCAGCTACCATAACAGATGCAGACTTAAATTTGAGGTGGATTCGCAATAAATGGTGTTAAATGGGTAAATTGAATTGCTTATTCTTTGTGTGTAACTTACCCAATTCGCCATAATTGAAAATTTCTTCCATTTTCTCAATGTATAAAACCCTTACGAAAAAGTAGTATTGCCGATCTTTGTCGGGCTGCTCTTTCCAAAAGCAAACATCTGCGTCAGAATGGTCAGACAGCATGTGTAAACTCTCCACTCTGCAAAGTTTTCCTGCAAAATTGTTAAATAAATAAATGCGAGTTAATTTAATAAAGGAAGATAATATAATCCCCAATCACCATAAGGAAGTTATGTGCTTTATTTTTTGGGTGGTCATGATTCACTTGTTTTAAAGAAATGATGCCTATTTGAACAAATAATTTAAAAATCTCCTTTTTAAAATTAGTTTTCGCCTTTTTTATATCGACAGTATTATGTCACACAACTAACAAAACACGTTTGCCCAACAGTGCTGTCCTAGCATCGAGTCTGCGTGAAAGGTGTTGCTGTTTTAAGCCAGTTACATGTAATGTTAGAGCTATAGATCTGCGCTCAATAATGTTTATGCCTGTGGGAGCGTGAGGTGGTCACCAGTGTGGGAGTAGTGTGTTGACTCGTTGAAGGGTGAACGGCTGAAGCCACCTAACACTCACCAACATATCGTAAACTTCACCTTTCCCCGCCGGATCGACGGTTCTAATTAACTCACAAAACTTCTCTTCAGATTATCATGTTTATTGGTCTAGACATCGAATAACAGCAATGCACAACCCCGCGCACGACATGTCTTAGTCAAACTCCGAGCGGGCGACCGACGGCACGTCCGCAGTCGCCGAGAGCTATATCATAAGTGAGGGAAGAATACTACGACCTCATGGGATTCGGCCCCATGCACACGGCACTGAAGTACCAAAACGAGGCAGTCATCTCCTGTCTCACCGCGTCCGGGGAGAGCGGAGACGACTGTCACAGTAAACGAGCGAAGCAGGGATCCTATATTACCCCCGGGTTAGTGACAACGTAGGAACCCATCTGACGTGTAGCAGACTGCGTCGTGAAGTAGCGGGGGTTGTATATAACGTTACCTCTTACGCTCCCACACTGGTGACCCCGACGTGGGAAGAATACTACGACCGCATGGGATTCGGCCCCATGCACACGGCACTGAAATACTAAAACGAGGCAGTCATCTCCTGTCTCACCGCGTCCGGGGAGAGCGGAGATGACTGTCACAGTAAACGAGCGGAGCAGGGATCCTACATGCCTACATGTACTATATATAATACACGCGGCACTTTAAAATACGTCATCGCGAATATCATTCTTAACCTGTTAATTGGCTAACAATAGTATATAGCGATCAATATGGTTTCTTTTTATAATGATATATTTTGACTTAAAGAGCTGAATATACTATACTATACCAAATATATCAGGTATATATACTATACTATAACATATATATCAGGTACATACCTGGAAATGGCTTTTTAAACATCTCTTTGTTCAATTTCTTGACAATTGAAGTTAAACTATCACTTTTAGGATCCAAGAGGCAATTTACGTAGCCTATTGTGCTGGGTGGAGGCAGATTGTCCAGGGAATAAAATGTGTCATCCAATGTGAAGAACCACAGCCTATTTAAAAAAAATGGTTTGTGATTATTAAATTTAATAGTTGCACAACGACAACAGAATATTGGAAACAAAATAGCTATAAGAGATGTCATATACGTCAGATTGTTGATCGCTTCCGCTCCCAGCAAATTGGAAAAGATGGTACTCAATATAGGCCTAAATCTAAAAAGTATTAGCTGCCAATAGTGTATTCAATCAATATTTTATTCTGTAGTTATGCCTAATATATCTTTCATGTGGAAGTGAAAACTGAAACGTTACATGCGTGAATCAAAAGAAAAAACTGAAAATGCTCACCTAAGTCCGCGAATCATTTTAGATTTTTTATCTCCCATGCTCTTCTGCAGAACGCCATTGTCATGGTAGACGGGTCTATCTGTGCTGATCCACATTATAGTCTCACAAGAAAACAAGGTGGCCCACCTGTTTGACTTCAGCCACGCGTTAGCTTTCTCAATAAGAACACTGAAGTGATAAATCACATCAAAATGACCAAAAGTAACAATCTATTGTCAGCTTTTACAATATCATTATTTTTACAGAGGCATTCCGACTTGAGATATTTATTAATAAAGATCATTTAATTAGGACTAGCAGCTAATCTTTCTGGCCCATAAACTATCCTGACAATGATAAATAGTCTTGAAACATGGTGAATCCAGGAAAAAAGCACATTTTTTTAACTCGATGTGGAAAAAAAGGTAGGCCTAATAGACATGCAGCATGTTTGCTAGTCGCGGATGCGTGATAAATTGATAATTCCTGCGTGTGTTTTGCCGATTTTAATATGTTGTGGTCAAATCAGTATTATTTCTAGTCAGATATCGTCATAATTATCCTTCAAAAATGTAATGCGACATCATTGATTAGCTTACTGTGCGCGACCAGTTATCTTTAACCGCCAAATTATTCAATCGGAATTTTCACCCACTTGAATTTGTGTCTCGCTGACGCGATCCACAACTTCAAGTGAGTGAAAATTATTCAGATTTGACAAAATGGAGGTCAACTGTTTTCAAATATTGCTGATTGATGTCACATTTTATCTTTAACATGTTGAAAAGGTGGTACTTAATATGCTAATAAAAAATGAAAACCCGAATATATGCGGCACCGGCGGTTAAAGGGTTAAAGAGTGTCACATCACTGAGAAGGCGAGATCTCGTCGTACCTAGGCCAGTGATGCAGTATACATTTTCCCTTAGAAATTTCTAGTTTAACAAATATTATTTAATGTTTTGTGATAGGCCTAGATTTGCACGCTGTCCAGGTCAACAATAGCACGGCAAAATTTTAACTGACCAGCTCAGTGCGCAGTGGACAGTGGCTGATCCAGAGGGGGGGGGGGGTCCTGACCACACTCTTTTTTTTAAACTAAGTTGCCGAAACATTAATCAAAATGACTGAACCATCGGTATTTGCCACTTAAATTGTAATAGGGTGGTGTCTCAGACTCCGTTTGTCAGCTGAGAAAACCACGAGATAATTATTTATTACTTATACAATCATGTATTTGATATTTTTGGCAGGAGGCCAACCGAATTTTCATCGGACAACCCCCCACTTTGCAAAATTGAGTGTAGCGTGTAAGCGCGGAGGAGAGTTTCATCATAGTTATGTAATGTTAATTAGGGTTATATGTCTCTTAGTGTAAGCCAACAGCATGACCCCACTGTGAAATCATCAGGCCTGATGACCACAATGTAATTGGAAGAAGGTGCGACTTTCTAAAAATCATTCTGTAATGACAATATATGGCCCACCCACCTTATAGCGTACAAGAATATCTGATGTGTTTTCATAATACCATGTCCGAGTATAGCTTAGGGTTAGAAGGTCATGCAGTAGGCCTATAGTATGCAATGTACGGTATAGATAGGCATAATATAGGGCCTATACAGCTACAATTAAACACAATGCGATGGCCCAATATTTACTTCACAAGACCTAAAAACACTGAATATAATGTCTCAGCGAGGGTTTATTTATATATTCGCCGTTGGTCCAACATTGTACAAACGTTATCCTATACAAATTGTTCGTGTTTGCTGGGGGCCTACTTCATACAGGCGTGCATAGACGTGCATATCAGTGCTTATATATCTGGGGCAAGGAAATTAAAAGCTCTGAAAAATCAAATGACTTACTGAAACTTTTCGTATTCGTCTTCGCTCAGTGTCTTTTCTTTGATTAAGATTGGCATGAAGTCTTGATGTCTGAGATAATATCGTGGCTCTGGTTTGGCGGGCACAGAGCTGACTGATATCTGAGACGACAAACTGGATATGGAATTTCTGTCTCCAGCCGAAGATGCTGCTTCATTTGTGGGACTATCAATTTCTATTTTCAGGGGGGTGTTGGGAAACATTCCTGGAAAAGCTGGAACCGCCCCCACAATGGTTTTCTCTGTAGTTTGTTTGGTAGCGACATTCTGCGAAACGGGGCGTTGTGCCCCTGTCGACGTTCTATCTGCCGGTAGCTTCTTTGCGGCTGTAAAAAATGTTTAATGCAAATTAATAACTCGTTCAGATATATACATTCAGTCGACTGTAAATGGATAATTTCCTTTCATAGCCTACGTATGAATTGTTTCATTTGTTTGCATGTAAATTATTAATATATAAATAGAATAACTTCTGAAATTATTTTTTTTTTTTAGGTGCTGGGAGTGTTAGGCCCTATATTTTATTAATTTGTAAATGATTTCCACATCAAATGAAAGACTTTATGCCAAATATAAGTAGGCTAGCTATACGAGCATCAATCAAAGGGTTGATAATCAGATCGCAAATATTTACGCATAATAAATTTACTCTTTTTCTTTGTACTTCCATCTACAGACCAATAGCAAAAGGCCATCAACATTTAACCCTTCGGACAGGTGACGGTGGGGAACTGAAGTCAGTTTATGACTTTGTGAATTCGGTCAGTATAGTGTAGACCCTTTAAAAATGTACCACAAATGTAATAATGGTCAATGTTAATATCACTAATATGGCCTACTGCTCCAGGAGGTCTGGCTAGAGAGGCAGTTATCCCTAGGAGGTCAGGGCTGTGAGCGAACATTATGATTAGATAGTTTTAATTTGAGTTATTTAATTTATCGGTTTAAGGGTTGATGAAGTATATGACTTTGTGTATAGTGTACTAGACCTTTTAAAAATGTACCACTCATGTAATAATAGCCAATGTTAAAATCACCACTAGGGCCTACTGCTCCATGAGGTCTGGCATATAGTATCCCTAGGAGGCCAGGGTTGTGGGCGAACAGTATGATTAGATAGTTCAATGTTGAACACACTTTAATGATTATAGGCCCATCTCACCTCATGCATGAGGATTTACGAGATGAGTCGATGATCGTGTATCCTAGACTTGTTCAGTTAATATTTTTTGTGTCAATTACATAAAATATGTTGTTATTTCCAAATGGAAAATTGTACGAACTATGTGATATAAAAATAATGAATAAAACTATCGTTATTATGTACGATTGCGCAATTAAGCAGACACATGCATGAAACTGTAGTAACATTATTAAACCAGTGGGCCGGTTTCTGTAACTAATTTAAAGTAGGTGGGTCGTCACGATTCGCTGAGCACACGTTGTAGGTCAAACCGCGTGCACAGCATAGTCAACGTTCTGAGGAGTGGGGCCGTCACGTGAGGAACTGAAGTCAGTAAATTATATTACATTAATTTCCCCTGAATTTCTAACGCAGAGTCGAACCCAGTAAACACGGGACGTCGACCCAATGTTGAGTTAAAGTTGGTCCGCCGTTTGTAACGGTGACCCAACATAAAATAAACATTGGGTTAGCGTCTTTTGTCTCTGAATACATTTACAAAAAGTGTGCTAGTGTTGGTGAAAGTGCGGCCCAGCAAACACGAGGCGTCCGGTCACTGTCGGCTCAATTCTGGCCCACCGTCTACGCCGTTGGCTCAACACCGGGCCAGTCCCGACCAAACACCCCCACCTGACGTATATGGTGGCTGATTCGCCTCAGCTCGTATACGCGTTCCCTCGTACCCTCGCGTTCTGGGTGAGAATGCGAGTTTGCGAGAATAATCAGCGATAATGTGAAAATTATGAGGATGCGAGAATACGAGAACGCGAGTTTGCGAGAATAAATTGCGAGAACCTACTTAAGACGAGGACTCGAGTTTGCGAAAAGGCGAAGGCACGCAAAAGACGATAATACATCCCGAGAACATGAAAAAGGCGAATATGCGAGTTCGTGAGAACGCTAGGACGTGAACAAAGTGAGAAAGTGAGAAATTAAGCACGAGTATGCGAGGTATAGTACGTTGTGTACTCGTTGTAGATTTTTCGCAGCCTCGTGTTTATGCCGTACTGGCGTAGTAAAACAATGTGGGGGTCAATCATATATCTAAACTACCGGTAGTAAAACAGATAGAATTTAACCATTTCTTTATATGTTTGCTTATAAAATAGGCCTATAGCAACATTGATCATAATTTTTCTATTAGACAATATCATAAATATTACAAGTTCAAACACACTTGGGCTTTTATGTAATAGGTAAGTACAAATTGTTTTCTTTAACTCAAACTCACGACTTTTTAATTGCATGACCCTAGGTGGTTACCGTATATTTTGATGTTTAAAGCACAGTTGAATGTTTAAAGTTTCATACATGGAACATTAATTGATGTCGCTTCAAAGTGTGAGAATTATGTTTGACCAATACAAGTGTACGCCTTTTTATTTTTGTACGCCTTATTATATTTGTATCAAAGTATAATTATAGAAATATGTTACAGTTGGAAATTAATTTACAAATGGCATTAAAGTGTTCTACTTTATTTTGAATAAATCAACGAGAAAGTACATGTCCAAAATGTAGCCCCATATCGTCCCGTCTTTTTGTCCTATATAGGGTAAACCTCATCATCACCACTGACTGACGTGATGTACTCCACATCAACGCAAAAACACGAGAGATGTGTCCCATCCAATCAGCTAATTAGGTCTATTTGGAGTGTTATATCTCTGACCGCGGCAGTGGCCCAACATTAAAACAACATTGTGTCAACGGTTTGTGTTTGATGGAATTATAGGCTAACTGTTATTTCAATTGTCAAATGTGTCCATAGTAAACAATCAATTTTGGTTCAATGATGGGAACCATCTGCAAGACTGGCCCACTCTCCACCTGCCGCAAAAAATACATTTATCCTAATATGTTTTAATACAGTGTCGCAGATGAGGGTACAACATTGGACCAGCGTTGGATGTTTTCTCTGGACTTTTAAAGTAACCATTCAAATGCTACATTAACAAATAAAATCACAATAATTTTGTAATTTTATCTGATCAAACACAAAACGCTGATCGAACGTTGTTTTAATGTTGGGTCAGCCTTGCAGACTGTGATAGGCCTACAGCATTAAACCAATATAGTTAGTCAAGTCAATATGTTCACTGGGTGATCTGATTCCTGCTTCAAAAACAAATGACTATTCAAAAGAGCAGTATTTCATGATCATACTTACTATTCAAAATGGCCACCATGTATATTTTGTCCATAGACACCAAATACTTATCCTGCTGATCACGACTATTGTCGTTTTTAATTGGTTTTATTGGTCGACCAAATTACTGTTATTGTGAATGGAATGTGTGTCTATTTAAACATCAAAATTTGAAGATATTTGTGCTCAAATTCAGTAATTTTTCAGCCACTTGAAGTTGTGGGTCGCAGCAGCCAAACACAATTTCAAGTGGCTGAACATATAAATAAATTACCTTAGCAGGATAATATGGTGTCCTGGTAGGGCATATAACACTTTCGCACTTTCGTTGTTTCGCAGTTTCGTTGTTTCCCAGTTTCTTGATATCTGTATCACTAAAGTTATGTAGAAATTTATATATTTATTAAGAATTGCGGGTTGTATGAACACATAGGGGCCTATATATACATATGTGTATTCTCATTTCCGAATATCTGTAGGCCTATATACCGTCACTTTGTGGGTAGGTGATGCTAATTGGTGGTGCTTGTTTATTTCTAAAATGTTATCGGAGAGGTTAATTTACTTTTCTGACAGCTATTCCTTGCGGGCGCGGGACTACTGCCCAGTGTTGGGTGAATGCTGTATCAGTGTCGTAGATGGTGGGGCAGCTCTTGGCCGGCACTGGGCTGGTTTCTGGGGACATGACTGTGTGGTCGGTATATGTCGCTCATGCATTTAGTTTTATCATGTTTAAAGCTAACCAATTTAAACTGACTTATATAAGCCCTTATGGGCTGGGTATACGATTAACTTAATGTATATGTTTACTTACAAAATCATATGATGTACATAATAAAATAAATGATGATATTTTTTAAATGATGATATTCCTCATTGACCTTTCGTTGTTTTGCATCGCCCTTTCGGTGTTTCGCATCGCTTTTTCGCTGTTTCGCAGTTTCGTAGTCTCGTTGTTTCGCATCGCCCTTTCGATCGTAGTTTCATATCGCTCTTTCGCTAATTCGCAGTTTCTTGGTTTCGCAGTCTCGTCGTTTCGCATCGCCTTTTCGTTGTTTCGCACTTTCGTTTAATCGTACTTTTGTTGTTTCGTACTTTAGTTGCTTCATACTTTCGTTGTTTCGTACTCTCGTTGTTTCGTGCCTTCGCTGTTTCATACCTTCGTTGTTTCGCACTTTCGCTGTTTCGTACTTTCATTGTTTTGTCCTGTCATTGTTTCGTACTGTCGTTGTTTCATACTTTCGTTGTTTCGCACTTTCGTTGTTTCATACTTTCGTTGTTTCGTACTTTCGTTGTTTCATACTTTCGTTGTTTCTTACTTTCGTTGTTTCGCACTTTCGTTGTTTCGTACTTTCGTTGTTTTGCACTATCGTTGTTTCGCACTTTCGTTCTTCGTACTTCCGTTGTTTCGTAATAAATAAATTTGAAAATCACACGTGCCGTGGTGCCGAGGTTAACGCTGCCGTTGATCACGCCGGAGCTCTGGTGAATAGGTTAACGCTGTTGTTTGTCACTCCGGAGCCCTTGTGTTTAGCGCTGCCGTCCATCAGGCTGGAGCCCTGGTGGTTATCGCTGCCATCCGCCAGGCCGGAGCCCTGGGGCCTAGTGCACCACTTTACGTCCGGAACCCTGAAGGTTAACGTTTCGTCCATCACGCCGGAGCCCTGAAGGTTAACGTTTCGTCCATCACGCCGGGGCCCTGGAGGTTAACGCTGCCGTCCATCAGGCCGGAGCCCTGGTGGTTATCGCTGCCATCCGCCAGGCCGGAGCCCTGGTGGTTATCGCTGCTGTTCTTCACGCCGGAGCCCTGAAGGTTAACGTTTCGTCCATCACGCCGGGGCCCTGGAGGTTAACGCTGCTGTCCATCAGGCCGGAGCCCTGGTGGCTAACGCTGCCATCCGCCAGGCCGGAGCCCTGGGGCCTAGTGCACCACTTTACGTCCAACGTGTGACGTTAAATTCCGACGTCAGACGTTGTAACGACCGACACTGACTGTCCCGACACACGTCAGGTGCGCAACACAAGGTCGTTACAACGTCTCACTAACGAGCAGCGTTCACACACGGGGTAATCAAATACACAATGACTTTACAACTGTAAAAAGGTTTATTATCTACCCAAGCTAGTAAACAAACTATTAAATGAAATGAATCGGGCTCTAGGCCACCTTTGTGCACATATAGGCTAAACTGGGCCAGGAGAACCCCTGAGGATGGTGAGATGATTGAGATGACACTGTCCTCCAGACACAGGATTCGAAATTCGAGCCCTGGCGGTCTGAGGCCGAGCACGCTACCTCTCGGTCACGGAGGCTCCCCACAATACTGACTTTCACACGTGGATGAGGAAGAATCATTTTTTGTTTCTTTCAAACCGCCGAGACCGGGAACCGAACCCCGAACTCTGGCGTGAAGGGCAGCGGTGCTAACCACTACGCTAGGGCCCCCGCCCAACAAACTATTAAACGGACGCATACTATCTCAGTGACTTAGAATACACTTATTAGAACATATTCTATCACAATATGAACCGTACGAGTAAGGAATTAGCCTATAAACTACATCATTACCTATTTCTGAGATATACATGTAGGTATCAAAACTGTGTTCGCGAAGCTACCATAAATGTGTAGGCCTATAATTATGTATTTTAATATATAAACCTTCCTTGCTCAACTTTATAAGATATTAAATAAACATTTTAATTTATTTTGCATCGATCAATATTCTAGACTGTATCTTTTTGGAAAAAGCCGTCACCTTTCCTCCAATTAGCGTGTTCTTAAAACCCTGTGATAGTATTTCCCCTTGTTAGTTTCGGTGAAGATGGGCGTGTAGGCCTAAATTGGTATTTACAGCTCAGAGAGAACTTCTAACAGTAACGTGATTAGCAAAGTAGGCAAAAGGCTCTAATGGAGATACCATTAAAAGCATTCAGAGTAAATAAAAGTCATCGAAATTTAAATTACCCTTATTCAACTTACTTAAAAGTATGTTTTTTTGTTTTTTAAATTTATTGTCTTCACTTTGAAGGTTCGTTTAACTTATATTTCTTTAAAATTTTATCAATCTTGCCGCAATTCTCACATCAAACAGGTAATTGTGAATAAGTGTTTTTTTTTAAAGTTCTCATAATACCTTTAAAAATCCCGAAGCCTCGTTATTGGGAGCAATTAAACAATTTTTTATTCAATGAATTTAATTCAAAATAGGCCACGTAGAAATAAATTTCTTTCGTTCATTTACGTTGATTAGCCCTTTATTATAAAAAATAAAAATAAAATATAATTCAAATACGTAACATTAAAAATAATTTTCATTGTTTTTTTTAACGATGCAAGACGTAATAAAGACGGCGATTCAATTCAGTGTATATAAGAGATACACTATTGATAATAATTTGTACACCTGAGAGAGAAACTATCAACATGATCCATTGGAGCTTTTGTACCTAATTCCCACCCAAAAATAATAACACGTTTCTATTTCCACCAGCCCTACTATCATGATAAACGGGAATTACAACACAAATATATTTATTACACCCCGAACAACAATTATTACTATTTACAATACTGTTAAATAATTTTTTCAAGCATTAACTGCTTGGAAATGAGAAACAAAGTAGGAATACATGTAACTCGTAACGTAACGTAAAGATATTCCGTATGGGAACTATTCTATTAACCCTTTCACCACTGGTACCGGCGCTGTGCCGGCATTATTATCGTCATTGACCCAGCACCTAGGCATACTGTCTGTCTCTGTCAATAGGGCAGTACTCAAGGGTAATTACCGCCAGCAGCTCGAGGGTTAAGAAGGCTACGTTTGAGCATACAGTTAAATCTATCGCTTGAAGCAATTCGTGCAACATAACAGCGATACGATGATAAAACAAGATCATTAGATAAAGTTTCTGGAATGAAACACCAACTGTTCTATATCTATAGAAAAAATGTCACGAGCATTAACATCATACCTGCGATATAAACACTTCCAGAAGAAAACGATATCAGTATATTTTTGACGCATAATTTGGGATAATGTTCGGCATTAGTAGACGATGAAAGTGTCAGGGTTAATGAAATACGCGTCACGATCTCTGTATATATTTTGCAGCTAACGCCCCAGCATTGTCTATCCCCTAGTAGACGTGACATTTTGGTCGTAGATGAGGAGTAGCGTTGCAAACGCCGCAGTGGTGCTCCAAACGTTTTGTCAAGGCCTTAGACGTTAAGACGACGTTGGTAATTTACCCTGGACCGACCGACTAACGACTGTTTGGTGCACTACCCCCCTGAACGTTAACGTTGCCGTCCGTCACATCGGCGCCCTAGAGGTTAACGCTGCAGCCTTCATGCCGGAGCCCTAGAGGTTAACGCCACCGTTCATCACGCCGGAGGCCTGGCGGTTAACGCTGCGTCCATCAGACCGGAGCCCTGACGCTGCCGTCCACGAGGCCGGAGCCCTGGTGGTCAACGCTACCGTATATCACGCCGGAGCCATGACGGTTAACGCTGCGTCCATCAGGCCGAAGCCCTGGAGGTTAACGCTGCCGTCCATCACGCCGGAGCCCTGGTGTTTAATGCTGCGTCAATCAGGCCGAAGCCCTGAAGGTTAACGCTATCGTTCATCACGCCAGAGGCCTGGAGGTTAAAGCTGATGTTCATCAGGCCGGAGCCCTGGAGGTTAACGTTGCCGTCCATCAGGCCGAAGCACTGCATGGAGGTTAACGCCAACGTCCATCACGCCGGAGCCCTGGAGGTTAACGTTGCCGTCCATCAGGCTGGAACCCTGGAGGTTAACGCTAACGTCCATCACGCCGGAGCCCTGGAAGTCAACGTTGCGGTCTATCACGCCGGAGCCATGACGGTTCACGCTGCCGGTCATCACAACGAAACTACGCACGAAACAACGAAAGTACGAAATAACGAATGTGGGCCTTTTCGCACATTCGCTGCAAGAAATCGCTCCTTCGACAATGGTAAGTTACAGACAAAGCCGAACTATATGTATTTGAAAATGAAATGCCTTAACGTGGGGATTTAAACGTAGATATATCAACTTCAACGAAATAAATCATTGTTAACACATGTATAGGTGAGTGAATATTGTTTTACGACGCTTTCTGCACATTGAGGCAATATCGAGAGAGAAGGAAGCCCACAGCCAGGACTATGCATTTTTCCGAATGACTTCAAAGGATTTATATAGTGCGCAGTACCATAGACAGCATTGTACACTCTATGCGTTTGAACAGTTTGGAGCACTGTATATGCACAACAACGATGACAATTCGAACCTGGTACCACCAGGTTACAGCCCCAGTCGATACGAATGAGCCATCGGGCCAACACATGTAGGTAATTTAGTATCATGCTAATATATAATCATGTGGTATCATTGTTTTCATATAAATACATATAGTGCCCATCGACCTCACTGGAAATACATGATCAGTAACAATACTGACACAATGGAAGGTAATTATCTTCATTTCTAATGAAAAGGGAACAGAATGTCTTTATAATAAAATGATAAGACACCAAACGGTTTGTTGAATAAGCTGCTAATGTGCATGTATATAATAATATTAGGCTGAGCTATGTTTATATTTATCAATTATTGCTTAATTACATTTTGATTTCAGTCATATAGTAATTATGTATTTTTATTACATGCGGGATGAGATTTGCGGCTGTGACGAATAAAATCACAATAGTTGATAAAATTGATAAAGGGGAGATAATGACATAGGCCTACAGTAGGCCCCTAAATGAGATGGAATGGCAGATGGAATGTTAGCATTAATTGTATGTAGGATGGAGATAGAGAATAGGGATGTCTGCCTGATTGTAAGTTTTCATATTACATGTACGACATACCTATATAAGCCTATAATTATAGTGATCGGCTCCGCTTCTGTACAGAACAGAAGTCTGAATAAGCAAATCTATAAATGTTAGTCAGGAGAAAAAATGACTAGACAGTCTTTGTGGCCTTCATTAGGAGAAAGCAATCAAAACAGTTATATTTCACCTTTATTGGCCTGTACCATGTACGAAGCATTACATGTACTAAGTCTGAAACAAGTGGTAAATCATGTAAAATTACGAGGCCTTCTATTAAAAGCTCGATACGGTACACTCCAAATGTAGCGATGATGACAACAATTTGTGTTACTGAATAGGCCTATAGCTAGTATAATAGACCTAATTGCATAGGCTTGCTGTTTCCGATATTTCCCTGTGAACACGAGCCGTTCATCCAATGTTGTTTGAATGTTGGGACAGCATCGCAGACAATGGGCCAACATGCGACCAATATTGGGTTAGCGGCTCGTGTTTGCAGTGTTTATATTTGCTTCAAATCCACTAGAAACACGACGGTGCATCAACGTTGATTCAATGTGGATTGTAAATGATATGTTGTAGATCAGTCCACCAATAAGCTAGACACACCATGTTGTATCAACGTTGAATCAACGTCAATGATGTTGATTTACAGTTGATACAACGTTGTGTGCCCATTGAATACCGTACAGGTATATTGGAAAGAATTGCCCCAATAATATACTCGAGTTTTTGATAATGTTTACGATTCGCACGTAGCCTACTTTTTTAAGCGATGAAAAACGTCAAAAAGATGTGAACTTCGAGTGAATTAAGGTCCGAGAGAGTATGTAATGAGGCAGTATTGGAAACCCATCAAAGACAACATTGTAGTAAATATTATATACACTTACGTTTTCGGACATAATCAGTCATCCTGTATGCTGAGTCATTCGTGTAATATCACGGAAGACGGTTTGCTGGAAAGTCGCTACCTTATTAATGCTATCTTTTTGATCAGGTCAATTCTGCACTTTGCCCAGATCGTTATTTGTATAAGCTTTGCTGTAGGCCTACGTACACTTGTCCAAATGTGACCCACTATCATTTCACTTACAGCGCTCTGCCACTCTCGGTATTGGTAGGGCCTATATAGATGTCATCCATTAGAAATGTTTAACCCTTTCTCTGCGGATGTCGCACTAATGTGCTATAGGCCTACATAGGCTACTTCGGATGTCGCATTAATGCGACATAACATAACTAACGAGCGTGATTCACTTGGTTGCGTTTGTGACGGCTCCCAGTCACCCATGTCGGCACGTGATAGGGAGGACGTGATGTCTTCAAGCCTTTAATACCCGATAATGACGTCATAACACAAAATAATAACTATGGCTGGGAATCCCGAGTTATGACGGATCTGGTAATAAAAGGGTCAATTTCAAATAATTACACAAAGTGACGTCATAATAATTTCGCAGGGAAAGGCTTACTAATTGTCAAAACAGCTGCCTGAAATATGGTAGGCCTACTTGGCTTTTTCATGGAAATGCATTATTCACGTTACAAATTTGTCATTAGATCAGTATTAGGTGCTATTCATAAACCATGTATTCTAACACTGATACACTGCAGGGTTAACCGATAATGTTTTATCTTATCCATATATCCTTGTTAACGGTTAATGAGTCACCATGCACGTGAATATTGCTATTGCTTTCTACGCCACAGTCAAGTACATTCGTGATTATACGTAAAATACGTAGAAAACTATATTGACAATAAAAAAGCTGGGCCTTTATATACAATAATTTGTAGTGAGATAAAATAAATTATAATAAATTAAAGAAATTATAATAAATTATAGTGAGTTATAATAAATTATAATAAATTAAATAAATCATGATAAATTAGATTAAATTATAATAAATCATAATTAATTTTAATAAATTATAAAAATAGTATATTAAATTACAATAAAT